>CM040821.1:27261955-27606955 GCA_022828995.1 Vimba vimba
CTTTGCTTTGGGGATTCCCTTTGTCTGCATAAAAGGGGTTTCCCGAGTTTGTTGGCTGGTCTCCTCCTGCCTGGGTCTGGGGCGGCCAATCACGTGGTGTGCTGGCGGATGGATTGAAAGTCTTTGTCTGAAGCTGGTTTTGTCGAATCATGGAACGAAACTTTGCCGCAAAACTTAACTTAGAACCTAGACTCACAACGAAAAGAAAGGAAAACTTAGAAAAGAAAGAAAATTGAGACGAGAGTAGTTAGATGACTTGAATGAAGCTGTTAACCCATGTTTTTCTGATCTTAATTTGGGTTCTTTGTCTCTGCGCGTCTACATGGTTACTAGTCTGTCTGGTTTATCTCTTCATCTCCCGCTGCATTTTTGTTCTGCACTAAACTTAAACTTTGTTCTGGTGTTAAGATTTTAAACTCAAATGTCTGCCCAGCCTCCTGGATCAGTTCTGACCAATTAGACACTGTCTTTATTTAGGAGGTGGCGTTCTCTTCACTTCTTATCATAAATCAAGCTTATCTGTGCTCTCCTTACTCCCTAGCTCTAGCTGTCATGATTCCTGTCCTGTGTTTCCCTTGTCGTGTGTGGACTTTTGTTATTTCCTGTCCAGTGCCATGTTTTGTAGTCCTTTGTAGTTTTTCTTGTTTATTAGTCTCCCCAGGTGTTTCTGATTAACCACACCCCCTTGTTATCTTGTTTAGCTTGTTTGCCTGTGTATATATACCTCTGTGCTTCAGTTGTTGTTTGTCGGTCGTTGTAGCTGTTTCCTGTCCTGAGTTCCGTGTTCTGTTTGTTCTATTAAAGTATGCTTGCATATGGATTCTCTCTCCGCTTCGTCCTTGCCTCATCGTAACACCAGCAGAGAGGAAAGAGGCCACAGTTTAGACATTATTACTATTATAAGAATACAGAACATTTCACACAGATTTCACTCAAGCCATCTTTTGAATTAAGAACATACGATCGTACTGATAGGAAGCACGACACACTTTCATTCAAGCATCTAATAGTTATAACAATTACATGAATTATATGGGATCTAAGCATATTAGACACACACATATATTGTAGACACAAAATAGAATCATGTAGTTGCATGATGTTTGATTATAAGCCCATCGAGAATTGTTCTGGGATGATTTTATCTATTGTTTTAGGTAAAATCTCAGTTCTCTGGTTTGAAGTGATTTCAAAACTCTGGGTCATTCAGAGGTCCTTAAGGAGACTGGGGTATGTTTTGTGTCTGTGTGGAGTCCAGCAGCTTCTCTGCTGTTATCTTGATCGAGCACCGAGCTTTTGCCATCTCTGAACCAATCAGTCTTTGGAACCAATCTAACATTGACACGTTCTTCCTTTAGTTGGGCTCATCTCTTTGAAGCTTGCATGGCCATAAAGTTCTTAGCTGGGGGTTTTCGTTGGTTATCGGAGACTGGCTGGAGCCTGATTTTATGGCCCTGGACTGGTGATTTGGGTCTGGAATGTTGGGTTCTGTGTGGAATTATGTTTGAACAATTCACCTGGAAGATTCATTTGTGTTTGATTCGCACTCAATCCTACAGAAAATAAGAACAAATTGTTGTTTTCAGTAAACAATATTATAAATGCAGGGCAATGCATTTTCCCCATGGATGTTTACAAATTATCCAGTGACTTTGGTTACACTTTATTTCGATAGTCCACTTTAAACATTCTACTAACTATAAGTAACTTTTCAACTACATGTCAACTAACTCTCATTAGAGTATTAGTAGGCTGTAGTAAACTGTCAGTAGACTGTTAGGTTATGGTTAGGTGTTAGGGTTCGGGTTAGGAGAGTAAGTTGACTTGTAGTTGCCAAGTTACTTATAGTCAACAGAATGTCTGTTGGGGGACCAACAAAATAAAGTGTTAGCAAATATTAAGCAGACAGTCTATTAATACTCTAATGACAGTTAGTTGACGCGTTGCTGCAAAGTTACTTACAGTTAGTAGAATGTCTAAAGTGGACTATCGAAATAAAGTGTTACCGTGACTTTTTCTACTCCTGCATTATATCCACCATATGGTCCATTTGTTCATCCAGGTCATGTCTTTCCAATGGGGGTATCATCATCAGTTAGTCAAGTTCCTCCGATACCATAAGGATCCAGTCCAGGCTCTAGTCGGCATGCTTCAATCATGGAGTCAGGATGAAGGGGTGAAAGAATTGGCATGTACCTCTCATGTTCACCAGCTTTTAAGTAAACTTCACATCATGTTTCCAGTTTTGCTAGACATGCTCGAACTGTTAATCTGAATGTTTCTTATAATTTGGTGGATTTTGCAAAATGGCTGGAGGAGGAAGCAGACTTTAGTAGTTCAAGTATCTGACCAGTCAAAGGGGGCAACAAAGTTTCAAGTAAGAGAAGAGAGACCTCCCAAATCTCTATTCTCTATTCCTGCGGCCACCTTCCTCTAGGTTACAAAATCAGGAATAAAGTTGTAACCCCCAAGGTAGAATGATCTCACCTTCGTATAGCAAACAAGTAGACCCCAGACCCTTCTGTGGTAATCAAGCCCATCACCTGAGTCTGTGTCCAAAATTCCAACAGTTTGATGTAGATGCTAACAGAAAATTGATCCTCGGTCATGGTCGTTGTTGGAGATGTGGTCAGACACATTGTTCATCCAAGTGTGATTTGAAGACACATTGTCCCTCCTGCAAAAAGCTCCATCTAGGAGTCCTGCATGAAGTCAATGTTCGTAAACCTGACTCTGGGATATTCTACTTAAGGGTGTATTCACACCTGCCTTGTTTGGTTCGATTGAATCAAACTCAAGTTTGTTTCCCCCCTTGGTACGGATCTTTTGGGCAGGTGTGAATACAGCAATCGCACTTGGGTGCGGAACAAACAACCGTACAGAGACCCAGCTGAAGAGGTGGTCTCGGTCCGATTCTAAACGAACTCTGGTATGGTTCGTATAAGGTGTGAACATGACCTGACCCAATTGTAGAAAGCACTGTGCCTTTTTTGATTTTTAATTTGAATGTAATTTGGGGTCATGAAATGCCTTTACATTAGGGGTGCAACAGATCGCAATTGATTCGTACGGACCAGTTGCCACACGGTTCGCGGATTAACTGCTAAATTTAACCATAGAGTGAAACAGAGTGAAAGTTTATAATTTGGACATGTTTTGTCTTGCCAGTTTACACATTTAATCCTCTGGGGTCTGAGCTGTTTTCTGGGCCCTGGAGGTGTTCTGACATGCTCTGACATTTGTGCTTATTTCTGTTACTTGTGACATTTTCATGGCTAAAGTCTGATTACACTGTATTCAGCACAAACTCTGCTACAATAATATATCAGCAGCATGTATGTGAAAGTTTGTAGTTTTGAGATAATGACATTTATGCGTAGTTTGTGAAAACACACAAAAAATGTTTAACTGAAATAAGGTCATAAAACCCATATTGATTATTTCTTCACAAGACTTTTGAAAATTGTATGACGTAGCCTAGAATATTTGCTCCAAAACTATGTGAAAATCATCCTGACTGCTCATTCAGATAAGACAATATATTGATTTAAAATTAGCAAGACATGTTTTGTGTGAGAAAGCTTTATGCGAAGAGGCGTGAACATCATGAATATTTAATTTCTTTCACACCTGAGAAAGACAAAGACCCTCCCCTAATGACCCTATTAGGAGCTATCATGAGCTATCAGGCCCTATCATTCTGAGCAACCTTGCACAAAGAATGAGGAGAATTAAAAAAGAATGGCTTTTTGATTGTTTGGATTTATTTACAACACAACATAATCCAAATATACACAACAAATGACAAAAAAGCACATTATTTAACACACTGAACTAAAGACAGAGACTTAACCAGTCATACACCTTTGTGCTATTCCTGAAACATAGTACATACCTGTCATTTCCAAGGTGTTTGATTTTTCACTTTACCATGTTCATGTACAGAGACTCATGTGAATGTTGAAGTCAGCAGGACTCCTCAGTGGAGCATCTGATCCCTGAAAAAAAAAAACACTGAACATACTGATATCAAGAGAAACTAGGGCTGCACGATTTGGGGAATACATTTTAGATTTTTCAGGTTAAAATTGCTTTTTAAAATGTACAGAACACACACACACACACACACACACACACACACACACATATATATATATATATATATATATATATATATATATATATATATATATACACTCACCTAAAGGATTATTAGGAACACCTGTTCAATTTCTCATTAATGCAATTATCTAATCAACCAATCACATGGCAGTTGCTTCAATGCATTTAGGGGTGTGGTCCTGGTCAAGACAATCTCCTGAACTCCAAACTGAATGTCAGAATGGGAAAGAAAGGTGATTTAAGCAATTTTGAGCGTGGCATGGTTGTTGGTGCCAGACGGGCCGGTCTGAGTATTTCACAATCTGCTCAGTTACTGGGTTTTTCACGCACAACCATTTCTAGGGTTGACAAAGAATGGTGTGAAAAGGGAAAAACATCCAGTATGCGGCAGTCCTGTGGGCGAAAAGGCCTTGTTGATGCTAGAGGTCAGAGGAGAATGGGCCGACTGATTCAAGCTGATAGAAGAGCAACTTTGACTGAAATAACCACTCGTTACAACCGAGGTATGCAGCAAAGCATTTGTGAAGCCACAACACGCACAACCTTGAGGCGGATGGGCTACAACAGCAGAAGACCCCACCGGGTACCACTCATCTCCACTACAAATAGGAAAAAGAGGCTACAATTTGCACAAGCTCACCAAAATTGGACAGTTGAAGACTGGAAAAATGTTGCCTGGTCTGATGAGTCTCGATTTCTGTTGAGACATTCAGATGGTAGAGTCAGAATTTGGCGTAAACAGAATGAGAACATGGATCCAGCATGCCTTGTTACCACTGTGCAGGCTGGTGGTGGTGGTGTAATGGTGTGGGAAATGTTTTCTTGGCACACTTTAGGCCCCTTAGTGCCAATTGGGCATCGTTGATTGATAATCATATGTTACTTCAATCTCATTTCATAATGTCATAATGAAAATAAACATTTGGAGTAAAAAAAAAATGATGCCGATTGTTTGGCGCATTTTGCTTTCCAAACGCGTGCAGATAACATTTACTGAAGCGATCAAGCCGCTCAAAACTATTAAACTAATTATTGTTATACATCTATGTTTCAGCAGATATCCATAAACACAGTATTTAACAGTAAACACGGTTCTAAACATTATAATATTCACCATAGTATACACTCATACTAGCCTACTTTTATCATGCTGTGTTTTATTATAGAATATAAAAACATCCTTGTGTCGGACATGTATTGCCTACCAGTCTAGTTCACATTTCAACATGTTGTCTATTTATAGATACATATACATGTATGATATTAGGCTTAGTTCATGTTTTTACTTCATTCTCATTTCATAACATACATTTTAATCTGGCACCACCAGTTTAACATGTCTTACCTTAAAAATCTTCTCATCTTCAAATCGCGTTCTTCTAATTCTTCTGAGGTAAATCCAAGTGAAACAGCACAGCACAGCACAAACACAGTCTTCCAAACTCGATGAAAAGCAGAGGAGTAAGTTACCGAAGTCTCTAATTCTTTGTTTTGAGGTGATGAGGGCGTTTACAGGTCTGCATTTCTCCGCCTGGATCATTTGCATGTCAATCGCTTGGGCGTGGTCACATTAGAGTTAATGAGGAAGCGTTTGAGAAACTGTACATGCCGCTGCTTTCATACAGATTACTTAAACAGAGAATATTTGTTTTTTATATAATTTACCTACTTTAAAAATAGAGACTCCAAGCGTTGTATAGACATGCGTTTCAAGTCTGTGTGACAAACATTCGCTGAGTTACAGGTCATTTTCTGTCGCGTTTCAGAATGAGTTTCACATTGAGAGAGACGGCAGAACGCGCATCATGTTTATTTTCTTTATTTTACGAAAAACACAACATTTTGTTTTTATTATGAGTGTACAGAAATAAAAGAAGACATTTAAGCGTTTTGATTGATGTATAACACTTACATGTAAAATCAAAATCAACAGACTATTTAGAGTCTCTTTTGTACTGATAAGAAAAAAAGTGAGCTGGTATCGCTGGCGATACCGCCGACCCCAGGGGGTTAAACAATTTTAAAGGGTTAGTTCACCCAAAAATTAAAATTCTGTCAGTAATTACTCACCCTCATGTTGGTCCAACCCCGTAAGTCTTTCGTCCATCTTCGGAACACAAATTAAGATATTTTTGATGAAATCTGAGAGCTGGTTCACTCGTTCATAGGCTGCAAGGTAATTGATATCTGCCAGCCCAGAAAAGTTAGTAAAGACATCGTTAAAATAGTCCAAGTGACTACAGTGGCTCAACTGAAGTTTATCAAGCGACGATAAAAAATTGTGTTCGCAAAAAAACAACAAAAATAACGACTTTATCCAACTATTAATTTTCTTCACATGACCAGCGTCGGCCAATAGTGAGCCTACGTTCTGACGTACAACCCAGAAGCGCAGCGCTGTTACACTACGTCAATAGCTTAGGAGAATGACATGGAAGGGAAGAGAAGTCATTATTTTTGTTTTGTTTTTGCGCACAAAAAGTATTCTCATCGCTTGATAAACTTATAGTCACTTGGACTATTTTAAACATTGTCTTTACTAACTTTCTGGGTCGGCAAGCTTCAATTACTTAGAAGCCTATGGAGGAGTGAGACAGCTTTCAGATTTAAAGGTTGTATCAGCGTTTTCAGGCCCAAACATAAATGATCACATTCATCTAATTTTTCCTAACGATCCGCTAGCTGCCCGCCCCTTAAGCAGGTCGTCAAAAAAAACGTATCTATGTAGGCAGCCTAGGCTCTGAGATCTGTACACAAAAACAGTTGGTTTCACCACCACTCAAAACCAAAGTAAATAGTGTTCCAACCAATCACCGACAGGGGTGGGTGTTGTGAGGTTTTCGCGTGCAGCCGTCATAGGCAGCCGTGCACGAGCGCAAAACCTCACAACACCCACCCCTGTCGGTGATTGGTTAGAACACTATTTATTTTGGTTTTGAGTGGTGGTGAAACCAACTGTTTTTGTGTGCAGATCTCAGATCTACAGAGACGCGTTTTTTTGACGGCATGCTTAAGGGGCGGGCAGCTAGCGGATCGTTAGGAAAGATTAGATGAATGTGATCATTTATGTTTGGACCTGAAATCGCTGATACAACCTTTAATCAAAAATATCCAAATTTTTTGCACCTGAGATCCGCGTTTCAATAGCGCGCGCTCTCTGTAGGCATGTTCACATTAGCAGATAATGAGTTGCCATGAGACCGACTGACATCTCTATATTTTCAAACAGGTTACATAAACAGAGAATGTTTGTTTTCGTTTTGAATTAGATAATTTAATAGCAGAGACTTAAATGTTTATAAAGATATATTGCTTATGCCTGTGTGACTAGTATTCGCTGAGTTTTAAGTTTAGAGACATGCTCCAAAAAAAAAGTTCACGGAGAGGCAGAAAGCACACCCTGTTTATTTTCTTTATAAGCGGAAATATTTGGATTGTAAGCGGACACATAAAAACAGTTTACAGTTTATTTTTTTATATTTCTAAAGTCTGTATGACCATAAATGACAGAGTATTGTAAGTCTATTTTGCTGCTGTGTGGAAAAAATCCAGCAAAACGAGCCAGCGTGTTAACTTTAGCCTAATACAGGGGTGGGCAACTTCGGTCCTGGAGGGCCACTGTCCTACAGAGTTTAGCTTCAACCCTAATCAAACACACCTGAACAAGCTAATCAAGGTCCTCAGGATTACTAGAAAATTACAGGCAGGTGATTTTTTCAGGGTTGGAGCTAAACTCTGTAGGACAGTGGCCCTCCAGGACCGAAGTTGCCCACCCCTGGCCTAATAGGAAGGAACATACATTTTGATTAAAAATATATGCTCACTCACATCAAGACGCCGCTGCAGTGATGGAGTCCATGCAGGAGGAGCAGCGTTTGGCACTGCGTCGCTTTGCAGCAGGAGCAGTGCTGTTGCACCAAGCAACACTACATCTATGTCCAATCCTAACCACATTAACAACTATGCTAATTAACTACTGTTGAAGATTTCATTATTTAGAAAATAAGTAATTTAGCTAAATATTTGTACACTATTATTTCCTCTGTGTGTGACTTTGGTTTGACTTTTGGGGGCTTAAAGGAAGGCTGATGCAACAGAGAATTCTATTTCAGTGTGTCACCTGGTACAAAGTCTCACCCAAAAATAATCTATAGGAGGTGACCATTAGTGGACAAGGATGTGTGTATATATGTTAAGCTGGACACTGATCTGGAGCGCCTTTCTGCAGAGGAGGCGTTCGGCTTTGTTTGTGAAATAAAGTCTAATATTTCTGGCATCAAAGATCTCTGAGAAGTGATTTCCCAAAAAGATTGACACCACAACACTACCTAGACTACATGAAATAATCTAAATAACTATATAAATGCTATGCTAACTAGATGCTAATAAACGCTATCCTGATTGTTTTCAATTCTCGCAATTCCAAGGGCGTGGTGAGCTGGTGCCTGCTTACGTCATGCGGCACCACAACATCCAATAGGAAAATTCAATTGCAGTAGCCACCGTTCAACCTGAAAAGGGCAGCACTCATATGTTTTTACACCATATATTGTAGGATTAAAACACTTTATACCCAAATCTCAAAACATTTACTCGAATCAATGAACAGCACTAAAAAAGCCCCAGTCTTACAGATCATTAACTAAAAATAATTGTTTTAGGGTTTAGTTACCCTTTAATTTTGTTCTCTTGTCCGACGACCTCCATCCCTGTCTGCGGCAAGCTGCAGCCATCTTTTGATCCAATGTTCAATTTATTGGTCTGTTGCAGTGGCAGTTAAGCGGTTTCTTCTGACAGCAGCTACAATGACACATATATGACCAACGGTAAATAAGCAAGTAATTGTTATTCATTATAAATCTAACATTTATAGGGACATTTTTTTAGCTGACACCAAACAACATGAATGAAATCACAGTGGTTATTTTCAGAAAGCAATACCATTAATTACAGTTTTTAGAGAGGTGTCTTTAAATGCTGCCTTTCCATTGATTCCCCTCCAGTTAATCTGACGGGCCATGTCATTTGAAAGAAGGAAGCTGAGAATCCACCATACACTTTCTTTGACAGCTGTGCCTTCCTTCAAGGCTAATGTGTATATCTGTAAAAAATAAATGTATGCACAAATGAAGAAACAAGCATCAAAAATTATCTTTGATTAGAATGTACAAAAACTGTGTGGCCTTTTACCTGTCAAAATAACTGAGTTCGTTTGGAATTATATATACTGGTTGTATATTCAAGCTGTTTATTCATTTTTCTACCACAAAACGAAATAAGAACAATCAAGCTGAATTCTTGTTTTTCGTTCTTTTGAAAAAAAAAGAACTGTTTTCTGCTTTCAATATTAAATAAAAAAACGACTGAACAAATGAAACACAGATTATTTGTAGTCTGTGAAGTCAGCTTTGCAGTGGTTACAAATAACTTTGGTTCTATCAACTCCGCTGTCTGGAAGAGATTTAATATGAAAATGTCCATGTTAAGGGGGTCGCAGTCGCACACTGGACGAGAAGCGCAGCGTCGCGCCACATCTTTAAAATTCAAACACATTATTTTCTATGAGTGTAAACACACCGGCAGCGCCATTCTGTGATTATAACGCCACTTAGCGGTAAAAGGTAGCAAATACACGTCCCTTATGTTGCTGTGGTAAAAGTATTATTGTGGTTTAGAACCATCTGTACTTGTTGAGTTAACAGACTCAGATGAGAGAGAGAGACTTTTTGACTTTTAAAACACTTTATTAAAACATTCTTAAAAAAACCCCCACTAATGCATTAGACATGGGCTTTTGCAATTTAAGGTACTTCACAGGCTCCATCTTTCTAGGAGCAAGCTGGCTAAAATGTATCCAGGGTCAGACACAACATGCCCCAGATGTAGTCTGGAACCAGCAGACCTGAGTCACATGTTCTGGGAATGCCCCAGATTAACAAAATTCAGGGCAGATATTTTCAGAACGTTTTCATTTATATGTAACAAAGATCTTGATCCCAATCCTCTGACTTCCATCTTTGGGGTAGTGCCAGAAGAATTGCAGCTAACAACCAATCAGATAGAGCTCATAGCTTTCTCCACGTTATTGGCTAGACGCCTGATTCTTCTCAGTTGGAAAAAGGCATTGCCACCATCTTACAAACGTTGGGTTACTGAGGTGATGTCGTGTCTTAAACTTGAGCATCTTAAATACACTATCCGAGGTACCTCTGCAAAGTTTTATGGGGTCTGGCAGCCCTTTTTATCTTATTTGAATCTTCATTGGCCAGCAGTATAGTATAATCAGTACTATTATGTGTACCCTCCCCTAACCCTGGCCTAAGATCCACAGGGTAGAGTAGGTTTTAAACCATCTTTAACCTCATAGCTTTAACCTTGGCTGCCTAATCAATCAACCCTTGGCCCCCTTCATTGACTGGGAAAATACTGAATTGCAAGGGGAAGCCAATGGTAACCATCACATAAAAACTTAACAAACGTCTTCTGCAGATGTTGCAACAAATCTTTTGGTGGTGTAGCGGCAGCCAGTAACCGCTAAGAGGCTGAGTAGAGGGAGTAAAGGATGATGCGTTTCCACTGCAAATCCAGGTGGTTTATTGTAACATTGAAACGAACAGCAACATGATGAATGATGATGGTAAGATAAGCAAAAAAAAACAAACAATGAAATGAAATGAAATAAAACTGAATGAAATTAAAATGGTCTTTTGCCAATTGACACGAGACGAGGAGGCTTTCTGTTAAACTTCCAAAGATTCTCTCAAATTCATAACATCCTGATCAGATCTAATGATAACAGTGACATCATCAGCGTAGGCACTAAGCCTAGCAGTTATGAGGTTTGAGGTGGACACACTGTTGATATGCACCCAGCTTGTTTCTCAGTGCAACTAAAAGTGGTTCAATAGCAATGGCATACAGGATTCCTGAGAGTCCACACCCCTGCCTTATGCCTCTGCTTACTCTGAAAGGTCTTGTAAGGGTTCCATTAATTTTCAGCATGCAGTATGTGTTAGTATACAAAAGTTTAATATAAGCAATAATAGATGGACCAAAAGGCACTTAACCAGGAAGCCATGATTGACCTGAATCAAGGCTTTCTCCAGGTCCAAAGAAACAAAACCAATGTTAGAATTATGTACCCTAGAAAAATAAATCAAGTCTTGATTCTATCAAAAATAGTCCTTCCTGGAATGTAGTATGACTGATCTGGATGAATCAATGAAGAAATGTAGAGTTAAACTCTGTTAGTTAACTCTCAATAAACTGTCAATAAACACCATTGCACTTTTTGACACCAGTGACTGTTATTACCATCACGCCTCGTCACACTGATTTACAGACACGCTTGTTTTACACACGACACTCAAACACGGAAACAGGAAACACATGAGTTTCAGAGAAACTGAAACTGAAGTGTAGTTGAGCTGTTGTGTGTTTGTGTCTCTGTATTCATTCAGTAAAATGGCAGAAGCCAGAATATCTCAGGATGAGTTCATGTGTTCAGTGTGTCTGGATCTCCTGAAGGATCCAGTGACCACTTCCTGTGGACACAGTTACTGTAAGGTCTGTATTACATGCCACTGGGATCAGGAGGATAAGAAGAGAGTCTACAGCTGTCCTCAGTGCAGACAGACCTTCAGGCCAAGACCTGCTTTAGCTAAAAACACCATTCTGGCTGAAATGGTGGAGAAACTGAAGAAGACTAAACTTGCTGCTGACTGTTACGCTGGAGCTGGAGATGTGCAGTGTGACGTCTGTACTGGAAGAAAACACAAAGCCGTCAAGTCCTGTCTGGTGTGTCTGAACTCTTACTGTCAGAATCACCTTGAACAACATGAGAGTTGGTTTAAAGGAAAGAGACACAATCTGACTGATGCCACTGGACGACTGCAGGAGATGATCTGCCAGAAACACGACAAGATCCTCAAGGTTTTCTGCCGCACTGATCAGAAGTGTATATGTGTGCTGTGTGTGATGGATGAACATAAAAACCACGACACTGTATCAGCTGCTGTAAAGAGGACAGAGAAACAGGTATGAACTTACAGAGATCCCATTATGCTCATTTACAGGCTTATAATATTGTTTATGGGGTCTACTAGACTACATTTACATAATTTAAAGTGGTGGTTGAATGTGATTTCACTTTTTTAACTTTAGTTAGTGTGTAATGTTGCTGTTTGAGCATAAACAACATCTGCAAAGTTACAACGCTCAAAGTTCAATACAAAGGGAGATATTTACTTTTAAAGAAATCAATTTCTAAGGACTACAGCAAACGGCCGGTAGGGACTACAAGACATTCCTCCAGGGTTAGTGACATCACTAACCCCAACATTTACATAAACCCCTCCTCTGGGAACACAATAAATAAAGGGGGCGAGGCCATTTTATGTTGCTTTGGAGAAGAGTTGTTGTGGTAGTAGAGTGTCGTTGCCGCCATGCCGTCGAAACGCTGTTATTTTCACCCAGATTGCAGGTCCACTTTGTTCAGTCTTCCTAAGGACGGTGGAGTTAGGGAGCAATGGTTACAATTTATTTTTAATAAATTGGTCCCTCATATTTATAATCCAAATGTCGCTCTCTGTGCTGCACATTTTCCAGAGGAAAGCTTCCTCAATCTAAGCGAGTTCAATGCAGGATTCGCACAATGGCTTGTCCTGAAAGATGGAGCAGTTCCAAATTAAAAAACAGAAGCTTATGTTTACGAGCCACAACTGGCTTCATAAAACCCGGAAATCAACCGACTGTTTTTACAAGGAGGGACAGAGCAGTGTAGAATAATGGTTAAATATGTGAAAAATAATGCAAATTTTTAAAACCGAAGCATGAACACGTTACAGCCTTCAAGCCTTCGAAAAAAGGTGTTTTACCACCCCTTTAATGGTTTTATCCTAAATTCGTTTTAAGGTACATTTACACGACAACGATACGCTGAAAACAGAGAAGTTTTTCCTTTGATTTTTCCGCGTACAGACAACACCACTGTCAAAACAATCCCCATTCACAACGATCCGCGAAAACGACTAAAAACGGTGTATTTTGCTGCCAGGCCATTTGATGGCGATGAAACTCTATAGTCTGAACACGTAACGTGTGCTGTGTATGGATGAACATAAAAACCACGACACTGTATCAGCTGCTCTACAGAGGACAGAGAAACAGGTATGAACTTAGAGATCCCATTATGGTCATTTACAGGCTTATTATGTTGTTTATGGGGTCTACTAGAATATACTGTATTTACATCATTTAATGTCTGTTTTCACCCTCTGTCTGAACACTGTTTTAGTTTCAGTTTTTTTTCTGTCTGCTCTGAGTGTTCAGCCGGCCCCAGTCTGTTTTGATTGGTTTACTGCTTAGAGTGTGTGTTGGAAATGTAACATGCTTTACCATAAACGATGATGGGAGGCTGGAAGTGTCATGATTCTGCCTTCTTGTCTCTGATTTTCCCTGGTCTTGAGGCAGGATCATGACAGGCCCTTGTTTTATGTGCAAGCACATGGCCATTTGTTTGGGCCATGTGCTTGTATTGTCTCGTCACCCAGCCCCGCCCCCTTGTTATCCTCGTTTTGTCATTATTGCTTCACCTTTGTCACCTGTTGTGTATCATTAGTTCCCTATTTAATCCCCTCTTGTCTGCTGTCTTGTGTCGGTTCATTGTTAAACCTGCTATGGTGTTACAGATGGTGGACAACCAGAATGAGACTTTTACCGCCACCGTTCCTGCGGCGGCAAAATTGGGATGTGTATTTGCTGCCTTTTACCGCTGAGTGGCGCTGTAATCACAGACTTTGAAAAGTGTCAGTTTATTCTCTTTATGACGTAATCTGCCGCGGCAGTAATCTGAGCTGAGAGGCCACAGATAAATTCAAGATAAATATTGTGGTTAAACGAATTCAAATTCATTAAATTTAAACAAAGTAGACACGTTAAAATTGTGTGCCCAGTTTTTCTATAATTTAGAAAGGCTATGTCAATAGGTTACTTGTCATTTACTTCGTGTTATTTTAATGTGTTTGTAGATTTATTAACTGAAACATAACAGTGAAATAAAATAATTTACCGTAAAATTAAAACATTTTCAGGACTTGCAGTTACTAACCAATGTTAGTCGGTTTAAGCATTCTTTGTTATATTCAGAATTAAATAGGCTTACATGTTGTTATGATTATCAATTGAATTATTTAATAAATAATCAACCACAATGCCTATTACTGCCGCAGCAAAAATAAACCAGTCGAATTTCAAAGTCGTTCGCGAAATGACTAGGCTATACCGGGTGCCGCAAGTGACAGGGTAAAACAGCAGCAACTGCGGCATTTTAAAAGGTAAGTTTCCTATCTGTTTATTTAAAAAAAAAAATTGAAAAAAAAAATATATATGGCGCAAGATCTTGTAAAAAAAAACAAAAAAAACCTTTTTTCATTATTTGAACAAAAATGAGACTGATTGAATATGTAAAAATATAAACAAACAAAGCAGAGAATAAAACAAACTTTTAGGGAAAAAATATAGGCCTATTATGCTACAACAGAATTGGTTAACATTAACGACAGCAAAATATGTAAAAATACATTTAAAACAAAATAAAACAAAACAAATTCGTGGCCGAATTCAAATTGGTTCAAATCCCGAACAAACAGTAGTAAACCTAGGCTATTCAGACGATAGCTCTGTGGTCAATGCATTAACAATAGCCTCTCGGAGCTTCAAACGATCTGAGATCGAATCTCAGTGTAGCCGACAGTGTTTATGTTTTTCCGTTCTTGATGCTTAAATATGCATCTGTTTATTAAAGTCAATCGTCTTGTTTAATTATCAATTGTACATTACAACATAAATTTGCTACATTCCATTTGAGCCGCTGCAAAGACAACACATCTGATGAAGGAAGACTGTCAGCCGATTGCACCAGAAAATGAAGATGATGAAGCTCATCTTTAATCTGCTAAATTATTTTTTTTGTGTGTGTGAATCATTCACGAGATTGAGATGACTGACAGTGATACCCGGCCATAGCAACAGAAGACATTTTTCAAAAGAGATCGAACAAATCAGAAAAATACTTTCAATACAGTATTGCTTTCAATTAAAAAATAAACAATGAAAATGTAAAAGAAAAAGAAAATTAATTAAGTTTGAAAACCCATCGCACATTTCAAGGTATGAATAAAGTGTCGGGACAGTTTATTTATTTAAACAGGGTTGCATCGATTCGATAGAGTTTATTCCCTTTGCGATGCAAAATAAGAAACACAGAATCTTATTCTTGCAACATTTTAAATTTCTATTGTCAAAGAAATTGCAGCTAAATTAAAAAATTAAAACAGTACAAAACGAAAAAAGTTCAAAGCAACATAAATTAAGAACAGGCGTTTTTCTTTGCCTCTCTCGCGCTGGATATTTTTTTAGTAAGTTTGGTCTCCCTCACTGCGCGCGGCGGGTCTTTCTCGAAATTAAGCATTTCAACGTAAAAAACACCATACAGCTGATAATACTGTATATGTCGCTGTGTGTCATCCACACAAATCACGAAAGAAAAAACTGTAACAAATAGCTTTTGTTCCTTCAAAGATACAACATGCCTTGCTGAATTCACCTTACAATAAAACGAGGTGGGTCGCGAATTAAAGAGCTCTGTATCTGCTAAATTGAAATTGTGTGTGGAAAACCTTTAAATACAATCAATAAAACTACAATATATAATTTAATAAGATATAGGGCCTACTGTACATAGGCTATGGACTTTTGGAGATTTTGAGATTAATCCTTAAAAGAATGTTGCCTTTGCCTGCTCATCAGGCTGGCTCCGACACTCTCCATATGAAAGACGGAACATTAACACCTCTGTCCTGCACCCCCACGATAAAGCAACTATTGCCTTCTCCAAACCCCCCACAGGCTAGCTGAGTTTGCAAAACAAAACAAAGAGTTTGCCACTCGTCGTGGTGTGCCAAAACACTTAATTATAAACTTCAATATTTCATTCAAAACAATCTCAAAACACTTTGTGACATTTTGAAAAGCCGTGGATGCATTACTGCCACTGAAACCATGAACGCAACAGAATACTGGTTCTGATTTTATTGTTTGTCGTTTAAACGACAATAATATATATATATATATATATATATATATATATATATATATATATATATATATATATATATATATATATATATATATATATATATAATTTTTTTTTTTTTTTTTTTTTTACAGAACTGCTTTTGAAATTACGATTGAAATTATTATAGGCTACAGAAGTAAAGTCATTGTATAATATTTGTTCCTTAGTGTAAAATGGAAATGCATGGTGATTTTTATTTTGTAAATAGGCTATAAGCAAAAAAACTACGTTTTAGAACTAGACAAATATCTCTGCATCAACAATAGACTATAAAATGCATTAATAGGCTAATATAAAAATATCAGTAGTCCAAGTTAGTTCGGGATTCGAACCCGTGTCATCTAAATGATCGTAACGTAAGTTCAACCACTCGGCCATGATTCACTCGTTCCGACATGGCCTAACGTTCCAGTGTGTGTTCGCTCAAACGAGCGAGAAGAGCTCTTCATTCAAATGAACGCGCCGCCGCGTTTGTCGAACACTAATTCAACATGCCAGAATAAAACCTGGCTTTAGAACAATGCATAGCGCCACTCGTCGTGGTGTGCCAAAAAAATTTACAATAATTTAGTTTCATTTATTTCAGTGTTAATGTTTGAGTTAAAAAAATCCTCTACAAATTAAATAAACACAAAGTTGGCTATAAGAGTCCTTTATAGGCTACGTAAAAAAGCAAAGGGCTTACAGTCTTAACATTTAGGCTTAAATTCGATACATTTATTTTCAGTAGGGCCTAATAAATTTGTAGGGATGTAATTTCAGTATGCTTTACCAACGCTATGTATTCAATTAAAGTTCCAAGAGGTCTGGTCTCTATATTTCCTTCCCAGCTGACACTAATATGCAAGTGCACAGCAAAAATCACAACTTGTGCTTGCTGCGAACGCAAGTTATTTAAGGTGTCTCAACTGTACACAGTCTACCCTACAATGTGAATTCGTTACAAGGTTTCATTTAATTAAATTAATGTGCAGCAATTTGTACAAATAGAGTCTATAGGCCTACTATACTGTTGTAGCCATTAAATAATCTCATTTAGTATCATATTTGTTAAAATATTATAATGTTATTTTTTTCCATCTATGTTGAATATGAAAAGTGAACAGCATGAGTAAGATAGGATGCATTATATCGAGAGATGGATATGGAGTGGGTCAGACATGATTTTGACCACTTCATTAAGTTTTGTTTAGTAGAAAACCTTTCTTTAAAGTGAATTCGTTTTCTATAAATTGTATCTTAATTTTAATAAATTTTTCATCAACCAATTGCCTGGATTTAATAAGTAAGAGAAGCAAATATAACAGACACTAATCATGGAGGCGCCCGCGCGGTCACTTGCATTGCACGTCAGCTGGAGCGCATCTCATCCTCCTAACTTAACGAAACTCATATACATATACAAAACTCACGAAACAATACATCAAATACACAAAGCTTGAAATGTCTTCAAAAGAAATAATTCAAAACGAAAAGAAAAAGGCTACTCTCTGATTATGTCTTTATGTGCATTTCTCTCTAGGTGCGTTCACTACAAATATGGCGATCGTCAACTTCATCTTTGCAGTCGACACTGTCAGAAAACACTAGTTTATTGATAAAAATCAATGCACGCATCACCGGATTTACAAATACACATCTTGCTTGCTGCACGCACACATTATGTCGAAAAAACGAAATATTATGTTGAAATAACATTATTATTAATAATACATCTTTTAGAATATTTGATTAAATGCTGATTGTTGCACTTGTTCAATTTAATAAAATTAAAACTTTAATTGTGATAATTAAAATAATTGAAAATTAAATATTTAGTGGCCAAGTTTTGCTAATTTATTATATAGGCTATTATATGCCTATTGCCTATATTAAGTAGGTCATATTAAGACAAGGCATATATTAGTTATTTTAGCTGTTATGAGAAAAAAAAATCTAACGAAATCTAAAATCTAAATCTAATAAAAAATAAATAAAAAAAATCTAACGCCAATTCAACATGCCAGAATAAAACCTGATTTTTGAACTACATTTTAAACTTCAATGTTTAATTCAAAACAATCTCAAAACGCGTTGTGACTTTTTTTAAAGCAGTAGCCTAGCCTATATACATTAAGGGCATTGAAACCAGGATCTTAACTAAAACGCGTTCCGCGTAATCTCTCAAAAATTATGCCACACTACTCCATGTATTATTTTTTTTTTTTAAGGACTGCTTTTGAAATCACTATAAATTACTATGCAATTGTATCGCTCACGAGAGCTCTTCATTTATCTAATTCCTCAATAGAATAGTAAAAATATTCAGCGTCATTGCTCCTAATATCGTCTCTATTTTTAACTTTTGATTCTATTTTTTCAGTTCTAAAATTGATTCTATCTTTGGTTCTATTCTGTTGTAGCCTAATAGGCCTATTTATATATATATATATATGAAAAATATGCCTATTAGGCTTAGGGTTTTATATTTAACCCACTTACATTTTAAAATACGGCAATTGCTGCTGTTTTGCACAATGTCCCTTTGCGCCACCTGGCGGTCATTTCGGGAACGACTTTGAAATGCGGCTGGTTTATTTGGCTGGCGCGGCGGTAATAGGCATTCTGGTTGTCCACCATCTGTATGTTATCTGCTGTCATACATTGTGCGGTCTCTCTGTGAGTACCTTGTCAAGTGAAAGTTCTGTTTCTGTATTAGCTGTTTATTTGTAGCCTAGTTACGTCAAGTCTTAGTCTAGTTTTGTCACTCGTTGCCCTGTCCTTGTTTTACCCCCTCGTGGGCTTTGTTTTCCTTGTTATTTGTATATAATAAACCTAGTGTGTCCTGCAAACTGTCTGCTATTGGGTTCATCCTTCAACCTCATAACAGGAAGAACTGTCTCTGAGAGGCGCAAGGACTAATGATTAGGCTCATCCTGAGCCTACGTTTGTAACTTCATTTATAACATCTGACGTGTCACAGTCATCATAACAGTCATTATAAAAGTGGTGAGAACACAACAAAAGATTGAGGTTGTATACTGCTGAGGAAAAGTGTTAAAAAAGGGGTTTAGATTCACTAGTAAAAACTAGTGTCTCTTGAACATGCCGACAACACACTACTAACACGACTCAACCAGACCTCGCTCCTTTATTTAGCGTAAGCCTTGGGCATTAATTAATTTATTGTGACAGTTTGTTCCCGGAAGAAAATTCAGGACTATAATGTTTCAGGGAGTTCAGAAACAGTGACACTGATT
Organism: Vimba vimba; assembly: GCA_022828995.1. Taxonomy (NCBI): domain Eukaryota; kingdom Metazoa; phylum Chordata; class Actinopteri; order Cypriniformes; family Leuciscidae; genus Vimba; species Vimba vimba. The sequence goes on from CM040821.1 coordinate 27,281,453, forward strand.
TAGAGAATAACTCCCTCTGGAGGGACGGTTTCATGCTTAAACAGCAACATTACACACTAAAGAAAGATGAACATGGAAAAAAGCATAATAGGACCCCTTTAAACCAGCAGTTCACCCAACAAAATGAACATTCATCGGTTTCAAGTTCAATTCTCATTCAAGTTATTTCAAACTGGTATGACTTTCTTTTTTCTGACGAAGACAAAATAAGGTATTTTAAGGAATGTCTTATCTGTCCATATATTGAAAGTCAATAGGGCTTATATCTTAAGCTCAATCTTCAATAGTCAAAAGCTCAGTCTTCAAAAAGGACATTAAGGTAGCATTAAAAAAATCCATAACTCCAAGGGGGGTAAACTAGGCTGTGTTCCACTCCACTTTTAGATACGCACTCGCGAACTTCCTTCTCTGGGAATCCCTGTCGCCATTTTGAAAGGCGTTCCACTTCGTGAAGTGGACAGACCCTCGACCCCTCGATTTTGACAGAAGGAGTGAGTCTACTCTGATGTAGCTCTATATCCCACAATTCAACTTGATTGTGACGTCACAGCAGATCGCGCTGAACTGAAGTATATGATATATTAATTATTTTGAGAATAAATCACATCACAAGTATGGATATTTGTTGTAATTCTATTTTTCCCTAACAGCTTTTTACCTATAGGATTTTATATATTTTCTTCAACAGCTCATATGCATATAGAATGGTGCATAAAACAAATTCATAAGTAGGGGTTTAAATAATAAACCAGCTCAATAGTTGTTAGATTTAAGGTTCCATGTGCCTCCTTCTAGCAATTAGCATTTGAATGAACAATGACTGAGGGAGAAAATCTCTCAAGTTTAGCCTCACTCAGAATATGAGGGGAGTATCACAGAGTTAACCAATAAGATTGTGTATACCTTGCATCATATAGGAATACGATTACATTGAATAACAAGTCCATATATGGTCAGTTTCTGTCTAGATCGCCACATATATGTTTGGATTCATACTTGCCCTTATACTGCTTTAGAATAGACAGAATAGGAGACCATTCTCCATCCTAGCCTACAGTTCCACATAATGAAGAACAGATGTACCTAACCTACAGAACACAGAAATCCTTCTCTGTTATATACTGCATGCTAAGACTATCATAAAAGAATTTATAACAATAGTGAATTAAGTGATCAAGTTCTTAGTGCGTTCTATTTAAACCAGTAGTGGGCTCTCGTGCAACGTAAGCAATGACGCACATCTGAGTCTTCTGGAGTGATAAGAAAAATCAGATATGGTGGCATGATTAGTCATGATGTCACATGCATGAGCCAGTGAGATTTGAAGTTATTGACGCATCACCATATTTGATTTGGGCTTTAGAAACAGAGACAGTCTTCAGAAAATTTGGAAAGACATGAGCATGAGTAAACAATGAAATAATTTATATTTCTAGGTGAACTATCCCTATAAAACTAGGCATTGAAGAAATTATGCTGGCACTTATGAATGACCTTTAACCCCTCAATCTCACCACTTCTCTGATACTGGATTCATATCTGTTTAGTTGATGATTAATGTGATGTTTCTCCTGTCATTGGTTTGTCCTTTAGCACCAGCTGAAGGAGACGCAGAGGTCGTTCCAGCAGAGGATCCAGCAGAGAGAGAAAGATCTTCAGCAGCTGAGAGAGGCTGTGGCGTCTCATAAGGTGAGTCTGGAGAAGAAGAGAAGTTTGAGACGTCTCAGTCAGGACTCACTGAAGCCACTGTGTGATTGTGATGTGTGTCCTAACAGCGCTCTGCACAGACAGCAGTGGAGGACAGTGAGAGGATCTTCACTGAGCTCATCCGCTCCATTGAGAGAAGCCGCTCTGAGGCGACACAGCGGATCAGAGATCAGGAAAAGACTGCAGTGAGTCGAGCTGAAGGACGACTGGAGCGACTGGAGCAGGAGATCAATGATCTGAGGAGGAGAGACGCTGAGCTGGAGCAGCTTTCACACACACAGGATCACATCCATTTCCTGCAGGTAACAGAGATCTAGAAGAACAGGGTCATAGTGGACTTGAGCAAGAGACTCACAGAGAAACATTTCATGAGAGCAGAATGAGCCGTTGACTGAAGTGTTGATCTGTGTGTTCGGTTATTATATCATCATCAGTCAGACTCTCATCTGTGTGTTTTTAGCACAATTTTCCACCGGACAAAATTGCGATTGTTAACTCATGATTTCTGTTCTGTCTGTGTGCACCAATCTTGCACTTCTATCTACTCCTCAACCAGACCACCTAGAGACTCCGGGTTTTCGGCATTATGTTAAGGAAGGTCTAATCTCGGGAACACACAAAAAAAATCCTGGAAAAGATTTTGGATTTCCTGGAAATTCCAGAAAAAAATCTGTTTTTTGCTAATTTCTCGGCAACCATAATAGCTATCGAGTTGAAACAAATTGCAATCGATAGCTTCTAAAATTTACAATAATATTAGAAAAAAAGATTTGATCAAAAATCTTTCCTTTATGCTTCAAAAATTTAATTTTGAGTGTTGTGATCCCATGACGTGAGAAAATTGCGCTAAAACACTCACTGAGTTTTTATTACTTGTTTTATAACAATGTGAAATCCATGAACCTGATGGCACCAGTTTCACTACTAAAGATCAACAAGATCCGCTGAAATCTGACAGTAGTGCAGGTTATTGATGAAGTGTGGAGGTGATGAGCTTTGATTTCTGTTTTCTGTAGAGTTTCCAGTCTCTCTCAGCTCCTCCTGAATCTACAGACGTAAATGACAATCCCTTCAGTTCTCTCTCCTCTTTTGATGGTGTGAGAGAATCTGTCCGTCAGCTGAGAGACAAACTGGAGGATTTCTGCAGAGAGGAGCTAAAGAAGATCTCTGACAGAGGTAAAGTCATATTATAAGTCTTAGGAACGGATGCAGGGATCATTTTCTCTCGACATGATAATCACACTCTTCATGTCTGTTGATTTCCACAGTCACTTTCACCAACATTGTTCCCAGAACCAGGAACGACTTCCTACAATGTAAGTCACTAAGAAAACAAGCAGAAAAACCTCATTAAATGTCTTCATGTTCTTCATGTAGAAAGAAAACATGATAGAAGAGTTTCATAGTTGATCATGTAAATTAGTGTTTCTCAGCGGGGGCATTTGGAGAACATTGTTGTTCTTTGTTTAAGGCCCGTAGACGTGTAGCGCCGTTCGCATCCGTTGTTGACAGAATGTAACCTGCCAGTTTACACCAGTGACCAGAATAGACGGTGTATCATTTCCATTGCAAAGACTATTTACTTCAGTGTCTCTTTCAGCTTTCTGTAGCACAGCTGCCGAACTTCCAGTGAAAACAATTTCTGCGTTTATCATTCAGACACAGTATAACATATGTTTTTTCTTGTTTTTGTTTTCAATATAAATGCTTCTTGTTTGCTTATTGGCTGCAGCTTGTGATAATCGACATAATTAACGATTCAGTGCCAAATTTCTAAAGCGTTTATAAAGCACTCATAAATATAATTTTTATTCACATGGCTTTTTTTTAATCCTTGGGAAACTAATAATAATGATATTTCCAATTGTCTATCCAGTCAAATCTGTTATGTGGCATTCAATGACATGCTTCTTAAATTATATATAGATGAATAATGATAATAATAATAATAATATACTCCAAAATACATATTATAAATAAAAATATATAATATACACCACCAATCAAAAGTTTGGCGTTGGTAAGGGTTTTAATTGTTTTAAAAGTATTCTCATCTGCTCACTAAGACTGCATGTATTTGATCCAAAATATTTTAAAACAGTAATATTGTGAAATATCTCTGATTTTAAAGGTGACATATTTTCACAAGATGTATTATAAATCTATGGTGTCCCCAGAATGTGTTTGTAAAATTTCAGCTCAAAATACCCCAGATCATTTATTATATAGCTTGTCAAAGTTGCTCCTTTTTGGGTGTGACCAAAATCACACGTTTTTGTCTGTGACCCTTTAAATGCAAATGAGCTGCTGCTCCGCCTCCATTCAGAAGAAGGCCGGTCAAATAGTTTTTGGTCAAATAGTGTTCAGTGCTCGTCTGTGCAGCAACGCCAGAACAGTTTCATGCTCGAACTTTTGCCATTGTGTTAGAACTTGGGTTACACTGTTGTCGCTTGTGAAACCAAATGGCGGCGCCGTGTGTGGAAACGTGCAGATTAAGGGTTGGTAATATTATAATAAGATCTTCTTCCTACGTCAGAAGGGGAGAGAAATCTGATCGGCTCATTTTTTGACATGCTTGCAGAGAAAGGCTTTCCAAAACAAAGTTACTGGGTTGTCACTTTTCAGGTTTGGTAGATGCACAGGGGACCCGATTATAGCACTTAAACACGGGAAAAAGTCAGATTTTCATGATATGTTAACTTCAAAGAACCATTTTCTTTTTGAATATATTTTAAAATATAAATGTGGAATGTGTGGAGGTGATTTTTATCTGGATTTTTTAATGAAATTAAAGATTGAAATAGAAATATGAAATGAAACACAGAAATGTTAGATATTTGAAATTATTAAAAATAAAAATGTTTATTAAGATTTTAAATATCTTTACTGTCCTTTATTTATTTATTTTTGTGTGTGTGCGTATTTTGCACATTTCCAAAGCAGGACGGAGAGCATAACTAGCTAACAATCTAAAAAGCAAGATTTGAAATATAATTGACTTGTGACTTTAATAAAGATGTAAATCAGGATGTAAACATCTTCTAAAAGTGAATGAATAAATAGCCTATGATTATTTTTCACTGAATTAACAACCAAATACCAATTTTCACCAATTAAAAACAGTCATTTAGAGGAAAAAATCACAGTAGTAAAAAAGCTTCAGGAAAGTAAGAACAATCTGAAATCTCTTCTGTAAAAATTCCACTATGGATTTATCTTCAACAGGATTTTGTAACAAGTGTCTTTAACCTTTGAGGAAACAGACTGAGGCTACAGCACTGAAAATCACCAACAATAGGCTTACAATGCTTAAAAACTTTGTAAATCAAAGTATTACACTCATCATTTAATCAATTTAATGGATCCTTGCTTAAAGGGGAACTGAAACGAAATAGGAAGTAAAGGTGATATAACAGATGTGTTATCATTGTCATTTGTGGTAGGACACTTAAAACTGCTGAAGTAGTTACAAGGGGGGAAAACAGTGATGTTAGTTTGTTGTTTTGTTACTAGGGCGCAGCCATCTTGAGCTTCAATGGTCCATAACGTCACTGGCATGATAGAGCTGCTCTTTTGATTTTGGTGGTAGACTGATCAAGACAAAGTCGAACAGACTCAAGCCTGAGGGAACATCTTCTGTCTTTGACTTTTCTGGCTACAGTGCATGGCAAATCGACAGACTGACACAGGGCAGCATCACCTCTAGCACTGTTAGCCGCAGCGAAAGAGTGCTATAACCTGTTTGAGAAATGACTGTGGCCACATAAATGTGACCACGGTGGGTCCTGTAAACAAGTTCCACTCACCCATTAGTTGTTATTGTGATGTTTACCTTCACTGTAGATCACCTTGCTAAATTAATCCGACATCGAGGATGCTATCCAATATAAGCAATATCCATCGACGACACCTGCAAGATACTTGTTACTGTGATTTCAGCCGCTTTCAAACTGTGTAGGAGAGACGCGGTGCGCCTTGCCAGTTTAAATTTGATGAGCGCACACGGCTAAGCGCAATTATGCACAGACAGCCAGCTGTCACAGCGCGTGCACTAAACTCGTCTTATTACATTTAAAGTGTCAAAAACACAAGGTTCACATAAACAGTTGGTTTTGTCTTAAGTGAATGTAAACATCTGTAAGAAATTGTGTATGTGTATCAGTATATTCTAGATCCCTGCATTACTGTAGTTCTTAAAGTGACAGCAGTCTATATAAGAATCCGTATACGTTTCATTCATACAGTGAAGAATATGCAGTTTTTATTATTTCAAATAATGGTTCGAATGCGTAGCCAAATGGATTGGCAGGAAGTCTCTGTCCATACTGTCAAAATCAGTCAGTTCAGTCAGAGTAGAGTAGAGTAGCATTTTTTGAATAAGAGTTGCTTTATGATCAGTAATGGGTGAAGGGAGAATGCTAACAGAAACATTAAAGTCCCTAACAGATAGCCAGTAGTCTATTCGGGACTGTCTAGAACAATTTTGTTACTCCAAGTATAGGATTTAGTATTCGGAAATGTTTCCCTCCAAATATCAATATCAATATCAATAATAATAATATCAAATTTATCCATTAATATCTTTAATTTAGAATTAACAGAGGCAGTCTGTTTAGGTGGCAGTCTATCGAGATTATTTTCAGGTACAATATTAAAGTCTCCACCAATGAAAACTAAGGCATTTGGGTATGCATTAAGCCACAGCAGAATTTTCCCTTTTATCGCATCAATCAGTAGATCATTCTCATGAGAGCTATTATACCCATATATATTAATTAGTATTACCACAGTATTGTTTAAACAAATGACCATAAGCAGAAAATGTCCATTCGGGTCGCTAAAGTAGTGCAAAACGTCCCCAGCGAAAAGGTTTTTCAAAGTCAGAACTCCAGCTGAATGCTCCGAACCGTGAGCCATCCAAACATCATTGTTCCACTGATTTTTCCAAAACGCAGTATCACTGGCAACGGAGTGGGACTCTTGAAAAAACAAAAATCAGTTTTGAACGATTTGGCATATAAAAACAAAGCCTTCCGTTTAGTAGTGTCTCTTAGACCCCTGGCATTGAGAGAAAAAACTGAAATGGACATACAGAAATAACTCTTTTAACAAAGAACAACAAAAACGAGCTAACTGAGGTTGACAACGCATAAGCAGCTGACTACAAAGTCAAGTAAAGTGCGGTTACAGCCATCAATAGTCCTGCTCCATAACGAAAAGGATCTCAAAAAAGCTCACTTAGAATGAGAACAGTTTGAACAGGCTTACATTGGGTTAATTTCAGAGCCCTCGATGAATGCACGGTGTCCGACAAAATGTGCCCTTTTCCCCTCTTTGCGAGCCTTTTCAACGGCCGGCCACAGCAACTTCCTCCTTTCTCGGTCCGAGGCAGTGAGATCCTCAGTAAATCGAAAACCGTTCGCCCGCAGGAACTCTGACGATTCCACACACCATCTCTCATCACACGTGAGGAAAACTGAACAATGATCGCGCACGGTTTTGAAGTATTCGGAAGCCTCTTCCCAATGTGGTGGACAGTGTCAATCTTATCTGGAAGAGTTTTGCTCTCCTCTGGAAAGGTGGCCAGACAAATGCGGATAGATTCAGTTCTGCCATTTTCATTTTCCTTTCAGGTACTCCATGCAAATGCAGGTTCCAGCAGCGAGAGTACCTCTCCAAGTCAGCAATTCTTGTTTTGCAGAGCTCCATCTTCTTTTCTTCAGCATTTAGTCTAGCTTCGACGTGGCTGACTTTCCCCTTAATATCATTCAACTCTGCACATACAAAGTCCACCGTCTTTTTTAGCCCTTCAATTTTAAGAGCGTTATCACCCACCATTTTCTCCAGGGCATCCGAGCGATTATTTATCAGCTGTGAGAGAGTGGAAATCACGGCGTCGTCTTCTGCTTTGCCTTTCTTTGTAGGGGGCTTACCTGTGCTCTCCGGAAGTGGAGTAGATAAGAGGATCTCACCGGGAGACGAATAGCCGTGGAAGCCCACATTTTCGGACACACGTGAAGTGCGCAACATTTCTTTTTCTTTCCTTTTGTCTGCAGCAGATTTCATCTTTAAGTTATCGAGGGACAAGTATGAAGTACTTATGTAAACAAATACACGGAACGGGATTGTAAGTAGTATAGTTTGGCTGTTAAAAGTGGATTAGTCAGCGGAGCTCGGTGAAGGCAAACTTAGCAGGACGCCATCTTGGATCCTCCCCCCCAGTAGCAGTAGAGTAGCCTACAGTGGTACCATTCCAGTGACGTCATCGAACACTGCTGCGCTCGAAATGTCAATTTCAGTATTGGGGAAAAACTTCATATATGTTTTGTTTTTAATATTATTATTGTATTAATTTGTTTACAATTTTAATAACCAACATGTCATCGAATTATATTTTGTTCCTTTCAGTTCCCCTTTAATTAAAATAACGATTTCTTTTGAAATATAATCATACTGACCCCAAACATTTGAATGGTGTCAATACAATAATAGGCCTAATTACAATAAAAACAGATTAATAACCAACATTAATATTCAGGTCCATCTTTAGATGATGGTTTGCACAGGATATCTGGTAAACTGTACTGAGACACTGCTGATATATTGAACATGAAGAGTTCAGCTATAATAAAAGATCAGACAGATTAATAATTCCTGATTCTGATGTGTTTTCTCTCCATCAGATTCCCATCAGCTCACTCTGGATCTGAACACAGTGAATGAACTCCTCCGTCTGTCTGAGAGGAACAGAGTGATTACTAGCACTTACCCAGAGCAGCCGTATCCTGATCATCCAGACAGATTTGATTATTATGAGCAGGTTTTGTGTAGAGAGAGTGTGTGTGGACGCTGTTACTGGGAGATTGAGTGGAGTGGAGAATATGTGTGTATATCAGTGTCATATAAGAGCATCAGCAGGAAGGGATGGGGTCATGAGTGTTGGTTTGGATCTAATGATCAGTCCTGGAGTTTGTACTGCTCTTTCTTCAGTTACTCATTCAGACACAATAACATAGAGACTAAACTCCCTGTAAAGCGCATCAGCAGGAGAGTAGGAGTGTATGTGGATCACAGTGCAGGAACTCTGTCCTTCTACAGCGTCTCTGACACAATGAGCCTCATCCACACAGTCCAGACCACATTCACTCAACCGCTCTATCCTGGGTTTAGTGTTTGTTTTAATGGATCAGTGAAACTGTAAACAATTACTTTTCTGAAGACTCAAAGCTTGAAAGGAAAAGGACAAAGTAGTACTATATGTAGAGACTGCAGTAGATTAAATATGTATTATTAATTAATAAATTATAAATATTATTAATAAATAATTAATAATATTAATAATGAATGAGTCTGGTGACAAAACAATCTCATACCAAATGTTTCGAATGTCTAATGATGACGATCAATTTAATGATGTATGTCCAAAACCAACGAAACCTGATGATGACACAACCAGCAGAAGTTAAAGCTACACTGTGATATTTTCCCCCCATCTAACGGTGAAATTATATATGACTACCCAGTGAATATTAGTTTCTGTTCCTTTCAATTCCAAGGGCGTTTTAACTCCTACGGTGGCCGCATTATTCCAAGATTAGCATGGCTTCCAGTTCGACTTCGTCCATGAGTGTTCCTTCAAGTGATGAGGTTACTTTAGAAAACTATTACAAAGTGCATTTAGTTATTTAGTCAGTTAACATGTAGGTTATGACTTATATGTAAAATGAATAATAGTTTTATGTTCTCGTTATTTTGGTACCATTTCATTGCTAATATCAGCTACCCCAAACGAATGCAAGCTAATGTTAGTAAAGTATCAGTGCTATCTGTATATTGAACGAGATTAATAGTGTAAGGCAATGTTTACAGCGTAGGCTACATAATTTTCTCCGTGAGCAGAGTCATAGATCAGTTGATGCGACAGATGTGCGAGGGAAAGCTAAAGGTAGAGGGAAAGGAAAAGGAAAACTAAAAAACAAAGCCGGTGCAAGTAGATTGGTGAGACCTCCTCCTAGACAAAGAAAAACACTCTCCAAAAATCTCCCCCTCGCATTCGTCACGGTGTCACTGAGTGTAAAACGTGAAAGGCGAAGCTTGAATTTTCAGGTATGTCCCTCTTTAGCGAATGTATTTTCAAGATGGAGGTGCAACATGGCTGCCGCCATTCAAGTGACTCGCTCGTATGTATTATAAATGGCAGATTTTACGCTTACGAGAATACTTTATTAGTTGGTAGAAGTAATTACACATGAATGAGCACATATACTTTTGATAGAACAAAGTGTTTTTTGCTAAGTACTACACTGTCTAACTTTTTAAGTTGACTTAAAAAGTTAGACAGTGTAGTTTTAAAGTGAAATGCATTAATTGAGTTAAGATGTTCTTTCCATTCTGAACATCTATAATATTTCTTGTTTATACTGAGGTGACTGCAGGTCTAATTTTATGTCAGGAGTGCAATAACAGTGTTTATTCATTTTGCCCGGCTTCAGATTAAGTCTTTACTTGCTTGCTAAATACTAAAGGGACTATCCCCACAAAACAGCCTAAGCTTTATTCTTTTAAAAACCTTATTTCACAAGTTTCAGAGATGAGTTTCTTCATCTTCAGAGATGAAGAGTATAAGTGTGATGTAATGACTTAAATCGAAAATATATGGGGGGAAGGATGCCCATCTCTTATGGTCACACTCTGCAGGCACTTTGTATGACTGTATGACCTGCAAGATAATAAATAATCTTTAAAGACACAATTGTTACATGTTTGTCTCTTATTCAGTAATAGAAAATTGTTTGCCACCACACCACAGACTGAATACAGAAACACCATCATATCGTCAGACCCCATCAACAAATGTAGGTGTTCTAGATTTAAACAATTACTTTTCTGAAGACTCAAAACTTGAAAGGATAAGAAAAAGTAGTACTATATGTAGAGATTGCAGTAGATTAAATATCAAATTAATTATTTGGTTATAATTTTGCTTCACCTGCATTGTGAAAATTTTTAGTAATCCTTGCTAAATTAAAATTACACAAGTTTCTGCATGTCCTGGCCAAATTCCCTCCATTGGCCTCTATCAATGGCCTCCTTATAATCCTCATCCACTGAATTGGTTCTATTCTATTGGTAATTCAAGGTTGGCAGGTCTGGAAATGCTATATAATGAGGACCACACTTTCTAATTAACTTTAAGACCTAAAAAAATATTCTGACAACTAATACAATATCAGTTTAGAAAATGTCCTTTCAGATTTCAAATATTTTGCTATACAATTCAACCATGACACAGTAGGGTCATTTCAGGTATTGTGTAAATCTGAGGATCGCCAGTACGCACAACTGGTTTTTAGTCATTGTGGTGATCAAATCTACACACAGTAATCAGGGCCCTCTTAGCGCACTAAGAAAGATCGAAAGATATATCTTACCAAAGTTGTTTATGTTCCTAAGTGTGTTCCCCGAACCATACCTTAGGAAGCTGCTTAAGATAAACCTTCTTACGTGCGACGTTACCCAGTGCTGTCCGTGGCGATGGTGCTGAATTGTTTGATATCGATGGCTCGAGAATCAATTATTCTCTCGTGCAGGGGCTGTTTATGTGAGAAAGCGGTGATCTTTATAAATGAAGCACTTCAGAAATAGTTGAAATTGCAATTTATTATGATTATTGGATATTATAAAAAATAATCCAAACTATAATAGCCTATAATAGCCTAGCCTACATATTTTAAAATTGTAACATATATTGCTGCCACAATAACCTTTTAAAAAATTTACGTGCCTTCTTCTCTTTCCCATTTTTGTTCGCTGAGGTGGAGCTGCGATGAAATATTGTTCTTGTAAATACTTTCCAGCATTTCAGTAATAAAAGTTTACATATTGCGTACGGTGCTCGGCAGTGATCAAAAAGGATTTAAACCGTGAATTTTGAATCTCTTGTAAACTCAGAGATGTGGATTCAGATGGCAATTAAATTACCACACGACCTGTTTGTCAAAAAACAGAAGGTACTAATTTGGCCAGGGATTTTTACGCGGGTTGGGTGAGAAAAACACTGATATTATGGATTTGGACGGCACTAAAATCACAGATTTACCCCTGTAAATGTTTAAAATACCGGACGAGCCCATGAGAAACAATATTAGCGTCCGAATAGGACTTAACTAACAGTAGCCTATGCTTTCACTGGCCTTTAAAAGAGCGTTTTAATTAAATTAATAATATTGTATAATAATATAATTAAAAATCTAACAACAATCAGTGTAATGACAAGCCTAATTTAATACTGTCTGGGTGTATTAAAACTTCAGAATTATATTCATATAGACCTGCAACAGTGATAAGGTAAAGCTAAGAGTGGTCCAGACTAACCTTACGAAAGTGTGACTTACAAAAGATATACTTAGCGAACGAACGTTTCTGGAATCGTGCCATAAGGTTAAGAGAGAGGTTAAAGCCCATGTTGCAGGTTTTTTTTTTTATTTTTTTTTAATATAACCTTGTATGAAAATACCATATGAAAAGTAAACGCAGGATTAAAAATTGTTTTGCAAGACATAACGGCACAAATTTAATAGAAAACGTGACCATTTCCTTGACCGTGTTGAAAAAGCGCTTTTTTTCACCATCGCGTCATATGACGTCACATGAGGTAGTCGTTTGGCTCTGCGTTCGCGCTCAGTGCAGAGATAGGTTGGTAGTCAGTTGGAGCGGTTATGATTCAGTGTGTTTTCTGTGCTTATTGTATTTCAATGAATCATCGTCGTGGTAAATGATTGTGAATTATGGCCTGTCAGGACATCGAGTCCACAGGTTTCCGAATAAGAAAAAGGACGGTGCAATCTTTCGTGCCAGTGTGCGTTTTGTGCCGGGTAAGAGACGGGACTTCACTTCTGCTTCTGCTTTGAAAAACGCGGTAGTGTGGACCGAATGATTATAATCCCGGCGATATGTGCACACTGTCCCAGCTCCTTCATCGGGTCGCCCGGTGACGGTCCGCCATCAGCATGTGGTTCGGCCGCCAGCGGGAAACATGACGCTCACGGATCCGTCAGAGATCACTTATTGTACATCTGTTTTACAAAATGTGCCTTGTCTTAATTTAATGAATTAACATATCCTACATAAACTTGTAATGTAATGCATTTATGTGTTTGTTATTAGTCTGCAGCCGACACTATTATTATTATTATAAATATAATATATTATGTTCTATAATTCATTTTCAATCTGTACAAACCGACTTTAATGTTTGTGTTGGCTGTTTCTACATATAAAGTTTTTATACAGTAAGACAGTTGTGATTGTGATCATTTATTTTATTCATCGTCACCAAATGGGTCAATTCAAAGCCTTTATAAAGTCCCTCTTCCTCTGGAAACTGTCTCCTAATGGCTGACACACACAACACATGCAGGTAAGGGTCTAAATACTAGCTTTGCTATTGCCTGATACATGATGATAATAATCTGTACAGTATTGTGATCTGAGCATAGTGTTATACATATCGTCGGCTAACGTGAATACATCTAGCTATAAGCTAACACTGTTCTCTTGCCCTGTTCTCCTCACACCACAACTCACCGTTGTTCTGTCTAACCCTGGCCTGTCCTGCTCACTTGGCTTCATATCAGGCTCATAATTATATGATATCATCATATATATCAATTATAAATGAATTATATATATATCATACGAGTAAACATTTAGGCTACAATTCCCTTTCCGAGCTGTCATCCATTGCTTTCCTATTCGCTAGTTGATTTACTTTGACCGCTCTACCTCATGTTACGTCACTTCAGGTTCGGCGGTTTAAGCGATTTTCAAATGCGGAAGTAAAAATTTCTCACAAAAACGACCCCAGAAGCCTAAATAGCGTTTTATAAGTATATGTTTATATTTAAATCTAGTTCCTACATTATTTTTCTATACATTGGCTTACTGGGTACTCTAACCTGCAACATGGGCTTTAAGGAATAGGTTAAGAACTACTTAGAGATAAGAACGCTTTGGGAAACCGGGCCCTGGTTTTTAGTAATTTTGGATGGATTATATTATTTTTATCTCTAAATTATATTACTTTTATATTAATTGATTTCATTTTTATCTATTTTTATTTTACTATGCACAGTAACCGTTCATCTGTGAGACAATTCAGTTTTGTACATCAAACTCAGCACTACACTAAAAACAGGTGTGGTTTACTGGACGTCAAGGTCACTTCCGTGATTTGGGAAAAGCCTGTAAAAGCCCATTTTTATATTTTTTTGTGAAAGTGTTGACAACTTTGTGTTAACTAATAATTGTTGCAAACTGGTACTACCAACAAAATATTAGTGCATTCCTGGAACTGGGCATCATTACACTACAGTAATGTTTTAATTATTAGTTAACACTAAGTTGTTAACACTTCGGAAAAAATAATAATTCGTCATTACACTACATCCTTATGCATCGCTTTCTGCTTGAACTTTTACAGGCTTTTCCCAAATCACGGAAGTGACGGCGATGTCCGGGTTAGCGGTAGCATGAGCCATCAGGCAAGTATTATTTAAATAAACTCCTGATGTACTTACAAACTTTCCAATGCCTCGTTTTAGTACAGAACCTATTTGTACTACTGTAGAAGTGTGGTACCATTCTGGGCATTATTAGTGGGGTAATTTACGAGATACAACCTTGGATCCATTAGTGCCTGCACTAAGCCATTCGGCTTAAATCTCTAAAGCCCCTTTCACACAGAGATTCCGGAAAATACACGGATAAAGTGACCCGGGATTTGACCCGGGTTAATTTGATTTTGGTTAATTCACACTGCCAGTGATTTTTCGGAATCAGAGAGCGCGTTCACACACAACCCGTGTATGTCCCGGAAAGACACGTGACATCGATGTGACTTGTAATGTCTCAGCAGCGTCTTCAGTTTGCTTATGAGCTGCGAAACCACGCTTGTGCATTTATTTCTCTGATTCGATCATAAAATTGCGCATTTCGTACCGTTTCACAGCTGGCGAACGATCCCGGCTTCAGCGTCATCACTACGACACGGCATTATTACGGCTTTTGTTCACACAGCGCGCGTTCCGGGACTGAACACGGCAATGTTACTAGGTCCCCAACCCGGCATCGATCCCGGCATTAAACCCGGGTCATGTTTGCGTTCACACAGAAGGCGTTCCGGCAATTTGCCGGCAATTTCCCGGGTTCAATGCGCTGTGTGAAAGGGGCTTAAATAAGCTCTAACTTTAATAATGTTCTAAGGGAAAAAAGGCTTCTGGCGGTGTGTTTGGCTCGGGGTCACGGTGCAAACCATTAATTTACAGTTAATATATCTACTATGAATTAAAATAAAGTATAAGTAGACAAGTTTACATGCATAGCCTTTCTCATTATACATAAAAAATTAAGGGCTCATAGTGTTAACGTTTACGTTGTTTAAATTCAATGCAAATTATAAAGTATTTTCAGTACTGTGATTATGAATTTGTTTTACTACAATGTTTCACTTGAATGTATCTGCTGGTTGAGAATGAACTGTTCACTTTCTAACTTTTCAAAGTCTATGATTATAGCGCCACTTAGCAGTGAACGGCAGCAAATACACATCCCTAATGTTGTAACTCAAGTATACAGACGAAGAACTAGCCTCACGAGGAAAGAAGGAGACAGACAGAGGGACAACTGGCCGATGAAGCATATGCTTCAAGGACACGGATTTTGGACAACTGGTGGTGTTTGTGTGGGTGTTGTGACCCAATGCCTACCGAGGAAGAAAGCCTGTGCTGTAAAGAGTGGGATCTCATACAGCCAGGTAACGAAAAATGTCACCTGCACCAAGGAATTGCCTGCTCTTATCCAAAAGGCAGTCCTGGACACTTTCTTCTTCGTTCCTAAAATAGTTTATTTTAGGAATGAAGAAGAAAGTGTCCAGGACGAGACGTCCAAATCCGGAGGGACTAAATGGGCAGCTATCCACAGTGAGTTGAATATCTGATTGATTACATGACATATACCTTTTCCTTAGTCATTTTATTATTATTTCATTTGTTTTTTGCTGTAAATACATTATCCATTTCGCTAGTGAACTGACCAAATGTCTGCTCTCTCTGCCCCCCACCCCCATTCCCTATAGCCAATACAGACTGGTGGCCTACCGTGTTGTGTTAGAATGGGCACTGAAAGGACAGCGCCTTGGGCGTGGCAGTAGAAGACCATTACCTAGCTGTGTTGTATCAGTGATCAGAAGAAAGTATCCCTCCCCCACTGGTACTTACATTGGATTTCAGGAGGCAGAGGAGATATTCTAAATGTTTAGTCTGAATTGTACATTGTGCATGTTCAAAAAGATTGCATGATGTCATTCTTTATAATAAAGATAGGAAATCAAAGCTCCTGTGTTTTTACTCGAACTATAAGAACACAGTATTACAGTTATAAACAAAACATTATTTTACAACAATAAATTACAGAACAGTTTAAGCTTTATATAAAAAATTTGAACATGGTCAGATAACAGTGGTGTTGCCAAGCTCAAAAGCGAGATTTGGTATGAGCGACCAGATCACCCTTGTCCGGCCTTGGAATAGGAGCGATGTTCAGGAGCAATTTCCTTTGTCCTGGTTTACGAGGGGGTAAAGTGTCGGAGAAGACGACAGTACTGTCCTCTCTCCTCCTCAGCACACGCTCAACAAGATCATGACGAAAGGCCTGTGTGGTGTTGTCAAACATGGGTTTTGCAACCCATTGCTGACTCTGTCTTGAGTATACAGCTTTGTACCGTGGTTGTTCTAAAATACATGAAATTACAAATTAAATACAGCATCTCCATGGAAAACCTGAAGAGACTAGATAGTATACAATGAATGTGATGTCATGTAAAACATATTGATATAAATGAGCATATATTATGTGATACCTTCTTTTGTCTTCGCCTATGGTCTCCCAACGTTGTTATTATGGTCAACTATTGCAAGTTGGGTACGAGCCCTCATGCTGTCGTAACTTAAGTGAAGTTGCTTCCCAGCATACTTCAGCTTGACCTGATGGTACACCTCCAAAGATCCTGTATAAATGTAATATCACACACTCAATGACCCAGTGTAACTGAAATTATTGCGTTGTAGGCAGTAATGAAACAAAACTGCTCCTCTCAAAAAGATTTATCGATGTTGCGACAATAATCATCATGACTGGAAAAATATTTGAATCAATGTAAATAGATACCAGTATGCTTGAAGAGTGACATCTGCCTCAAGTCTCTAAGGAGATTTTGTCCAACACCACTCCCTTCAGTGCCACAAAAGCTGATGAATTTGGTCTCAGCCACCTTTTGCGCCTCTGTTCATCCTCTGTCAGGGTTGTGTGATGGCAGGTGTACAGAGCACCATCCTCCTCCCACCGGTGAATGCCACATATGTGGTGCAGAAGCGACTTCCATCTTCGTACACAGTCCTATAAAAATTAGATTGAATTCATAGTTGGTGAAATACTTTCATGGTGCAAATATTTGTCACGGTTCATAAATCCTATGTCTCTTTCTTGTCTCGTGTTCTGTTGTGTGTGTGTGTGCTGATTGTGTGGGCGTGCCGGCTCATTAGCGCTCATCAATGATCCAGCTCATCACTCCCGTCACCAGCTGCAGCTCATCTCATCACCTATATATACACTCACCACATCTCCTTTGTCAGATCGTTGTTTGTGGTGTCCTGGTGTTTGTTCCCGTCAGCGTCTCGAGTCTTGTGCCTTCCTTGTTCCTATTCGTGTTGCTGTGGATAAACTCTGGATTCATCTCATCTCTGGACTCACTTCACCGCACTGCTGCACTCTCATCACCGGGTTCATCTGGCCATCGGAGTCCCTGCACCGCTAGCCTGTCTCATCTGGACTTGTATTATTATCATCATCAATTATACAATAAATAGTTTTTACTTGCACTTTGCTTCCATCCTTCAATCATGACAATATTACGTTATGTGCCAGGTAAATACTATTAAAAATATTTACTACCACTGTTATTACACCGACAGGAACATGTTTTGTTATCGTTGATGTCACGGGTGACAAAAGCGCTTAGGGAGCGGAACCCTTCTTCTGAACCACGAGTTTCCTGAGGGAGCGATTTGTATGCAACACATCTGACTCCGGTTCCGGGTGTGGCAGGAATTTTGCCCGGCCTGATTGGCACTGATGCACTGCAGGTGCGAGAAAGAGAGACACAGCCTCCACATAGGCTTTCCGCTTTACAAATCAAACATAAAAGAGCCATTGAGAGAAGCGTTGGAGGTGGATGGTGGTCGTGTTGACGGTGGGCGGGAGCTGGTTCTCTCGGAGCAGTTTTGGGCACAAGTGGCTCGGGGAAGCTGTCTGGATGGGAAGGTCTCCTGTTGAAATTGTCCGCATTGGGAGTTGTAATGGGCTGTGGGGAAGCCTCGTTGGGGTGCAAGCTGCCCATTGAAGTCTGCTGGATCAGAGTTCGTCTGTGGGAATCTGCTGGACTGATTTATCGATTGGATCTGCGCCGTGAAGGGAGAGAGAAAGATAAGTGAATTGATTTCATCTTACAAACATTTGGAAAGCTTGAAGAGGATACAGTGAATGTAAATCTGACTGTTGGGGAAGCTATGTGTTTCAGAGTGTGCTGAAGAGGAACTGAGGATTGAATATCCCCCCATGGGAGTGTAATGAATGGATTGAGACCTCTGATCAGCCCTATCGTGTGAGTGAATTGCAGTGCTTTTGCCTTATTGATACACATTGATTCATCGCTGTAGATTTGAAGTGAACACGAGTGTGGTGTTTTTGCTGAGAAGCGGCCCCAACCCTTGCTTACACGTTGTGGAAAGTTATGATCCCTGCCCTCCATTAGAAGTCCTGTGAGTGTATAGCTGTGCTGGTGAAACACTATTAACCTCTTCTCTGCCTGAGCCCTGTGAGTGTACAGCTGCGCTGGTGAAGTGTCCATTAACCTCTTCTCTGCCTGAGTCCTGTGAGTACAGCTACGCTGGTGAAACACTATTAACCTCTTCTCTGCCTGAGTCCTGTGAGTACAGCTACGCTGGTGAAACACTATTAACCTCTTCTCTGCCTGAGTCCTGTGAGTACAGCTACGCTGGTGAAACACTATTAACCTCTTCTCTGCCTGAGCCCTGTGAGTGTACAGCTGCGCTGGTGAAGTGTCCATTAACCTCTTCTCTGCCTGAGTCCTGTGAGTACAGCTACGCTGGTGAAACACTATTAACCTCTTCTCTGCCTGAGTCCTGTGAGTACAGCTACGCTGGTGAAACACTATTAACCTCTTCCCTGCCTGAGCCCGGTGAGTGTACAGCTGCGCTGGTGAAGTGTCCATTAACCTCTTCTCTGCCTGAGTCCTGTGAGTACAGCTACGCTGGTGAAACACTATTAACCTCTTCTCTGCCTGAGCCCTGAAAGTAACCTGTACTGAGAAGAATCCTTACCTTTCTACTCAATGTCTGAGTCTGGAAGTATGCAGCATCGCTGGTGAAGTAAGCTTTTAAACTACGGTCTCACTACTGTGCACCGACGAAAGTAACCTGTACTGAGAAGAATCCTTACCTTTCTACTCAATGTCTGAGTCTGGAAGTATGCAGCATCACTGATGAAGTAAGCTTTTAAGTCACTGTCTCCCTACTGTGCACTGACGAAAGTATCCTGTACTGAGAAGAACCTTACCTTCCTACTTACTGTCTGAGTCCTGAAGTATGCAGCATTGCTGATGAAGTAAGCTCTTGAGTCATCGTCCCATTACTGTGTACCGACGAGAGTTCCCCATGATGATGAAGGCCTAGAAGACATCGAATTCAATTAAGATTTGTGCCCTTTTTATATCTTGTGATAAATAAAGATTATTATTCTTCGGAACTTATCTTGTGTCTGTGTCGTCCATCTGTTGCGGGCCCGTGGTGTCGGCTCCTCGCGGTGGTGGTGTCTTTAAAGTCCCGGTGGCGGCGGGTCATCCGAGGTCCGCCCCGGTGACATTGATGTAACAGTAAATATTCTATACCAAAAATACTGTATCTATGATATGTACTACTTTATATTCTTACCTCTTTGTCACCTTTGCTTGTGCTGCATGATCAGTACAGAAGGTTAGTGATTGACTTTATCCATGGCTGCAAGTCTTTGTTGTTCTCCTTATTGGATATAAGTACAAGTTTCTTCTTCACACCTGTACAAAACAGCCAAAAATTACGTCTAAAAGGTTAGTGATAAAATGAAAGAGAATACACTTATCTTGTGAGGTCTTTTCCACTAAATTTACTTACTTTTGCTCACATGCCAGGGATCAAATTCATGTTGGATGCTAGTGTAGTTGTCCTTCATGAGTTTGCGGACGGATGGCGATCTGTCAGTGGTCACAACACCAACAACCACTCCCCTGTCAAGCAAATAATCCAGACCCCTCTGAAATCCCAACACCTCCATAGCAACAGAGCTGGTTGTTTCTGTAACCTAGAGAATAATATTGACCGATCAGACAAAGCATGTCTTCATTTCTTTTTGAAAACACTTACATAATTTGGTGTTACAAAACATATTAGATAATTTACCTGAACCAATTCAAAATGAATGATCTCTTTTGTGGCATCATCTTGAAATGAATATGTACAGTATTTGCTACTGAAACCTGTTGTGAGAAAAAAGCAGAGATGAATTGGTAACTATGTTGTAGGGTTGCCATGTGTAGGGTTGCCACATACAGTATAATCAGAATAATCAGAATCATTTCTATTATAACTCCTGGAGTTATGATTTACATTTCCAGCAAAATGCTTACCTGGACTGTCACTTCTAGCATCACCACAGAGCTCAACTTTCTGTCCTGAGGCACAAAGTTGCATGAGACGTTCCATTAATTTCTTGTGTTGATCTCTGTACTCTTGTTGGATGACTGGTATTAGGTAGACAGATTGCATTAAATAATATTGAGTTTTCTTCAGAATTGGGGTATGAAGAAGTTCAGCCCAGTCAGAAATGGTGGTATGGGTGGTTCCTGTGAAAAAAGTGGATGCGCTGATGAGCAGGTTATTTTCTGCCATCCCTCTAATGTCAGGACATGAAGCACAACTTCCAGGGTGATCATTCAAGCATGTCCAAAGAACTCGGATTTGGCTGCCATGGGTTATAATCCTTTTGTTTTCCACCGCTGAGCCGCAGGTCTTGCATGTGTTGAACAGTTCTAATAGTCTGGATTCATTCACAATCCACTTTCTTTCGTGTTCCAGTTCTTTTCCAGAGCCAGAACCTGAACCAGAGCTTGATGTTGTTGTGTCGGCAAAAAAAAAGATGGCAAAAAACTTGTCGGATAAAAGCATTTCCCCAAAGCTTCTGCTCATATCCAACGTTGCCGAATGTTCTTTATTGTCCTGTTTGTGAAATTTACAATGCAGTTGTTGTGTAAATACATTTACATTTATTTCTTTAGTAAACAAAAAGCATTATCAAACAAAAACGACAAAATGAGAAAAACAGCTTTTTGTGTTTTTCTTACACCAAATAAAAGCATCCAATAAAATTTAACAACAAAGGGTACAATTAGATAGATCAAAGGGAGGTGAATATTAAACATTTCGTTTTTTGACAGTCAGGCAAAATTTGGCAGTTTTATAGGTTATACTGCGCTTTGCCTTTGCATTACTGAGTATACTTACATGGCCATACAATAACAAATAGCAGTGATTGTAGCAAGTGATCATAATCACTTGCTTATATCATAAATCAAATAATTTTTCCAAAATCAAATATTCTCAGTTTATGTAATCTGTAAGAAAAGAGCGAGATGTCAGTCGTTCTCATCTCAGCTAATTATTTTTAATGTGACCCCACCCACGGAGAGCGCGCGCTATTCAAACGCAAATGACTGAGGCAATCCATGCAAACTGTGAACGCCCCCATATCAGCTCGAGAAAAAACATCAAGTTTAATCAGATCATTGCACTTGTTTACACCGTCTCGCGGCGCTGTGAGGAATAATAATAATAATGGAAAATGTACCTCAGAAGTGCTGGTATTTCGAGGAGCAACGGATCTGACTGAGCTGAGGAATACTGTAGTAAGTTTTTTTCATTCTCAAATGAATGGCGTTTCTGTGTGTGAATGAATGAACGGCAGAGATGCGCACGTTTACCACAACTCGCAAAAAGACGGTTTAAATTTGAATCGCATTTCTGTGTGTGAATGAATGATGATGTTTTAGCAAACTGTATTGCTATACTGAGATGAGTAAAAATCGACTGAAATATGTTGAAATAAAATGTATGTATAAGCAACGTATTAAACTGCAAATTAACATTTATATTCCTTATAATAAAAACGAAAGCCCTATGTTACAGACTAGTTTACAGTCGTTGACTAGTTTTGGATAGATTATACATTTTTACCTTTAAATCATCTGCCACCTCAAATAAGCTTTTGTTTGCCAATTTTTGCTCATATGTTAAATATCATATGTTTTGTCAAAAATAAAGTAATCAAATAATCAATCAAATCCTTAACTTTGAAATATGTATGATAAAATGTATACTTTAGTTTTTACAAAGAAAGATTACACTTGAATTGTTGTAATTGTAATCTTTTTAATAAAAAAAATATTTACAAGGTAGATGTAAACAAACTATTAAAAGGTATATATAAATTTTCTTTAAATATTTTTTATTGTGTTTTATTAGTGACAAATTTGGGGAGAGGATACATACTCCAAAACTGAAAATATGAGAATTAACTGCACAATTACTAGACATGTTTTTCTTGGATATTATACAATTTGAAAGCACAATTTGTGAAAAAAAAAAATGAAAAAATTAGATGCTTCCAACTGTGAACCAATTTGGTAGAATATATATATATGAATAGGTTCAAGTAGGTTCAAGTCTCTATTGTCTTCCAAGGGGGGAAGAGCCGATAGTGAAATAACCTGTGCTCTGAACAGAGTTGAGAGCACCTTGGGTACATAACCATGTCTCGGTTTGAGGACGACTCTGGAGTCATTAGGCCCAAACACAAGACAGGAAGCGTTCATGGAGAGCGCTTGTAAATCGCCTACTCACTTGACCGATGCTAGGGCTAGCAGGAGTGCGGTCTTGAGCGAAAGTGGGTCTTTTAAGAGCCCTGAGGACCATAGATAGGTCCCAAGCAGGGATAGAGGGAGGTCGAGGCGGGTTAAGCCTCCTGGCCCCTTTGAGGAAGCATACAATCAGGTTGCTTTTCCTTAAAGATTGGCCTGCCCCATGAGCATGGAAGGCTGCTATGGCCGCCTATACACTTTGAGCATGGAGGGGGTCCGGTCCGCATTCCAGCAGCCCTTGGAGAAAGGAAGGTACCAGTAGTACTTCACACGGATAAGGGTCTAGGTTCCGAGGTTCCGACCAGTGCGTCCCTGCTCTTTGAAAAGAATATTGGGCAGTGAGAATTGTCTTCTGAGGCGAAGAGGTCGACCTCTGCCCTCCCGAAGACACTCCTGATCAAAAGAACTGTTTGAGGGTGGAGAGACCATTCCTCGGGGGGAATGTTGCCTTGAGATAGCACATCTGCACCCCGGTTCAGTATGCCCAGTACATGCGCTGCTCTGAGCGAGCTCAGGTTGGCATGAGCCCATAAGAGGAGCTGTTTGGCCATGGTGTATAGGTTGTATGACCTGAGACCGCCCTGGCGATTTATATATGACACCACTGCCATGTTGTTCGTCCGGACCAAGACATGGTGTCCTGCCAGGTGTGGGAGGAAGGTTTTTAGGGCTAGAAAGACCGCTCTCATTTCGAAGGCAGTTGATAGCTGTGTCCCAATGTGAAGGCGGCCTATGCGTCCTTCGAAGGACGCACCATGTAGCCTTCGTAGGATTTCCTAATTGCGCAACCAGGTGTTCCTGATTACCGCTCCTGGCGCCAAGCAACGGTGCGAGAGGACAACTGCCATCCTAATAATTAATTTGATATAATTGTGTAAACAGCTATGGAGCCAGAATTGGCTATTGTCATTTTTATGTTTTATATTTTACTGGAGGACATGATGAGGATGTTTCAGCCCCGGTGCTTTTCTTATTGTTGTGGGCTTGGACACAGTGCTTTCTCCTCTGAGGCAATGGAGTCCGTGTGCTGCACATCTCAACAATTGGCTCATTATGTGTCAGTCAAAGACCGAATTATTGACACACTGATCCATGCTCCTCAGCTATTTGGAATGCCTGGGGCTCAGGGTAAATTTTTTCAAAAGCAAACTGTTACCCAGCCAGAAAGTAATTTTTCTGGGCACAGTTATCGACTTTACAATGATGAGAGCGTCAGTATGATCATCAGTATGGATAGAGATGAATGTTTCAAACGAATGGTCAGGCAAATGCATAATTACATTAAGATGAAACATCACTTGCTTAATTTGAGGGAGACGGAGGATGAGCCAGGGCCGAGATCACTGCAAAAGGTAGCCCGCTGGTTGGTAGCAGTGGTGGTTCCGGCAGCTCCAGCACCGACCACGGGCTGGCAGCTGTTTGGGAGTGCGAGAAGGTGGTTGTTGGAGAGCTTGGGGATACTTAACCCCCAGAGGTCTACGGTATCGCCGGCGATACCAGCTCGCTTTTTTTTTATCAGTGTAAAAGAAACTCATACTCTGTTGACTTTGATTTTCCATAGGAGTTTCATACATCAATCGATTCTGTTAAATGTGTATTATTTTTGTGTATACTCACAATAAAAACAAAGTGTGGTGCTTTTTGCAAAATAAAGAAAAATAAACACGAAGCGAGTTCTGCCTTCTCTCTGTCCGTGTAGTCCATTCTGAAACGCGTCCGAAAATGAATCATAACTCAGCGAATACTTCTCACACAGGCATGTGAGTTATGTCTTTATGAAGCTTGAAATCTCTTCTTTTAAATGAAGTAATTTATATAAAACACAAATGTTTTCAACTCATGTAATCCGTTTGAAAGCAAGGAGAGGTACCGTTTTTCCTTCTGCCTCATTATCTTTATAATCAGCTGCGGGCGCCCCGCCCCCGGCGCGATTCACATGTAAATAGTTTAGGTGATCTAGTATGCATCGCATACGCCCCCCGATCAATGCCATAAAAACACAGTTTCTATCAGACTTACTGATAGTTCATCACGTTTTGAGTATGGCACGCTTCTCCGGTAATAAAGACGCCCTTCAGATGATTCTGGACAGCGAGGAAGAATGCACGATACCGGGTTGTTTCCTCAGAGGAAGATTGTAACAGACGACGAACGGCAGCATATTGAAGAGCGAATTCCGCCGAGGACACAATTTCGGAGTAAGTTTTACTTAAAAGTCTTTTGTCTTTTATTTTTCGTGTTCGCATTTATGAGGAAAAAAACAATATTACGTGACAGTTCTCCATTATGGACGCGAGCGCTCTAAGCACTAAAAGACTTTCAAACATTCACAGAGACCTCAAAACAGAAAGTACAAATCCTTTCTTTAAAACGAATTTCGTTTTGTATCAATTGTATCTTAATTTTAATAATTTTTTCATTAACAAATTTCCTGGATTTAAAGTAAATATAGGCTAGCAATCATAACATAAGGTCTGAACTGGAGATCATCATGAACCCGTAGCCTACTCGCCTCACATGTCTAAAAAAATTTAAATATATTTACAGAAAGCTGGTTCTAAACAAAACCATCCAAAACAAAAAAAACTATGTAGCCTAATAAATGTGCATTTCTCCGGTGCGTTCACTAGCCTACTGCGAAGATCGCGAGTCAATAGCCTATCATCAACTTCATCTTTGCCAGAAGTTAAATTTAAATCGCGTGTGTGAATGAATGATGTTGTTTTAGCAAACTGTATTGCTATACTGAGATGAGTAAAAATCGACTGAAATATGTTGAAATAAAATGTAGGCTATTTGTATAAGCAACGTATTAAACGGCAAATTAACAATATGCACTAATATTTCATGAAAACAACGTTACAGTCAGGCGAAATATGAAAGACAACATTTTGTTTAGTAGATTTGGGTACAGTTTTTACTGTAGAATATACTGCCACATCAAATAAGCTTTTGTTTAGCAATTTCTATATATAAAATAGCCTACTATTTTTGTCAAAAATAAAGTCATCAACTAAGATGTTAGCTGTTCCAATGTTGGCTATATTCAAAGTAATGAATACATAGATAAAATGTAGGCCTATAATCTTTTTTTTTACAAAGAAAGAGTACACTTGAAATATTGTTGAAATTGTAATTATTGTTGTTGTAACCTTTTTAACTTTGAAATATGTATGATAAAATGTATACTTTAGTTTTTACAAAGAAAGATTACACTTGAATTGTTGTTGTAATTGTAACCTTTTTAATAAAAAAATATATTTACAAGGTAGATGTAAACAAACTATTAAAAGGTAAATATAAGCCTTTTCTTTAAATAATTTTTATTGTGTTTTATTAGTGACAAATTTGGGGAGAGGATAAATATTCCAAAACTGAAAATACAGTATGAGAATTAACTGCACAATTACTAGACATGTTTTCCTTGGATATTATAGGCCAAATTGCAAGCACAATATGTGGAAAAATAAAAATGAATTGAGATGCTTCCAACTGTTGCTCTTGCATTCTTGTGGCTCAGTGACTCACCTGAATGAATGGCTAATTAAGTATGCAGGCCCCATTGTCTCCTAAGGTGTGAACCACTAAATATGCATGATCTGTGACACCCACTCCGCATATTGCCTTTCCAAACAGAAAGTGCTTTGCAAAATTCAAATCAATGTATTGTGTTATGTGAATGATTAGGCAGGGTGATTTTCACATCATTTTGAAGAAAAAACACTAGGCAATGACATCTATTAGACAAAAGTCTTATTGGCACATATTTAGTATGTGTTTTATGGCCTTATTTCAGAAACTTTAGTTTTTAGTTTTTTCAATAACCACGCATAAACATTATTCTCTCAAAAATGCAGACATGTACATTCTTGTTGCTCACATATTATGGTAGCCCTGTTTGTGCTAAATAGTGTGTAATTTTTTTTTTGCCATTAATATGTTTATAAGCAACTGAAAAAAGCACAAATGTCAGGGCATGTCAGAACATCTCAAGGACCCCAAAAACACCTTAGACCCCAGAGGGTTAAGAACCATTACACCACGGCTCAAAGGGAGGTTTTAGCACAGTTGGAAGATATAGATCCGGAAATGGTAGAGAGTGCTTTGGAGGTGGCGGCTAGATGGGCACGAAGGAACCTCCGTAATATACAAGATCCTGTACTCGGGGTGTGGAAGGAGGAGTCAAAATACAGGAGCAGGATGGTGGAGGACGATTGGAGGATGTACGATTGGAGCAACAAGGACAGGTAATTAGTTGCAAGGGATAGGGGAAACATGGGGTCTTAAAGGGACATATACGAATTACCTTAGGGACTGGGGGAACATAATAATGGGGGTATTTATTTGTAGGACCAGGAGATGGGAGCAGCGGTCGATTTGGGACAGCGAGAGGAAGGGGTAGGATTTGGCCCGGAGGAGCCAGGAGGGGATGGGTCGGCATATAAGGATGGAGAGGTGGGAAAATAATGTAGTTGTGATAATGTTTTTTGTGAAAGGATCAAGGGACGGGAGTAGCTGGGGACTTGGAAGAAAGGGAAGGAGCTATCGCCTGGGAGCAAGGAGAAGATGGGACAACACATGGGGATGGAGAGGTATGGAGCAAAAATAGGGACTTATTGAAACTTGTATGATGACTCTAAGTATTGATGGAGGGTATACGGGGTGTTTTTTATTGAAGGATCAAGGGATGGGAACAACAGGAGAACCGGGACAACAGAAAGAGGGAGAAGGGGTGACCAACGAGGGACCAAGAAGAGTCATGACGGAGTATGAGGAGGAGGATTTGGACATGATATGGATAACTACGGATGAAGTAATGGACAGCAGGGAAACCCTGGGGATGGAGCAAGAAGGAGGGGAGAACGAGGAGGGAAGGGAGAAGATGGGAGAGCCGGAAGAGAGACAGGGATTGGATGGGGGAGCAGGATTGTGGATGTTTGAAAGACAGGATCATGGGGGGATAAATTGAAAAATTGGGCCTTGGATCCCAAAAGACGAATTGTGATAATAGGAGACTCGAATATGGGAAGGTTGCCAAAGATCTGGAATAGATGGGTGCAGGTAGTGTGCTATCCAGGGGCACATTGGTCGAATGCCAACGAGATCTTGAGAAATCATACCCCTATGACATAAAGTGTGGATAAGGTGGTGTTATCATTTAGGATTAATGATTAAAAAAAACACGCCTTGGTTGAGGCTATGGGGGAGTTAATTCAGAAAACCTTGAGGGTGGCGGAGAGTACAGGTGCTGGTCATAAAATTAGAATATCATCAAAAAGTTGATTTATTTCAAGAATTCAACTTAACAGGTGAAACTAATATATTATATAGACTCATTACATGCAAAGTGAGATATTTCAAGCCTTTATTTGTTATAATTTTGATGATTATGGCTTACAGCTTATGAAACCCACTAAATCAAAATCCCAGAAAATTAGAATATTACATGAAATCACACAGTAATTACACAGTGATACCATGGTCATTGAACCAGGTTTTGGTTATTTTGGCAGTGTGTGCAGGTGCAAATCCTGCTGGAAAATGAAGGAAGCATGAAGTGCTCTGAAAATGTCCTGGTAGACGGCTGCGTTGACTCTGGATTTAATAAAGCACAGTGGACCAAAGTCCTCTTTTCTGATGAGAGCAAATTTTGCATCTCATTTGGAAACCAAGGTCCCAGAGTCTGGAGGAAGAATGGAGAGGCACACAATCCAAGATGCTTGAAGTCCAGTGTGACGTTTCCACAGTCTGTGTTGGTTTGGGGAGCCATGTCATCGGCTGGTGTTGGTCCACTGTGCTGTCCACTCAACGCAGCCGTCTACCAGGACATTTTCAGAGCACTTCATGCTTCCTTCAGCAGACAAACTTTATGGAGATGCTTCCTTCATTTTCCAGCAGGATTTGCAGCTGCCCACACTGCCAAAATAACCAAAACCTGGTTCAATGACCATGGTATCACTGTGTAATTACTGTGTGATTTCATGTAATATTCTAATTTTCTGGGATTTTGATTTAGTGGGTTTCATAAGCTGTAAGCCATAATCATCAAAATTATAACAAATAAAGGCTTGAAATATCTCACTTTGCATGTAATGAGTCTATATAATATATTAGTTTCACCTGTTAAGTTGAATTCTTGAAATAAATCAACTTTTTGATGATATTCTAATTTTATGACCAGCACCTGTACATTTCTGAATTCCCAGATTTTGATTCCCCAGGTCAATTTTAATCGTCATCTGCCTAATAAACAGACCGGGTTTTTGGCTCAGATGAACCGCATCATTGGGGAGACAGGGAAGGGAATGGAGACACTTCCACGGGAGCGGTTCCGTACGGAATTGGATCTCACCCATTGGACGAGAGACACAGGGAGGGCAATGTGGGAGCACTGGAGGGTGTATTTTAACTGCTGAGGGAGGGGTACTCGGTTAACCAAAGTGTGGGTACCGTGGTTAACCTCTCCCAAATAAGGATCTTAAATAAAGCCAAGATGTCACTGTTACAAAGGGGTCTGTCATTTGTTCCAAGGGGGATGGAAAGGGGGAGGGGGGATGGAGGAAGGGGGGAGGGGGGCTGGAATAGGTTGGAGGCGGAGGCGGGCTTAGTGGAGTATCATAGACGAATAAAATTGGCAGTATTTTTTGAGGGGGAACAGGGAGGGGGGACGGGGGGATGCAGGGGACCCCGTTTGTAGGTAGCTCAGGGTGGGAGTCAGGTCAAAAGACTGGTGTGAGATATGGTGGAAGAAGATCAGAAGGTGATGAAGGGGATCAAGGAGATTCAGGAGACTTGGAATCTTTCGGAGGATGAAAGGGTGGCTTTTCAAGGGATTAGGAGGGACAATTCCGTGGTCATTAAGCCAGCGGATAAGGGGAGTATGGTGGTGATCATGGAAAGGGAGCAATACATTAGGGAGGCTATGAGGCACCTTCAGGATGGGGAATTTTTCCCGGGAATTGAGGGAACCAATGTATCCAGAAACAACGTGAGTAATCAAAGTAGAGTTGGAACGGTTGAGGAGGGAGGGATTTATCAACAATTGGAATATCTAAAGGGACAGGGTACACCGAAGGAAAGGAGGTTCTATCTTTTACCTAAAATTCATAAGCCCAAGGAGTCCTGGCCGTTTCCTGATGTTCGAGAGTTATGGAGTGGCAGAGTTCATTAATTGGTATTTGAACCCACTTTCCAGCAAACATGCTAGCCACATTAAAGATACCTATGATTTTTTGGAAAAAGTGAAGAGAATGAGGGTAGGTCTACAAGCGAGCTTCTTTTCCCTGGATGTGGAGAGCTTGTATACCAAGATTGAGACAGAGAGAGGGTTAGCAGCGGTGGAGGCTTGCTTGAGGAAATACCCTCAGGAAGGGAGACCGGACAGAGGTTTGTTGAGGCTATTGGAGTTGAGCTTGACGCGCAACGACTTTGGTTTTAATAATCGGCACTTTCTGCAGGTGAAGGGCACGGCAATGGGGAAGAGGTTTGCGCCGGCATATGCCAATATTTATATGGCGGAATGGGAGGAGTCAGTGTTTCCCAAGTCCGAAACATTACCTGCACAGTACTGGAGATATTTGGATGATGTATGGGGGGTTTGGGAGGGCACAAAGGAGAGCTTTCTTGGGTTTTTGGACACCTTGAACAGTCATCACCCATCCATCCGGGTGAAATATGAATGGGGTGAAGAGAGTATTAAAGGTCCCGTTCTGCGTGATCCCATGTTTCAAACTTTAGTTAGTGTGTAATGTTGCTGTTAGAGCATAAATAATATCTGTAAAATTATAAAGCTCAAAGTTCAATGCCAAGCGAGATATTTTATTTAACAGAAGTTGACTACAAAAAACGGCTCGATTGGACTACATCCCTCTACTTCCTTCTTTAATGATGTCACTAGAACCGTTTCTTGACTAACCTCCGCCCACAGGAATGCTCCCTCAACTCTACTGGCTACTTGCGCACTTCTTATAACTTAGGCTACTGTGTTTACTCAGCTCTTACAGTGATTTTCTGAAGTAAAACTGACGCTTCATCTTTTGTGTGATGTACAATAAACTTTATTAAACTCATCAGTACATGTTTGATCATCATTCAGACAGCAGACTTGTAGGCTATTAATAAATAATGGATACATAGCCTACAAGCAGATGACAAATACGTTATAATAACCGTAATTAAACTACTAAACCATACCTGTTTCATCTCTATACAGCACTCTGACTCTGTAGGCATTATTGTCCGACTCGAAATGAACGCCGTTACTGAGAGTTTCTGATATTATCATCATTCCGTGAGATGAAATTGTCCTGAGAGACTGAGCGCGAGCTCATGAAGCTCCGCCCCCTGTGTCGTCCAGCAGCACCTCATTTGCATTTAAAGGGCACACACTGAAACAGCTCGTTTTTCTGAGCCCCAAAAAATGTCAATTTAAACATGCTGTAAAAAATGATCTGTTGGGTATTTTGAGCTCAAACTTCACATACACACTCTGGGGACATCAGAGACTTATTTTACATCTTGTGAAAAGGGGCATAATACGGGACCTTTAATTTTCTGGACACAATGGTATTCAAGGGGCCGGAGTTTCAGAACACGGGGAGGTTGGATTCTAAGGTTTTCTTTAAGCCAACAGACACACATTTAGGAGAAATTTTGAAAGATTTTCTCAAGATGAGGGGTTGGGGGAACGATTTAGAATGGTGGCGGCTTACAAGAGGGGAAAAAATTTGAAAGACATGTTGGTCCACGGCAGACTGGGCTTGGCCAACCAGGGACCCCCTAGAAAGAGAGTGAACCTCTTGGTAAGGGGCAAAAAGAGGAAAGTGATCAGGATCAAACAGGCAATCCCCCTGAAGCAAACCAACTGTGTTTACCTGATCCGGTGCCTTTATTGTGGGATGAGATACGTGGGAGAAACAGGGAATTCCATCCTGACTAGGATGTGGGGGCAAAGGTCCGCCATAAAGAAAGGGACTGGCCTAGAGTAAGTTCAGATTGAAGATTTCGTACTCCTGGGAGGAGGTGGGATGGGTGATAGAGTAGTGGTTAAGGAGAGTATGGGGGATACAGGGAGATCCGGGTTCGAGACCAGTACCGTGCAAGTTAAATTTTGGGTTGGTTGTTTGGCGGTTTATTAGGTGAGAGGTGGTAGAATTATGGGTTGGGTGGTGTGAATAAATGAGGGTTAAGATTAGTTGATTGGTGGGTTGTAATTTAGGGTAGAATAAGGGACTGAGAGGTATGGGAGACCGGGGTGATAAAGTAGTGGTTAGAGAGAGGGGGAGTTGAATTCAGAGGGACCCGAGTTTGATACCAGCATCTTCTGGGTTAGATTTGGATGGTAGAGGGAGCTTAGGGTATGGGGATGGGTTACGGGAGGACGGTGAGTGGTAAAATCGGGAATTGAGTACCCAAAAAGGATGGGGAATATCGTGGATGGGGAATATCGTGATGGGGAATATCGTGGGGGGGAAGTAGAATAAGACGAGAAAGAGAGAAATTAACGATGGGGGAGGTTCGAATGAGATAGGGTATGGAATATTGATTAGGATGGTAGAAGGATGGGAGGATAGAGTTTATTGAATACAAAGGATTGTGGGTAATGGAGTTTGGGTCTACCAGGAGAGTGATAATGAGTGAAGAAGGAGTAGATGGGGAAGTAGATAAAGGTTGGTTTAGGGCATAGGTTCCTTACGGTTGCACTTACTACGGTAAGGGTGATGTCTGTTAAGAGTTTCTTATGCCTTAGGGGTGATAATTGGTAGAAGCTTGGTACTAAGGTGCCCGCCAATACGAGCTCCGGGTCACAGGCCTTTTTTGGGTGCCCTGGGATACCTTGCGATGTTAACGAAGGGGTACTTGGGAAAGGAGGTAGGTATCCAACCCCTCTGGGTCCACTTGGACAGCACGCAGAGACGGTGGCCTTGGGTTGACGGGCCGTAACTGGTACCCAATTTTCTATCGATGAATAGCATTAAAGGGTTTTGTAAATACTGGTTGAGGTTGTGGGGGTTGGTGAAGGGACATTGTAGTTTGAATATTGAGGTTCTGGACCAATAAGAAGGGAAGATTAGTAGAAGAACTATTATGGGATAGTTGTTGGATTAGGGGACTTAGATGTTTTTCAGGACACAGGCCCAGGACTGATCCCCTTGGGCGGGCCGCCTCAGGGGAGGGTGAATGGTGTTTAAAGAGCCGAAACACCTGATGATCCTGAGGTACACCACTGAGGATGTGTTCCTTGGATGGATAGGATTAGACAGGTTTTAGTATGATGAGGTTTTTCTTGACTAGTGATGTACCTAGGGGCATGAGGGATGATACTTGAATACTATTCCACCATTAGGTTTACTTTTTAGAAGAACAGACTTCACAGGAGGCAGACTTGTCTGGGATTTAATTGGGCTATCCCGGTATCAGCACATGCACTAAAACCTACCCTTCGTGGGGGAATTAGGCGTAATTGGTTGACATACCTAAAACCTACCCCTCACAGGAGGGAGACTTGTCTGGGATCTAATTGGGCTATCCCTGTAACAGCACAAGCACTAAAACCTACCCTTTGTGGGGGAGTTAGGCGTAATTGGTTGACATACCTAAAACCTACCCCTCACAGGAGGGAGACTTGTCTGGGATCTAATTGGGCTATCCCTGTAACAGCACAAGCACTAAAACCTACCCCCCTCACAGGAGGGAGACTTGTCTGGGATCTAATTGGGCTATCCCTGTAACAGCACAAACACTAAAACCTACCTTTAGTGGGGGAATTAGGCTTAATTGTTTGATTTACCTAAAACCTACCCCTCACAGGAGGGCGACTTGTCGGGATATTGTTGGGCTTACCCGGTATCGGCACTAGCACTAAAACCTACCCTTTGTGGAGGTCTTGCTCGTAATTGACATACCTAAAACCTACCCCTCACAGGAGGGAGACTTGTATGGGATCTAATAGGGGACTTGGGCTTAATTAGTCTGCACACCTAAGCCTACCCTTCACAGGAGGGAAATTTTTTGGCGTGATTAGGGGTATCCGTTGGCTTACAACCCGCTTTTTCCTGACTCCACTGTAGGGGGATGGGAATTCTTGGGGTATTAGGGCTGGGGGAGGGGATAGAATGATGGAGAGATGAGGTTTGTAAAACAAGAATACTACAGGGGTGGTGCGTGGAAAAGAAGGGGTAATGAATAAGAAACAGCGGAAGGGGTGGAACAGTCTCATCAAAAACATGCGCCGGCCAGTGCATTCCTGCGTCTTCCCTAAACCAAACTGGACAGTCCACAGTGGCGGTCTGGGGGGAAGGCGTTGTCTTTTCACAATCCTCAAACCCAGAGAAACCATTTACAGCTAGCATGATGGGGTGAGAAGATAGAGAAATGGGGAACAGAGAAATCTGGAATGAAGACCTCTCATGTAGCCTTATATTCTTATATGCCTGTTTCTCTCTGTCTGACACATGATACATAATAAATGGAGATCTCTTGGCAAAAGTAACTGGTGTAGCTTCCGTGATTCAACCATAATGGGGGAAACCGTGATTTTTAAATCTACAGTCCCCCAACATCAATGTGAAAGACTGGTGGAGAGCATGTCAAGATGCATGAAAGCTACATTGAAAATCAGCATTATTCCACCAAATATTAATTTCTGAACTCTTCCTAAATTAGTATTAAGTAGTATTAATTAGTATTGTGTTTAATGAACTATTTTCTTGCCATTATTTGAGGTCTGACAACACTGCATCTTTTTTGTTATTTTGACCAGTTGTTGTTTTCTGCAAATAAATGCTCTAAATGACAATATTTCTGTCAGGTCCATTAAGTCAAGAACACACATGACAATAAAAATTATTTAGGAAAATTTGTATTGCATAAATTGCAATTCAAGTTGATAAATTCTGAATTAAATGTGGCGGTAAGGCTCTGTTCAGGGAGTCCTCTGACCTTTCATGAGCACCATGAAATAGCAGAGAATCAGAGGACAGCAGCAGCATTAGGGAATGCTCACACA
The DNA here is from genome assembly GCA_022828995.1 of Vimba vimba. Classification (NCBI taxonomy): domain Eukaryota; kingdom Metazoa; phylum Chordata; class Actinopteri; order Cypriniformes; family Leuciscidae; genus Vimba; species Vimba vimba. Next base: position 27,316,249 of record CM040821.1, read on the forward strand.
GTTTAGGACTGGGAGAGCTGAACTATTCCCACCAAACAAACCACACCTGGCAATCCTCTTGTGAATGAACAAGAGGATGGAATTAGACAATTGAATACTTAAGATTCTTATGAATGAATACGAATTAGTTAGCAATGTCCAAAGTCGCTTGGACAAGCGTCTGCTAAATGACTAAATGTAAATGTAGTAATATGGTTCTAATCAGATGAGTCTCCTGACAATTCATGAGCACCATGAATTTAGCAGAGTCATGGGACAGCAGCAGCATTAGGGGACAGCAGCAGCATTAGGGGATGCTCACATGATTTAGGACTAAGAGAGCTGAACTATTCCCCCCCCAAACAAACCATAACAGCAGCCTCCTGTGAAAAATAAAAGAGAGAATGAAATTAAGCAGCTGGTAAGTGCATTCATGGGCAATTGTGCCTCATCTGCTAACCTTACTTGTGCTGCTTCTGCTTTAGTGACAATGTTTATTTAGCAAACCGATCAGGGAACTGAGCTCATGGCCTTCTGAGCATCAAGAATAGCCCAAACGTCAGGACGAAGGTATCGTTCATAAGCAGCAGAAGACCACCGCCCCATGGCTTTAAGGGTTAAAACCGGAGCGGATGCCGCCGCTGTAGTTGCTGCACCGATGCGTAGAGAATGAGCTGTATAACGGTCCGGGGGCAGTCCGCAGAATTGGCAGAGGCGGCATAGGTGAGAAGCAAACCAAGCTCTAGACATTGGTTTCCCCCCCTGCGTGACAAACAGCGGCTCCTGCGGACCAGCACGAGGACGGCACCTTAAGTAGGTCAGCATGGAAATCAGAGGACAAAAGACAGTGTTAGACTCAGAGATATACACGACTACACCTTTACCATCTCTATCAGTTTTGGAGCGTTTCAGAAACAATGTGAAATGGTGATCATAAATTGAAACATCAGAAATTGTCAGATTGTGATTTGGGTCAAAGGAGGAATACGTACGTGAAGAAATTCACCACCCCTTAGAAAATCAAAAAAAGCTGTGAGGATGACCGTCTCTAATAACTGATCGGTGTAAGATCCAAACCACCCATCACGTAATTGAGATATGATTTTTTTTTAACCAAAGGTAAAGTAAAAGGAAGACGTTTATCGAAGTGTGGTGACTGTCTTTTGAGGCCGTTCAGCAAAAGGTGAATGGATGGGTTTTCCAAAATACTGGAAGCAGATGGATCCAGGCAGCGCAGATGGAATTGGATGCCAGCGACCATACTTTTGATGGAAGAAGGCTGCAGTTTTCAATCCTCAAAGCAGTGTACTATAAAAGCACTAATATACAATATATTGATAGGCATAGCAGCTACAGATAAAGAAGCACACAAAGTGATGAAATAAGACCATGCCGAGTCATATGATTTTAATGTAGAGCTAGCCAGACCCCCTCGCATGTACTGCGCGGCAGAGTGCACATAGGATTGGAGAGGATTGTTCAATCTAGAATGGTTTGGCTGAAAGGAGGGCATTCCAGGCTCGTTTGGGCTGCAGCTGGACACAGGAGATGGAATTTCTGAAAATTAAATCGAGATTATTAAATCGAGATTACTTGATTATTTAAACCAGGGATATGCTCTGCGCGAAAATGATAATTCCTCAAATTGACAGCCATGTAAGACATCTCATGAACCTATTGATGAATGGAACAGATGAACGCCTCTTATTAATGATATTGACGGTAGCTTCGTTGTCGTAGAAAAACAGAATTTGCTTCCTAGCTCAATGTTTACTCCAGAGAATGCATGCAATTATAATAGGATACAACTCTAATAGGGCTGTCGAAGAATTACCGGCAGGTAAGGAGCGCAATTCTTCCGGCCAGGCACACGCAAACCATTCGTTTTTGAAAACCCCTCCAAACCCTATGGAAGGCGCAGCATCCGTATACAGATTAAAGTTTAAAATATACGACTGGCTGCCTGCACACTGGCTGCTGCTGCAACTTGCGCTCACTTAGCCTACCAATGCATATTTTATATTTATTAATTTACCCAGCAGAGTCTGTGCCACTTTAAGTGAGCGAGCATGGTGAATAAAAAAAACCTCGGGATTTTATACAAATGATGATGATTCACTGTATTTTCAGTAAGACACAGTTCCGAAAGTTTGTTTTATTTTATTTTAAAGCAAAACCATGCCTGGTAAAAAAAAGACAATAATAGGCTACCAAATAGTCTGGTCATTGTTTTTATTTTTATTATTATTTTTAAAAACCCTGCAGTGATTAAAAGTGGAAAAACAAATTATACTAAAACAGATATTAGGCTATTAGGTCGATATATATCAAATATTATTATTTGTGTGCTCGAGCGTGTTTAAGTAATAGGCCTATTCATATCACATATCTCTGCTGGGTATTTTAATTATTATTATTTTTAAGTACAGGCCTAGCCTACACTGTAAAAAAATTCTAACCTCTCTAACTCAAAATTTTCTAGTGACTGATAACATCTAAATTTTTCAATTGGCCCAAGTGAAATTCTGTAAATTATAAAATTACATTTACAGAATTTCACTTGGGCCAATTGAAAAATTTAGATGTTATCAGTCACTAGAAAATTGAGTTAGGGAGGTTAGAAATTTTTTACAGTGTATTGCACAGATTTACAGCAGTGATTTGTCCTAATAGTTAGGATAGCCTACAGCTATATTAATATTTGAAACTTTTATCCCGTACACGCAGATTATAACATGAACACACAATGCGGGGGTGGATAAATAAATAATTCGATTTTGAATAGGCTAGGCCTACCTGAACCTGATGTCACAGTCACAGATAGTCGTGCCTGTTAACCAGCTGACAGCCTATTAGAAAACATGACCTACAATAGCCTATACAGAACATATAGGCCCTGGCCCTCATGTTTTATTAACAAGTAGACTAAATAACAAGGAAACATGAGTTTACCATCAAACTTTTTTTTTTTTGCACTTTGTGACCAAAAATGCAAATCTCCACTAAAAAAACAATAAAAAACAAAACAAAAACAGTGTTATGAGGTTGGAGGATGAACCCAATCGCAGACAGTATGCAAGTGAACTACATTTATTACAGGGAAAACAAAACCCACGAGGGGGCAAAACAAGACAGGGTAGATATTAGACAGAAAAGACTAGACTAGACTAGGACTCAGACAATAAACTAACAGCTAAGACAGGATCAAACTCTTTTCACTAGACAAGACTTTCAACAGGTTACTCACAGATTGTTTCATACAATGAATGACAATGAACCAGCACAGGACAGCACACACAAGGGGATTAAATAGGGAGAAACTAATGAGGAAAACAGGTGACACAGGTGAAGCAATAATGACAAAACGAGGATAACAAGGGGGCGGGGCAAGAGAACGAGACAACACAAGCACATGGCCCAGCAAAAGGCCATGTGTTTGCACATAAAACACGGGTCTGTCATGATTCTGCCTCAAGACTAAAGAAAAATCAAGGACACGAGTGCAGAATCATGACAAACAGTCGTGCTTTAAAATGTAAAATCATCTGTTGGCGTTCGGGTTTGTACAATGTATTCCTTTAATACAGTGAATTATCATAATTTGCGTAAAATCCCGAATTTGAACTGATCCACCGATCCTGATGGAAATATGATGAAGCCAAGTGAATGAAGGACGCGCTAATGTAAAAACAGCGCTAGCCTGAAGTACACTGAGATGCTGTCACCAAGCGTTCGTTTTTAAACAATAACTTCATCTATTCTGTATCTTAAGTACAATAAAACATTAGCCAAAGATCTTAACTAAAATTACCATGGTAAACCGATAATGAGATAGCCTACGATTAGAGTTTCATTTAATAGGCTATTTCTTAAATACGGCCAAACCATTCACAAAATAGTAGCCTACATCCCAGTTAACACAGAACGTTCCCCTAATGTTATTTTTTGGTTATTTTTTTGGGAACCAAATACTTACGTTAGGGGAACGTTCTTTTTTGGTTTTATTTTTATGTAACAATAAAATAACGTTCCCAGAACGTTGCTGGGTGGTTACCATAAAAAATAACGTTCTGGGAACCATAAACTAACATTCTGAGAATGTTCTGGGTACCAAAAACTAACGTTATGGGAACCAAAAATTGTTAGCTGGGATAAAGGAATGCGCATGCTCAGGCTTGAATCGTCTAGGCCAGGGTAATAAAATTGCTGTATAATAAACAAATTAAATTGGGGGTGGAGACTGCACTCTGGGGTAAACGAGCCACTGGCGACAACTTGTAGTGTAAACGCAGCTTAACGCAATATTAACTCTCTAGTAACCACTATTAACTAATAAACTCTGATTAATGTATTTGTTAGTAATAGCGCTCAGTTGAGTGTGTAGTTCATTATTAGCTAAGTAGGCTAATTACTATTTTTCATACCTCCCAGAGAACTACAGGTTCATAATTAATGTGAAAAGTGATAAGTGTTACTATATATCTTTCAGAAGGAATTAATAATTATTTGGATCTATGCTAAAGTAAAAAGTATGATAACTCTCTAGTAATGACTGAAATCATTGTAAGCTTTTGTGCATTTTTGGATTGTCGTTTTGATACTAATTCCTTCTGAAGGATGTATTAACACATGAGTCTTTACTAGTGGGTTACCATCTTTACTTTAGAACAATTAGGCCACAATTTAGGAACAATTTAGACATTATGCATTATTCATATTAATTATGAACCTGTATATAGTTCTTGGTAGTTCTCTGGTTTCTCTAGGCTACTAGTAATTACTTAATAGGTAATAATGAACCACAGTCAACTGAGCACTATTACCAACTAAAACATTAATCAGAGTTTATTGTTAGTTAATATTGCGTTACTTGTTTATTCTTGTGTAGTTATTCATTAATTATGGAAGTTTTATAAAGTGTTACACATAATTCCAAGGCTAGGAATGATTCAGTACACTGCCAACAATGGTTCCATAAAATAAAAATCCACATATTATTAATATTAATCTTATTTTTGTCTCTTGAACATTTTTTTATGTAATGTGCTTGTAGATTGGAAATGGTGTTGCTCACTTTACGCGGGGTACCATTAGGGACTGCTTCTGCACAAGAACTCATCTCTCTTCTTTCAGCATTCATTCAGATCCTGCGAGACCAGGCCAATAATCAAGGTAGTTTGATGTCATTAATATTTATATTTTCTCTTGTTGCACACTTCAATTTAATATAGTGATGTAATGAAGATGGCAAACTTTTATACCCAATTTAAAGGGCCCATCATATCGAAATATATGAATCCATTTTGAACACCAGTCTAACCTGTTGCAGCTTTTCCAGTTTGCCAGTCAAATTTGTTAATAGGCAGAAATTATTCACCAGTCCATAATGGACGTTATGACCATATAGTCTGCAATGCAAGTTTCTATGAACACTTCATAGAAAATGCTGTCTTTTTTTTCTATACTTCCAGAAGGTGCAACTGGGTATCAAGTACCATTAAATCATGGTGGTATAGGTCCCCCATCCTACAACATAACCAGGCCACAAATAGAATTTCTGGTGGAGTCTGGATTTACTTCAAGGCAAATTGCAGAAATCCTTGATGTGTCACGATCCACTGTGAGACGGCGACTAAGGCAAGGTTCAGCCAGTGTCTAACACACTGCATGCCATCAAATTACTGTAAATGTTCATGTGAGCACAAGGTATAAAACTCATGATTTTTTAGTGTCTTAGTAAATGTCCAAATGAACACAATAAGTGTGAAAGGGTGAAGTTCACAACCAGTGTCTGCAGTTTAAAGGACTTTAATAGGGTCAAAATATGCAAATGGTGACTGTGTCAAACAAACAAGCAAAAATATTTCCCCTAGATAACTTATAAGTATAACATTTTGGGATTAGATTTTGAAAGATATTTATCAAATAAAAAATGAGAGAAAACTAAATGGTTTACAATTTGAAGTAATTGCTTTGTATAAACCTTCCTTTTTAACAGAATCTTTCATCTCAATCGTTTAAGACGCTATGCACAAGTAACGGATCAGGAGCTTGACAGCATGGTCATCGATGCTGTCGGTCAAAATGATCTTCTTGGACCTGAGTCTGTGAGGGCTCAGTTAAGCTCAGCAGGTGTGCTTGTTCAAAGGAGGAGGGTGAGGGCGAGCATGCTCCGAACAAATCCAGAGGCAGCTGTTTTGAGAGCATTGTCACATAGACCACAGCGCAGAACATACCGCGTAGCTGGCCCAAACTCTCTATGGCACCTAGATGGTTACCACAAGCTCATAAGGTAATGATTAATTAGGGCTCGATCACCGATGGTGTGAGGACCCTCATGAAATTGCTCTGTTTATTAGGGGCCAAGCACAGAAAGTACGTAGGCACCTCTTGAAATTGTTGGCATTCTTATTACTATTCTTCCGCCATGGAAGTCTATGGCTGCGTTCCAGTCCAAAATTGTCATGCCCTTCACTCGCTAACTTCCCTCTGTCTCGTTCACTCGGATGTACGTCATTGCTTACGTTGCACGAGTGCCCACTACTGGCGGAAACTGCAATGGGCTGAACTGGAACTGTCACGGTTTTCAGATGCATTGTTTCCTTCTTGTCTCGTGCCTTTGTTATTTGTGTGTGTGTCTGTGTCGCGTGGGTTGGGCGTGGCCCAAACAATCATTCATTCATTCATTCAATCTCTAATCAGCTCGGCGCCAGCTGCAACTCATCTCCATAGCCTATTTATACTCACCGGTTTCTTTTCTCCACTGTCAGATCGTTGTCGATGTCTAGATGTCTGGTGTTCCTCGTCTGTGATCGTGTGGTGTTGTTCGAGTTTCCTGTTACCTGTTCCAGTTCGTGTTCACGTCGGATTCATCATCATCATCATCACATCACCCTGCACCAGCTCTTCTCTCTGTGTTTGGCCATCGAGGTCCCTGCGCTGCCCACCCACCAGTGTTGTTTGTTGCCTCTGTTACCTTGTCTCTAATAAAGAGTTGACTGCACCTGCTTTTGCTTCCTCGTTAATCCAGCATGACAGAACGATCTGACCACAGCATGGAAGCAGCGGGCGGAGCTCAGATCGCCATGGAGGCATTCATCAATCGCAGTATTCAACGCATGGATGCCCAGGAGGACGGGCTGAACAACACTGGTCGCGCGGTTCAAGCTCTGGTGGCGCAGGTGTCCGAGCTCACCCAGCAGATCCAACAGCTGCGTGTTCCCACTGCGCCGCCCACACCGGCCGCTCCCCCTATACCATCTGATCCTCTCTCCCAGTCGGAACCTCGTCTGCCTGCACCCGAGAGGTATGCCGGAGAACCCAGTTTCTGTCGAGCGTTCCTGAATGCATGTTCTTTGCACTTTGCTTTACAGCCTAGAACCTTCAACAATGAGCGAGCCAAGGTCGCCTTTGTGCTGTCACTACTGACTGGGAGAGCGGCACTTTGGGGGACGGCGGTGTGGGAGAACCAAGACCCTTGCTGCGCGTCGTTCCAGGCACTCTCCGCCGCCATGAAGCAAGTGTTCGACCGGGCGGTCACGGGAAGAGAGGCGGCAAGAGTACTCGCCGAGCTTCGTCAGGGTGATCGCTCGGTATCGGATTATTCGATCGAATTCCGGACCCTCGCGGCAGAGTGCCGATGGAACGACGAGGCGCAGTGGGACATGTTCCTGCATGGGCTGGCTGACCGCGTCCAGAAGGAAATCTACGCCCTGGACCTGCCCACTACGTTGAACGGACTTATTGACTTAGCACTACGAGTGGATGCTAGACTGTCGAGAGTCGAGCGACATGCCCTTTCCGGTCGTTCGTTTGGAGCTACTGAGAGTCTGCGGTCCAGCGGCATGGACGCGGTCAGCCCTACCCACGATCCCGAGCCCATGCAGGTAGGGCGAGCTCGGCTTTCCCGGGAGGAGAAGGAAAGGCGGAGGTCCCGTGGCCTTTGCCTTTACTGCGGCGGAGCGGGACATTTTTCCATCACGTGTCCGGTAAAAGGCCACGCCCGATAGTAACAGTGAGGCTACTATCGGGTGGGATCTCCGCCGAGAAGACCTCATCGACATCTACTCTCCTCCCGGTAAGACTAAGATGGTCAACACTTCAACACGACTGTCATGCACTATTGGACTCCGGGGCGGAAGGTAATTTTATGGACTACACTCTTGCACATAACCTCCAGATCCCCCTTCAGTCACTTCCTCAAGACATTTCTGTTCACGCTCTAAATGGTCAAGAACTTCCTATGATTTCACTCTCCACTGGTCCCATCACCCTCATCACGTCTGGTAACCACTCAGAGACTCTGTCATTTTACATCATGGATTCACCTCTTGCACCCATAGTACTCGGACATCCCTGGTTAACAAGACATAATCCCAAGGTGGACTGGCTCCGTAAATCCATCACGGAGTGGAGCACTGAGTGTCATGAGTCCTGTCTTTTGTCTGCCTGTTCGTCTGTTCCTATGTCTGTGTTACAGGAGGAAGCAGTGGATTTGTCTAACGTGCCCGCGGAGTACCACGACCTGAGGGAAGTGTTCAGTAAGTCTCGAGCTGCTTCTCTACCTCCGCATCGTCCCTACGACTGTGCCATAGATTTATTACCAGGTAAATCTCCGCCTAAGGGCAAGTTATATTCACTTTCTGCTCCAGAAAGGGAGGCCATGGAGAAATATATTTCTGATTCTCTAGCAACGAAGTTCATTCGCCCTTCCTCTTCTCCGGCGGGGGCGGGGTTCTTTTTCGTGGGGAAGAAGGATGGATCTCTGCGACCTTGTATTGACTACCGGGGGCTGAACAACATCACGGTAAAGAATACTTATCCTTTGCCGTTGATGTCTTCAGCTTTCGAGAGGTTGCAGGGAGCGTCACTTTTCACGAAATTGGATTTACGTAATGCTTATCATTTGGTTCGCATCAGGGAGGGGGATGAATGGAAGACTGCTTTTAACACCCCCAGGGGTCACTTTGAATACTTGGTCATGCCCTTCGGGTTGTCCAACTCCCCAGCAGTCTTCCAGGCTCTCGTCAATGACGTGCTGCGAGATATGGTCGATCAGTTCATATATGTTTACCTGGATGACATATTGATTTTTTCTTCTTCTCTCCAGGAACATGTGCAGCACGTCCGACGAGTGCTTCAGAGGTTGCTAGAGAATGGGCTTTTTGTCAAGGCGGAGAAATGCGAGTTCCACGCACAGTCGGTTCCATTTCTTGGGTACATCATTTCGTCTGAGGGAGTACGTATGGACCCTGATAAGGTTAAGGCTGTGGTGGAGTGGCCAATCCCAGATTCTCGCAAGGCCCTGCAGAGGTTTCTGGGATTCGCCAACTTTTACCGACGTTTCATTCGTAATTTCAGCCAACTAGCCGCACCTCTGACTGCCTTGACCTCCCCCAGAACTACGTTCAGGTGGTCAGACGCGGCTGAAGCCGCGTTTGCCAAACTGAAGAGCCGCTTCGTTTCGGCTCCCATTCTGATAGCCCCTGATTCTTCACGTCAGTTCGTGGTGGAGGTCGATGCGTCAGAGGTGGGGGTAGGTGCGGTGTTGTCCCAACGTTCTTCCACAGACGAAAAGATGCATCCCTGCGCGTTTTTATCTCATCGTTTGTCCTCTGCCGAACGTAACTATGACATTGGTAATAGGGAGTTGTTGGCAGTCAAGTTGGCGTTGGAGGAATGGCGTCACTGGTTAGAAGGGTCGGGGGTACCTTTTATCGTCTGGACCGATCACAAGAATTTGGAATACATTCGATCTGCTAAAAGACTGAACTCCAGGCAGGCTCGGTGGGCACTTTTTTTCGGTCGTTTTGATTTTACTCTATCGTACCGCCCGGGTTCTAAAAACATCAAACCCGATTCCTTATCTCGCATTTTTGATCGCTCCGAACGCCTGGTTACTCCCGAGTGCATTTTACCCGAGACCCTATTTGTCTCCACACTCACATGGGAGGTCGAGTCGAAGGTCAAGAAGGCCTTAGAAGGGGTAACGCCCCCGGTCGGTTGCCCACCGAACCGTTTATTTGTGCCGGAGGGATTACGGTCAGACGTTATTCAGTGGGGACATTGTTCCAACGTAGCCTGTCATCCAGGAGTGACTCGTACTAGTTTTCTGGTTAAACAACGATTCTGGTGGCCTCTCATGGCCCGGGACATTCACAGTTTTGTTTTGGCTTGCTCGGTTTGTGCCATTGGTAAGTCTTCCAATCGACCCCCAGATGGGTTACTTCAACCGCTGCCTGTCCCTTCGAGACCCTGGTCCCACATCGCGCTAGATTTTGTTACCGCCCTCCCACCCTCCCAGGGCAACACGGTAGTTTTGACCGTGGTGGACCGGTTCTCGAAGGCGACTCACTTTATTCCCTTGCCCAAATTACCCTCAGCCAAGGAGACAGCGGTGGCTGTCGTGGATCACGTCTTTCGTTTACATGGCCTTCCGATTGACGTGGTTTCCGACAGGGGACCCCAATTTGTGTCCAAATTTTGGAGAGAGTTTTGTAAACTACTGGGCGCGACTGTTAGTCTGTCCTCAGGGTTTCATCCCCAGAGCAATGGTCAAACCGAGAGAGCCAACCAGGATCTGGAGAGAATGTTGCGGTGTTTGGTATCCAAGAATCCTTCTTCCTGGAGTCAACAACTGTCTATGGTGGAGTACGCCCACAATACATTACCAGTGTCATCCACGGGTCTTTCTCCGTTTGAGTGTAGTGTAGGTTACCAGCCACCTATTTTTCCCAGTCTGGAGTCCGAAGTCGCGGTTCCCTCCACACACGCCTTTGTCCAGAGTTGTCACCGCACCTGGACTAGAGCCCGTGAGACTCTACTCCAGGTGAGGTCGCGCACCAAGGCTAAAGCCGATCGCCACCGGTCGAAGCCTCCCGTATACGTCGTTGGTCAAAAAGTGTGGCTTTCTACTAAGAATATTCCTCTCCGCTCCGTATCGAATAAGCTCGCACCCAAATTTATTGGCCCGTTTTCTGTCACCAAGATCATTAGTCCGGTGGCAGTCCGCCTCAACCTTCCTCCCGCGTACAGGAGAATTCACCCCGCCTTCCATGTATCCAAGATTAAGCCTGTGTTTCGATCAGCGATTAACCCGCCAGTTCCGGTTCCTCCCCCGCCGCGTCTCGTAGATGGGGAACCTACTTATTCGGTAAATCGTATTCTGGACTCTAGGCGGAGGGGACGCGGAGTCCAGTACTTGGTGGACTGGGAAGGTTACGGTGCGGAGGAGAGAAGTTGGGTTCCTACGAGAGACATTCTGGATCACTCCCTTATCGATGATTACAATCGACAGGTAAGGGAGTCTGGGGACGCCAGGAGGCGTTCCTAGGAGGGAGGGTACTGTCACGGTTTTCAGATGCATTGTTTCCTTCTTGTCTCGTGCCTTTGTTATTTGTGTGTGTGTCTGTGTCGCGTGGGTTGGGCGTGGCCCAAACAATCATTCATTCATTCATTCAATCTCTAATCAGCTCGGCGCCAGCTGCAACTCATCTCCATAGCCTATTTATACTCACCGGTTTCTTTTCTCCACTGTCAGATCGTTGTCGATGTCTGGTGTTCCTCGTCTGTGATCGTGTGGTGTTGTTCGAGTTTCCTGTTACCTGTTCCAGTTCGTGTTCACGTCGGATTCATCATCATCATCATCACATCACCCTGCACCAGCTCTTCTCTCTGTGTTTGGCCATCGAGGTCCCTGCGCTGCCCACCCACCAGTGTTGTTTGTTGCCTCTGTTACCTTGTCTCTAATAAAGAGTTGACTGCACCTGCTTTTGCTTCCTCGTTAATCCAGCATGACAGGAACGTCTTAAGCCCTTGATCACTTGGAATCAGCTGTGGAGTTGATTTATTATTATTAAAAAAAAAATTCCCTTTAATAATTTGTTTAATGCAGCATCCAAATGTATATACAGTAGATGTGTTTGGGTTGTTTTAAATAAAAATATATATAATTAATATATCATAGAGTTGTTTGTTGTGGTGGTGATTAGACGAGATCTGTGGTGACGTCACAATCGTACTGCATTGTGGGACATATAGGTGTCTGAAGTGTACATTTGAAGCAGACTCGCTCCCTAGGTCAAAATCGAGGGAGCGAGGGTCTGCCCATATAAACTTCCCTCGTCCACTTCACGAAGTGGAACGCACTTCATAATGGCGGCAGGGAAGTGCTTAGGGAAGTTCGCAAGTGCGTGTCTAAAAGTGGACTGGAACGCAGTCTGTCAGCCCATAGAACTGCTTGCTGGAAAGTTATGAAATTTGGCACACTGATAGAGGACAGTCTGATCTGTCACCATAGCAAATTTGGAGTCTCTAACTCAATGCCTCTAACGCCACCATCTGTCCAAAATTTCACTCATGTTTATGCAAAGAACTTTTGAACTGTATAAAAAAATTTTCATCTGATTCCATAGCTCAAGACAATTTGATTGCATCATATGACATAATTTTCTGTCATGAAAATTTGTCGCCATTTTGAATTTTCCTAGGCTGTTGCTCTGATTTTCATGAAAATTGAAGCAGATCAACGTCAGACCATGCCGACAAAAAGTTATGGAATTCAAGTTTATATTTATATGATATTGTAAATGGTATTTATCCAACCATCATGTTTACAGTTGATTAGACTGTAAATTGTGGTAATTGTGTTGGAGCCATATAGACAAATACTAGATGCATTGTTCATAATCCACATTATAATGTCTCTAGTAAGATTGTGTATCAAAGTATTGCATTGTATAGCCAAGTTACCAAATCCAAAAGGCTTACCTCTTCCAACACCTCACACATGAAAACATTCAGGGATTTCCATTTTGCTAACTTTAACAGTGATATAATGTTCCTTCATATTCATATTAAACTATAGGAAGCTGCCTGATAATATAAAAAATATTTTGCTTTCAAAGGTGGCGAATTGTGGTTCATGGATCCATTGACGGCTATAGCCGGCTTGTGGTTTTCCTTGTTGCATCCAACAACAATCGGAGCAGTACAGTCTTGCAACATTTCAACACAGCAGTCACCCAGTATGGTGTGCCGTCACAAGTGCGTTGTGATTACGGTGGAGAGAACGTTGATGTGTGTCTCTTCATGAATGTCTTCCATGGAATGGGCAACAGGAGTGTTCTCAGAGGTCAGAGTACACACAATCAGAGGATCGAGAGGTTTTGGGGTAATCTATGGACTGGGATGATCAATGTGTACCATAGCCTCTTTACATTCCTGGAGTCGGAGGGGATCATTGATCCTGACAATGAACTGCACATGTGGGCTTTGCAGTATGTGTACCTCCCGAGAATCAACAGGGATCTTGGAGTTTTCCGCCGTCGCTGGAATAATCACGGCCTGCGCACTGAGGGATTTAGCACTCCAGTACAGCTGTTTGTCCGAACATGCCTGCGGATGCAGAACAGGCCCTTGAGAGCCATTCAAGGAGTATTTGAAGGACCCGTCAATGCACCAGAACTTCAAGGTGGTGTTCTACCACAGGGGCCAGATCCAGGAATGGCACAAGAACAGGACACACCTGAGTACCAAAATGCTAATCCTTTATGGAGAGATGCCATTCATGTCCCTGAAAGCCTAGAATCTAAATGAAGGTGATGTTCATCAACTCCAACGCTTGGTGGATCCTCTGGATGTCTCCAGTGATGGCATGGGTGTTGGCCTTCTTCAGATGACAATTATGTTCCTGCAGTCTGTCGTTCATCCATAGACTCTGATAATATTGCAGTTTCGTGACACATTTTTTAACAGCATTTATAAGTATTGTGTTTTAAGTAAATAAGCCATTGTAAACTAGTTGGCCATTTTTGTCAATTACATAGGTTTAGCTTATGTTTGTATGACGCTGACAGCATTGCATATTACCCTATTTGTAAATATGTTTCTGGATGTGGTATAGAGTATTAAAAGGGTAATTGTGTGTTTTATCCCCGTTGAACTATCTTTGTTATTTTTTTCCTCTGGCACATTAATCACCAGTTCATACATAAAAAAGCCAAGTAGTACAATTTAAAAAGTATTTACTAATTAATACTTTTGTAGATGTGTCCATCATATAACATATCACATATGATTAGTAATACATTTATTTAGATTCAATGGTAACACTGTACATTAAGGTCCATGATCTAACGTTAGTTAACTAGCAAGAACTAAAAATAAACTGCACTTCTACTGCATTTTCTATTTTTTTTTTATTAACTAGCATTTACACAGATTAACAAATACAGTAACATATGTATTGCTCATGGTTAGTTCATGTTAGTTAATATATTAACTAATGTAAACTAATGAACCTTATTGTAAAATGTACCAATGTACTTTCATCAATGCATTTCTAGACGGTGACGTTTGGTTTAATATGATGGACATAGTATAATATTCTAATATAATTAACTAAAGTCTGGAATATGATGTTTTAGGAATAATCTACAGTAAAAATAAAAATCATATTAAATTACGTGCGAATTTAACGTGAGACGTAGGAAACCCCACCCCAACCAACAGGATGATGGGAAAACGTGGTCTGCATATAGACAGAGCATTAGCAAATAAGGCATCGTGGAGTAAGATCAGAGTTCATCCTTTACTACAAGTCATGTCGGATCAGAGGTACAGATCACGTCTCTTAAGTTTAAGATCTCAAATAAATGCTAATTTTGATAGATTGATAGGACAAGCAACTATGGGAAACGAGGACCAAGAAGGCAGTCTTGTTGAAAGGTAATTTGGTGTTAATGTAAAATAATGTAACGTCAAGTATAATTGCAAGACAGGTCATTTGTTTATTTTATGTACAACCGAGCAGTAAATTATATTATAATTATAATTGAACATGATCATGCTGCACGGACTCTTGCGGGCAGTTATAGGCCTAGCTAAGTGTTTTTTGGCGGTCGATCACTTTTTTTGCAAGACACGTGGCTGTTGCTAAAAGAGATGTCAATAGACCTTTTTCACAATAACCGGAAATACGTAATCGTTGTGGAAGCGGAGTTCCTGTCAAGCGTCAACACACCAGAAAAACATAAACGCGGGCAAGTTTAAAATGGATCAAAGAGTCTACACAACTTCATTAACGGATTTGCCAAATATTACATTTGCTGATGTGACGACTCGTAGAGGAAAACTCCATCACCAAAAAGAAAAAACTAAATAAAGGGTAAAAAAATTTCCACACGGAATTTGTCCATAAATATCAAGGTAAGTAGAGAGCGAGGCTAACTGTTACTTTACTGTTAATTAAAATGACACATCATTAGCGTGTCAATAGCTCTTGCTAGTTGTTTGCGCCATTTGTTTATGTTGCTTTGACTGCAGAGGAAGTAGATTACCACGACGATTGCGTATTTCCGGTCACAAATACGGAAGTTGTGAGAAAGGTCTATCATGTGAGCATAACTGAAGGGTTACTGCGTGAACGTTAACGATATTCTAAAACAAAATGTCCTATTTTGAGTGACTTTTGTACTTGTAGGTTGCGAGAGTTCAGAAATTAGACAAATCCAAGGCCGTCAAGGAGGAGGAGGAGGGTAGTCAACACCCCGCGGACGTTAAGGGTTTGCGTGGAATTCATAAATGAGGGAAACAATCGACCAGTTACTCGACGTAAGTATTATCATAATTTATTATGAACACTAGGGCTGCACGATATTGAAGAAAAATGCGATAACTCACTAAATAATGCGATATTCGATATGCGATACGATAATGCTTAAAGTTTGTAAAATAAACTTAAATTATCTTTGAAATATATTAAAAAATATATATATAACCAACATGTGTGTTTCACATTGTTTTTGTGAAATGAAAACATCCCAAGAACTTCTGAAAGTGAACAGTGTTTTAGTGGAGTCAAGTTTATTTATATAGCGCTTTTCACAGTACAGATTGTATCAAAGCAGCTTCACAGTATTAAATTAAAATAATACAACAATGTTTGTTTCTAGTGGAAAACGTCCACGTTTGGTAATGCTGATCAATAGTATTGTTGATTGATTAATTAAATAAAATATCCCCATATGGAGCATAAGAAGTGTTATTTTAAAATCAGTGGGGTTTAGGGGTTCAGCTTATCCTTAGGTTTATTTAACAACATAAACTGAATAAGCAAATGTAAGAATTCACTGTATGAATTATATATATATATATATATATATATATATATATATATATATATATATATATATATATATATGCTGATTCTTATTAAAGCTACAAAAGTTATTCTGCCAAGAGCAGTGAGTAATTTTCTCTTTCTTTTGTTCATGACCCCAGTTATTGCAAGCCGTTGCGATATGCATATAACGATATATACATTTGTGATATTTCGATAATTCAAATATATTATGCAGCCCTAAAGAACACAATAATCTGCCAAGTGTCTTCTTTGAAACAAGACCAACCTTAGGTCTTTATTCCAATACATTCCTGAATTACAACCAGAAGTTTGGATAAGGCAGTTTCATGTCTGCGGAAAAAGAGAGGTTGACAGATAAGGGGTTAAGTTGTAGAAAACTTTAGTCAGTTTTAAATAGTTCACTAGCTAGCTGTATTGGCCATAGGTGTTGTGACACAGGATTGTTAATTTATTTTAATTAATTTTTTTTTATTGCAGAGAGCCAGGGGATTGTAAATCTGTATGTTCCTGTGGACCAGACAGAGGAGGAGTTTGTCAGTGAAATAAGGCGTGTTTTCCCAGGGCTTGGTGATAGGCCACTCGAGCTCTGCCGGATGGATGCCCACCATAACATCATCGTCCTGAATTTGCCTGGCATCACACCACGTGACATTAAAGAATGCCTTGAATTGAATAGGTCTGCGGTTTATGTCAGAATCAAGGTAACCAATTTTCTATAGACGCAGCATTATCTATTGTCAGCTTTTTTGATATATTGATGTATAGACTGAAGAACAGCTTCATCCGCCAGGCTGTCAGGCAGTTGAACTCTCCTCCCTCTTAACTCTTAGCCCTTCCATGAGATGCACTGAACTGTGACTCTTTGCCCTCATAACACACACACACACACACACACACACACACACACACACACACACACACACACACACACACACACACACTAGACACTTTAACAATTGCTGATTTCTCTTATTGCATATTGTTTTGCACCTTATAATGTAAACATATTTGAATTCTCATGTGCCTGTTTTTTTATTGTTTGTATTGTATTTATATATTTTTTTAATACTTGTCTGTGTTGTATTGGTGTTTTACACCATGGGTCTGAGGGAAGTGGAATTTCAAACCTCTGTATGTCCTGCACATGTAGTAGAATTGACAATAAACTTGAACTTGATTTGGACGTTGGTATGCTACTAACCTGTCATTTATACCCACAGGGTGAGGACCAACCTCCTGTTACTGTGCCGAACCAGCCACCCTCACTTGGAACGCCAAATCCCCCTCCTTCTACCAGGCCGAGGCTGTTAGACTCTCTGTCACCTGACAACAGCCGAATGCAGCCCCCCACAGAAGAAAGACATGTTTCCCTGTCACCAGGAAGGATACCCTTAAGCACTACACAGCAAATTAGAAATAGCTCAAGCAGATTGTCACATCAGGTCCATAATGATGTCAGTGGTGGGGATTCAGACTGTGAGTTTGTGGAGGTAAGATGAAGTTTGGATAAATTGTCACTATTTGGAATCACAGATCTGTTCCAGTCATTATTGCAAAGGAGGCGATGATGATACGCCTCCAAGTCACGAGGGAGGGTGGCTGAGGTTAAAACCTTTTCTTAAAATCATACAATGTTTTGGTTCCAATTTAACAGATGAATAATTTTCTCTGGTGTTCACAACTCTTTAATGAAATGTGTACTCTTTGTGTATGCCTTTGTGAATTTTTTTTCTTAATTCAGGAAACACAGCTGGCAGAGCCCAGAGGGCAAATTCCAGAGGTGCCACCTTTTGAACAAATAGTGGAAGTGAGTTTCATATATGCTAACTTAATAAATGTATATATGCAATAATTTGAACTTCATAGTTTGCTTTGGGCATATCCAGTGCAGAAATGCCACACTGCACTTAATTTTGGGTCTAAGTCTGTGTTTCCACGTAATTTGTGTCTTGTGTTGTGTGTCTTGGTATAAAGACTGTAGAACAGACACGAGCACTAAGGAGAAGCCAGGACATAGAATACCTGGAGGCCCTCAACAGAGACAGGCAAAGGGACCAGGAGAGGGCAAGTCCAACATGATGCAAAACCATTTGTTTTACTAAGAGATTTACTTTTGGTTTTACTACCTTTTGGTTAAACTTATCTTTTAGGTGAGGGAGATAATGAAGAGGTTATGTTTGCTGGATTGACTCCATTCCATCTTAGATATATAGTTGGGCTGTAAATTTGGGTTTAATTGTAATAGTGTTTTTTAATGAACTCTGACTATAATACACTTCTCTGTTATTAGGAAGCACAGAGACTGGCTTTGGAGCGTAGAGAGGAAGCTGTGCAGATGATGGAAGAGAGGAGATTGAATGTAAGTAAATTTGATCCTTTAGTGAGATTTATCAGTGAACTGGACAAGAGGCAAGGAAAGTTCTGAAAGTCTTTAGTTTCGGCTCAGCATTATTGAGGGCTGGGCAAAGAAATAGATTTTTCGGTTAATCATTTTTTAAAATGTGGTCGATTCAAAATAGTTTCTCAAAGGCCACGAATAGATTCCCAAAAGCCAGTATTAGTTTTCCTACACTGTTCATAGGTGTACACTAGGGCTGCACGATACTGGGAAAATATGCAATGTTGTTGAATATTGTGATAACGATATAACTTTTCCCTAGAGAAATGCTATTTTTATTAGCTATTTAAAAAAAAAAAAACATTTATATATGTAATTATCATACTAAAATAATCAGGTAAAATATATTCTTCTAATCTAATTAAAGGATTAGTTCACCTTCATAAACATTTTTGGCTGATAATTTACTCACCCCGATGTCATTTTCAGATATCCATGTCTTTCTTTCTTCAGTCGAAAAGAAATTAAGGTTTTTGAGGAAAACATTCCAGGATTTTTCTCCATATAATGGACTTAAATGGCAACCAGCTATACAAATGTTAAAAGAAGGTTCCTGTAATGGTTTCCTCAAAAAAAATTCTGGAATGTTTTCCTCAAACCTAAATTTCTTTACGACTGAAGAAAGAAAGACATGGACATCTGAAAATGACATCACGGTGAGTAAATTATCAGCAAAAAGTTTTTTTGAAGGTAAAATAATCATTTAAGTCTAATTCAGGAAGAGCCAGGACATTTTTTTTTAATATAACTCCGATTGTATTCATCTGAAAGAAGAATGTCAAATACACTCAGGATGGCTTGAGGGTAGTGGTGGACGATATGGCAAAAATATCTTATCACGATTTTTTTCAGGAAAATCATGATTCACGATTTTTAGTAGGTTTTACTATGTGACTGAGCATTACAGCCAAACTAATGTCCCTATTTTGAAATCAAAGCCTTAGGTAATAAAATAAAAAAGAATGGCATACATTTAGGCCACTTTTTTTTTGTGTGTGTGTTTTTGTTGTTTTATTAACATTAAAGGGGGTAGTTCCCCCCAAAATGAAAATAGTCATAATTTACTCTCTCAAGTTGTTTTAACCCTCATGTGGTCTTCGGGTCATTTTGACCCGGAGAAGATTTTCTTTTTCCCCAAAATACTAGTTAATGTTATCGCATTGGACTGAAACTTAGTGACTCTGTTCCCAAAGGGTATAACTACTTCTCAAATGTTTTTTGAAAATTTTCTTACTTTTTTAGGGGTGGTTTTGTTACCTTGTTACACTTGTGGTCTTCCCGGGTCAAAATGACCCGCCCATAAAAAATAGCTTATAAATCACTCATTATACCATATTTTTACCAAATCTTGGATTCAATCTTTTTGTCAACTTGTTCTCGTTCAATTAGGACTGGTTTTGTATTTTCATTTGCATCTGATTAATTGTGGGCCTCATTTATCTGAGAGTAGGCATCTAATTTTTTGAGTAAAAAAAACGTAATTTTTTAATAATTTTGGATTTTTTTTTTTTTTTTTTTTTGAAAATTGGTACTGTTGATCACACTAGTCTACTTTAATGTTTCAATGGGAAGTTTGTTTTGAAAAACTTTTATTTTGTAAAAAATGGTACATAGTCACACTTGTGGTCTTCCCGGGTCAAAATGACCCGCCTATAAAAAATAGCTTATAAAGCACTCATTATACCATATTTTCACTCAATCTTGGATTCAATCTTTTTGTCAACTTGTTCTCTTTCAATTAGGACTGGTTTTGTATTTCCATTTGCATCTGATTAATCGTGGGCCTCATTTATCTGAGAGTAGGCATCTCATTTTTTGAGTAAATTTTTTTTATTTTTGAATAATTTTTGGAAAAATAAAATAAAATCTGATGAAAATTGGCACTGTTGATCACACTAGTGTACTTTAATTTTTCACCAGGAATTTTGTTTTGAAAAACTTTTATTTTGTACAATATGGCACAGAGTTACACTTGTGGTGTTCCACTGGGCCATTGAGGGCCATTGTGGGCCATTGTTTCAATGGGCCATTGAAAGTGAATGGGAGAGACCAATGCAAAAAATGAATGGAACAACACAAAATAGGTATCATTTTAAAGCTTAGAATCTCAGCTTTTTAATGCACCTAATCACTTTGATCAACTCCTAATGAGAGCTGAGTTATCACTCTAAAACAGAGTGTTCCCCCGCAGGCGCCACCTAGCTGCGAAATAAATAATCATAATATTTTTCAAAACTATTACCTTGATCAACTTAAAATAGGTGTCATTTGAAAGCTTAGAGTCTGAAATTTACAATGAATGTAGCCAATTTGATAAACTCCTAAGTAGTGCTGAGTTATTTGCTGATAAATAGAAAAAAAACAAATTCATAATTTATAAACTACTTTTTTGTACTACATTCAGCAATATGTCAAATACATCATACAGCTCAGATAGTCCTGTGTCATATGTCATTTGAAAGGTCTCAATTTGTAGAATACAGCAAGCATAATTGTTTCAGGCTTTTTTACTAAACTTGAGTGAGATTTTTGTAAAAGAAGCCCTTCAAGAGACCCATGTGTAAACCATACATGGATGGTACAATTTTAGACACATTTCCGCTCGTAACTTCATGAAACATGCTCCGATTGTGGAAAATGACACATCATTATTTACAGCAGATGCTTACAATTAAAATGAGTCCAAACTCAACATAATCCATCACTCAGAACTAAAGATATTCCTCATGGAGTTCTAACACAAAAAATACTACAGACACACAGACTCACATAGCCAAGCAAGGTAGCTTAGACTTGGCCTTTTTACTCGTAACTTCATGAAACATACATCGATCATGGAAAATGACACACCGTTATTTACAGCAGGAGCTCACGATTAAAAAGAGCCCAAACTCAATATATTCCATCAATAAGATCTAAAGATATTCCTCATGGCGCTCTAACACAAAAAATACCACAGACGTACCTAGCCAAGTATATACTCATGAAGCTCTCACGTTTGGTTTTTGCTCATAACTTCACGAAGCATGCACAGATCGTAGAAAAATGTTCATCATTATTTTCAGTAGACTATCACAATTAAAAAGAGCCCAAACTCAGCATAATCCATCACTCAGATCTAAAGATATTCCTAATGGAGTTGTAACACACAAACCCCCACAGGCGCTCACAGAGCCTTGAATATAGATGTAGCCTAGCACTTATGTCGCGTTTTAACTCGTAACTCAATGAAGCATGCATAAATTGTGGAAAATGGCACATCATTATTTACATGAGATTGTTAAGATTAAAAAGAGCCCAAACTCACCATAATCCATCACATGCTCATATGTGTACATAAACAATGAACATGCTTCTGAAAATGTTTCAGTCTCTCCCATTCACTTTCAATGGCCCATTGAAACAATGGCCCTCAATGGCCCAGTGGAACACCGCAAGTGTAATTCTGTGCCATTTTGTACAAAATAAAAGTTTTTCAAAACAAAATTCCTGGTGAAAAATTAAAGTAGACTAGTGTGATCAACAGTGCCAATTTTCTTCAGATTTTATTTAATATTTCCAAAATTATTCAAAAATAATGTTTTTTTTACTCAAAAAATGAGATGCCTACTCTCAAATAAATGAGGCCTACGGTTAATCAGATGCAAATAGAAATATAAAACCAGTCCTAATTGAAACAGAACAAGTTGACAAAAAGATTGAATCCAAGATTGGGTGAAAATATGGTATAATGAGTGATTTATAAGCTATTTTTAATAGGCGGGTCATTTTGACCCGGGAAGACCACAAGTGTGACAATGTGCCATTTTGTACAAAATAAAAGTTTTTCAAAACAAAATTCCTGGTGAAATATTAAAGTAGACTAGTGTGATAAACGGTGCCAATTTTCTTCAGATTTCATTTAATATTTCCAAAATTAATCAAAAATAATGTTTTTTTTACTCAAAAAATGAGATCCCTACTGTCAAATAAATGAGGCCTACAATTAATTAGATGCAAATAGAAATATAAAACCAGTCCTAATTGAAAGAGAACAAGTTGACAAAAAGATTGAATCCAAGATTGGGTGAAAATATGGTATAATGAGTGATTTATAAGCTATTTTTTATAGGCGGGTCATTTTGACCCGGGAAGACCACAAGTGTGACAATGTGCCATTTTGTACAAAATAAAAGTTTTTCAAAACAAAAATTCCTGGTGAAAAATTAAAGTAGACTAGTGTGATAAACAGTGCCAATTTTCTTCAGATTTCAATTAATATTTCCAAAATTAATCAAAAATAATGTTTTTTTTACTCAAAAAATGAGATCCCTACTGTCAAATAAATGAGGCCTACAATTAATTAGATGCAAATAGAAATATAAAACCAGTCCTAATTGAAAGAGAACAAGTTGACAAAAAGATTGAATCCAAGATTGGGTGAAAATGTGGTATAATGAGTGATTTATAAGCTATTTTTTATAGGCGGGTCATTTTGACCCGGGAAGACCACAAGTGTGACAATGTGCCATTTTGTACAAAATAAAAGTTTTTCAAAACAAAATTCCTGGTGAAAAATTAAAGTAGACTAGTGTGATAAACAGTGCCAATTTTCTTCAGATTTCATTTAATATTTCCAAAATTATTCAAAAATATTCAAAAATAATGTTTTTTTTACTCAAAAAATTAGATCCCTACTGTCAAATAAATGAGGCCTACGATTAATTAGATGCAAATAGAAATATAAAACCAGTCCTAATTGAAAGAGAACAAGTTGACAAAAAGATTGAATCCAAGATTGGGTGAAAATATGGTATAATGAGTGATTTATAAGCTATTTTTTATAGGCGGGTCATTTTGACCCGGGAAGACCACAGGTGTTATAGGGTTTTGAACACCACATGAGGGTTAAACCCGAATAAGTTTCTTTCTTCTGTTATTTTGTTATTTTGAAGAATGTGGGTAACCAAATTGTAGTTGCTGATCCCCTGTGTATATAGTTTTTTCCTCCTATGGAAGTCAATAGGGACCAGCAACTGTTTGGTTAACCACATTCTTTAAAATATCATTTTTTGTGGTCAGCACAAAAAATAAATTAATACAGGTTTAAATTAACCCATTTAATCCCACCGGTCACAATAGTGACCGTAAAAAAATGTTTCATTTCTGAGGCTATAAAAATGTTACTGAATGATCTATCAATGCATTTCCAGCAGATATTGAAATAATAAAGGGTCTCAATGAAATATGTGCAGCGTCACATGTTTACTGTAAATTGTCACATGACCAGAGCTGTTTACTTCCTGTTTGTGCCAAGAGAAGAGGATGGCAGCAAGAACGCTCCCAAAGAAAAGGTTAGAAAAGTATGTTAACATAAAGATAGGACATACATTTTTGGTACATATCATGTTTAAGGTGTCTAGTATTGATATATGCATTTGCAATTACTCAACTTTGTTTAATGTGGTCATAGAACTCACAAACATGTCAACGGCAACAATAGTGACCGGTGGGATAACCCATTGTATCTACATGCTAATACACATAAGCTAACTGTTCTACCTTACTTTCTGCTGCTACCTAACTTTCTACCTAATTTTACACCCAGACACACACACACACACACACAATTACAGGTTGGCACACACACGCACACCACACACACACACACGGACCCCATGAAGACTTGCTAGCTAACTAATTCTGCTAGCTAATTCTGCTGCTACCTAACTTCCTACCTAACTTTCCACACACACACGCACACGCACACACACACACACACACACACACACACACACACACACACACACACACACACACAATTACAGGTAGGCACGCACACGCACACCACACACACACACGGACCCCAGGAAGACTAGCTAGCTAACTACCAAACTTTCTGCTGTGTTTTTAGACTTACTTTGAGTCAAGTTCTTGATTTGTTGGATCAAGATGAGTTCCCAGACAAGACATGCAGCATTGCAATCATCCCTCAAAATGAAAAAGATGCTGTACTCAGTGATTGTGACAGTGATGGGTCTGACATGGACTATGAGGGGGAAACAGGCCATTTGCCAGCAAGGCTGTTGAATGCATATGCAGAAGTTATGCAAACAGAGCATGATTGGAATGATGGCCTCCCCTTCACCACACCCCCTTCCCCTCCCCAACCTCCTTCCACCTTCCCCTGTTCCAGCTCCCCCACCTCCCGCCATAACAATGAGCACCAGCTAGAAGACCCAAGGACCTCTAAGCGCCAGAGGGGCCAGCCAGAAGACCCAAGGGCCTCTAAGCGCCAGAGGGGCCAGCCAGAAGACCCAAGGGCCTCTAAGCGCCAGAGGGGCCAGCCAGAAGACCCAAGGGCCTCTAAGCGCCAGAGGGGCCAGCCAGAAGACCCAAGGGCCTCTAAGCGCCAGAGGGGCCAGCCAGAAGACCCAAGGGCCTCTAAGCGCCAGAGGAGCCAGCCAGAAGACCCAAGGACCTCTAAGCGCCAGAGGGGTCAGCCAGAAGACGCAAGGACCTCTAAGCGCCAAAGGGTTCAGCCAAGTCAGCCAGAAGAACCAAGGGCAAAACTGCAAGTGGTCAAAAATAAAGATAGAGTATTTAAGCGATCAAAGAGGCCTTCTACTGCTGTTATTCCAGAATACACAGTATACAGACCAAATGCTGCAGAATGTGTAAAACAAAGCTGCACCAACCCAGTGGATGTTTTCTTACTGATGTATCCACCCACCCTGAGAGAGATCACAGTTGAAATGTCCAACCTCTACTCCACCCAGACCAAGGGAAAGCAACTGAATCTAAGTATGGATGAGCTCCTCACCTTCTATGGGATCCTAATTGCAAGTGGATACAGCTCTGTCCCAAGAAGACACATGTACTGGTCAGATGACAATGATGTGCACAATGAGAGCATTTCAGGTGCAATGCGTAGAAACCGCTTTGATGATATAATGGCCTCAGTTCATGTGGTTGACAACACCAAGATCACTGATGACCCATTTTTTAAGGTTAGACCCATCTTCTCTGAGCTCAATCGCTCATACAAAATCATGCCATTTCAGGAATGGCTGTCAGTGGATGAGAGCATGATCCCATACTATGGCCGACATGGATGTAAACAATTCATCAAAGGCAAACCAATTCGCTTTGGTTACAAGGTATGGAGCCTCGCCTCATCCAGTGGATACTTGTACCACATGGAGCCATATTGTGGATCGCACACTCTCCTCCCAGAGACAGGGTTGGGTCAGGGACCCAGCGTTATCATAGGTTTGGCAGAGCAAGCTCAGGTGCCTCAGGGTTGCAAGTTCTTCCATGACAACCTCTTTACCACTCTTTCACTCATGGATGAGATGACAAAAAGAGGATATGGGAGCTCTGGAACCATGAGGCAGAACCGCCTGTTTGATGTCCCATTCACACCACTGAATGCCTTCATGAAGTTACCCAGGGGAACCTCTGAGGTTCTGTGCCAAGGAGAGAAGCTGCTGGTCCGTTGGAAAGACAATAACATTGTCACAGTGGCAACAAACATGGATGAAAAATACACCGAGACCTCTGTCAAGAGATGGAACAGGCATCGACGTGGCTTTGACAACGTCCAACAACCAAAATGCATCAGCCGATACAATGAGCACATGGGTGGTGTAGACCTTCACGACCTACAGGTTTCACGATACCATATCTCAATCAGGTCAAAGAAGTGGTGGTGGCCCATCTTTGCATGGTCTATCAACAGTGCTCTTGTAAATGCCCATCTCTTTTACAGAGATGTTATTGGAGGGACCATCGACCTGCTCACCTTCTCACGGATAGTCTCACAGTCTCTTCTGCAAAGGTTTGGAATGAAACCACTGAGCCATGGAAGGAGATCTCTACTGAGTGCTACCGTTGAAGATCAGGCAAGATACGACAAAGCTTCCCACTGGCCAATTAACACGATGCACCGGTTCCAGAGATGTCGCCATTGTGAGAAACGCACTACCTATGCATGTGAGAAATGCAAAGTACCACTGCACATTGAGTGCTTCAAGCTGTACCATGGAGTGTAGAAGAAAAACAGGACATAGAGTTTACAAGCATGCACACACAAGTGGTTGCATACAGTTACAAACAAACAGAGTCTAGGAAGAATCAAAATGTCCTAAACGACTACCTCTATCCTAAATGTTTACCTTCATGTTCAGTGTGTTCAATGCATACTGCATAAAAATGAATGTGTTCAAATGAATTTTGCACTAAAAATGAACGTTTTCAAATGAATGTTGCACTAAAGTAAGTTGCACTAAAGTTACAATGTTGAAATACATTGATGATTGTTGTTGTTTTTTATCTTAACCTCAATATTCATAACGGTGCTCCCAGTATTCATATTGCTAGCCGATTGTATAAGGCTTATATGTAAATTATTCACACTACAACGAGAGAGCATTTAGAGGCAATGCTGGAACTTTTAAAAGTGATAAATAGCCTTTGATATAAGGATTTTATACACTCTTATGCACACACACACACACACACACACACACGCACACACACACACACACACACACACAGAGAGAGAGAGAGAGAGAGAGAGAGAGAGAGAGAGAGAGAGAAACACAAAAACACACACAAACACACTGCACAGGACAAATAGACCTATATTCAGTCTGTCCAATGGTTGATACAACACAGTATCCCACCGGTCACAATTGTGACCGATCATAAAACACACTTTTTCACACACTTTTCCATGAAAATTTCTAAAAATTACAATTGATTGTTTCAAAGGGATACTAATGACACATGATTTGGATATTTTTGTGTCTGGGAAAAATTCGGGATTAAATGGGTTAATACAGGTCGATTTAAAATCGAAATCGTGACACCCTTAATGTACGGTATACTGTCCATGTCCATAAAGGTAATAAAGACATCATCAAAGTAGTCCATGTGACATCAGTGGGTTAAGTTAGTAGTTTTTGAAGCATTGAAAATACATTTTGGTCCAAAAATAACAAAAACTACGACTTTATTCAGCATTGTATTCTCTTCCGGGTCTATTGTCAATCCACGTTCACGACTCCGCAGTGACTCTGCTGACGTAAGACGCTGCTGACGTGTTATCTGGTGCGCCCGAGCTTCGTTTACAGTCTGAGGGAGACGCACGCTGTATTCAAGCTATTCTACTTTTTATTTTTTTTTATTTTGGTATTGCTATATTTTTTAAAATGGTGCGTAAGTGTGCATGTCGCGGATGTCCTAATCGCCACCAGATAACACGTCAGCGGCGTCTTACGTCAGCAGCGTCGTGAAGGTGGATTGACAACAGACCCGGGAGAGAATACAATGTTGAATAAAGTCGTAGTTTTTGTTATTTTTGGGCCAAATTGTATTTTCGATGCTTCAAAAACTTCTAACTAACCCATTGATGTCACATAGACTACTTTGATGTCTTTATTACCTTTCTGGACATGGACAGAGTTATTAATGACATCATTTTCATTTTTGGGTGAACTAACCCTTTAAGATAACCTGATCCTGTTTGATCAAGGCATGTGTTCTGACTTGTTCAATTTTCAGCATCAATTTTTCATCTTGCATCAACTGTCTATTCAATTTATGCATTTGAAAAATACAGTTGGGTTCTGTTTTAATGTACACAAGTGTACCTACAATAAAACGAGTTTAATATACAGGTTTGTGGCTCTTAATTTCTTTTATTAATTAACCACTTATGTATGTAAACTTATGTTCACTGTTCTTTTTTTATATATATAGGATTTATATTCAATCTATATTCATTGAGTCGAATCGGGAATCGAAATCGAATTCTAATCGAATTGAGAGCTTGCGAATCTAATCAATTTGGAACATCTGAATAGATACCCAGACCTACCACCCACTGACAGCTTTCTGGGACTGCATATACAGGGTGTCCGGATCCTTAAAAAGTCTTAAAATTAGATTTTTAAAATTTAAGGCCATAAAAAGTCTGAAGTCTTATGAAAGGTCTTACATTTTTGATGGCAATTTGACTTAGATGTATCTAAATGTTTTCCAAATTTATTCTTTCTTTGTGTATTTGCTTGTTCATGTGACATTTCACGTCACATTCGCGGCAGCATTACGTCTGTCTCCTGCACGCGAAACAGGAGGAGAGAAGCAAGTTGGTAAATGTCAGTTCAATTGTAAGTTCATTCGTTATGTGCGTAGTGGTGTGCGATGTGTATTGTCTATTATGATATTGTAATCATTGTTTTAACAATGTACAAGGCACTGTGAGCTGACATCGCTTTTGTCTCTATCGAGACATATTTTGTCAATATTGCACACCCCTAATGCATCGTATTTATTTTGCCTTAAATTTGACTTTAAAAAGTGTGCAGAAACCCTGATATAAATCTCATGTACTTCTTTGATTACCAAAGCTGTGTTCTGTTTCCACAAGGCCTTAATGGAAAGACGCGGACGTCTGTGCCCTGAACCTTTAAATGGCTTCAGAATCCAACTCAAATATCACGATGGTTCCATGAAGTCAAGGAGGTTCCTACCTACACAGTCACTGCAGGTGTGTACTACTGTACTCTCAGATCTAAAGATTAACAAGAGAATGGAAAAGTGTCAACTTCTGACTGATTCTGTACGTGAACCTCTGTATAGGCTAAATTTGTATGTTTTTCCTGTTACCTGTGTTTTTTTTGTTTTTTTAAACAGAAACTTATGGATTACGCTGGCAATGATGATGCAGCCAGTGAAATATTCTGGTTGAGCATGCCAAGTGCAGGCACAAGGCTATCAAGCACTATGACTGGAACCCTTGAAGAACATAACTTGACTACACCTTGCACGTTATTTGTTCAGTGGTTGGAAGGAGAGGAGGTGGAAGTAAGTCATTCATTGTGTTGTTTCCTTGAGCTGAATAAACAATCATATTATGGTTGTGTGCAGTGCTAATACAGTCTTACCTTAAAAGTAGAGATGCACCGATTGATCGGCTGGCGACCGGAATTGGCCGATTTTCACGTGATTGGCCATGACTGGCGACTGGCCGGTCAGTCTGACATATGCCGATTTTATGCCGGTCAAATGCACTCGGGCGCCGCATAATTAACCTTTTGAGCGGTACAGTCTCATATATGGGATTTTTATCTCTGTGCCCCTGAGAGTAACGTTACGGTGCCACATTTAGAGTGTTCAGTGATGTCGCATAACTGCCAGATTCAAACTGTGCTTTCGCGCGTTGGCTGGCGCTGAGCCAGAGTCGGACGCGTTCAGCGCTGTCATATATCACAACTATTCAGTGTTTTCAACCTCATAATGTTTATTTTAGGTTTCAGATATTTAAATACACATAAGCATGAGTAAAACAATACATTTGGAGTTTGTAAAATACACACTGATGTCTGTGGAAGCAGCAATAACAATCTATTCAAATATAATTTGCCGACATGTGTTATTCATATCAGACAAACATAGTGGAAGTAACTATAAAGTTTACTCTATTCTTCTCAGTTCACTGGCCAGGCATGTGCAAAATTCAGAATTTCAGAATTGGCCTCCATTCAATTCATGACTTGGAATTTGAATTGAATTTACTCTGCCCCACAGGACATTGAATTGAATTTGAATTGGAATGACAGGAAGTGGAATTAAATTCATGGCAATTCAAAGAAATACCACACAGTCACACAACAGAAAGAATGTGTTGAGTCTCGCATGCATTCAGTGTTAGGAAGGTTACTTTGGAAATGTTATTGCTTACTGTTATTAGTTACCCATTATAAATGTGGTTTGGATTACTTTATTTGGATAACTTTATCAATGCAAAGCAGTTTTGTTTTAAGTTGATTAGTAACTAATTGAATTAAACATTTTACCTCAGTAATACAACTAAATACAATTACATTAATTTTGTAATTTATTAACAGAATTTTCATTTCACGTAACTATTTACTCCTCAACCCTGCATACATTTTGTTCTAAAATAGATATTGATCAAATTCTTGAAATAAATTACCCCCTCAATGTTGTTTAATTAGTTTTTGTAGACTTTTGTAGACAATTTAGTCTTTCCCCTTATTATTAGATTCACAGGGCCGGACACCAGTTATCTTGCCAAGAAAAATCTTTATTCTTATATGTCAGGAGAGAAACTCTGTTACATTCATGCCAGGTCTATGCGTTCTCCGTGTGTCTCTTCCCTCACATCTCTTAGTTTCTCTGGAGTTGTACAGTAAAGTTGAGATTATATACATCACTGAGCGGATTCCTTTTATGGTAACAAACAATGTTGCTTGAGCTTTAAAAATGGAACGTATATGTCATGCGAACACATGGCACAACTCACTACCATATTAAGAACATATCTTTGTTGTTTACATCTGCATCAGTTGAAACATGTTACAGTACACACCCCTCTGTCTCTGACATATGATCTTCACATGAATCCATGCTATCTATAGTCTCTCATGCACTCAAATTCACATGCACATAAAACCCTATAACTCTATAAGATAATACAACTGATTATGAATATTAATAAAGAATAATAGTACAGATACATAATATTCAATAATAAAATAATATTAAAAGATTAAATTTTAGTCTTCAGTTTTGCTCCAATGTAATTTTCATTTCAAAGTAATCACACAAACACAAAGTTGTTGTAAATGCAGTTATCATTTGAGTCATGTTCCATCATGTTCCACAAAATTACAATTACAAATCAAACTTAATTATTTGTTCTGTGACTAGAGCTTTTAACATTCATTGCTGGGGGAAAACATTATTTTAATGTAATCTGTACAAGTAGTTCAAACTAATATGATTTATAATGCAATCATATCTGTCATTGTTAAACACTTCACTTAAAATATGTATATGAATTTCTTTTAATTTTTATTGAATTGCAATTCTGCTTCCTTTAATTCAAATTCGAATTGTAATTCTAGATCCTGTTTTTGACATCAATTCAAATTCAATTCAAATTCAAGAATTGAATTGGAATTAAGGAGTCATTCTCAATTCAATTCTGAATTGTGCACAAGCCTGTCACCGGCCACTTTCTTGCATTTATTTCGGGAGAAACTGATGAATTCACGTGCTGTAAATCCGACTGACAGGACAACATCCGGCGCCCATCTCATGTTATAGATCAAGATTATTTATAAAGGTTTTTAAACGACCAAACACACTCACTCACGCGTATTTGAGAATCGGAATATCAGATAGGCTAGTTGATGACATGGTAAGCAAGTTTGTGAATATTTTGAATAAAAAAGGAAAAGCGAAATAAAAACACACATCTGTCATGCAGTATTATTGTGGCTGCGGTGTATCGCTTGCCGCGTCGCCATGGAAACATTAAAGGGAATGTTCGCCTCAAATGAAAAAACTCACTCTGGGGGTGAGGGTGTCAGTTAGAATATTTTAAACTTGCGCGTGAAAGGGTTAAAGAAAAGATCGAAAATAAATATTTGTGTGTGCTGTAAAGTGGTTAGAAAAAAATGTAATCGGTATCGGCAGGTCAAACTCAATGAAAAATCGGAAATCGGAATCGGCCTAGAAAATTGTAATCGGTGCATCTCTACTTAAAAGATAATAATGGACCTTTATGATTTTGAAGTCACAGCTTACCTCCACTTGATGCAAGCTCTGTTATTTGAAGATTACTGAAATAATTCACTGTCTGAAATACAGGAAATCCGTTTGAACGTCCCTGAACCCAACATGGATGAATGGGCAGAGCAGAATGGCCTCATTGAGCAAATAGACTCATCAGTAAACCCCAAGTAAGCCGGCTCCCTACTCATTTAATTACCTTCTAGTGATTCCTTACAACCTTACAATCTTCTCACAAATGTTATATCTCAGTAAAGTTGATTCACTTCTAAATATTTATAATACTTGCTCCCCTTCAGGCAACATGTCATAGAGATACTCACAGAGCTCACCAACCAAATTAATTCGGAGGATCGATACTCGTCAAATATGATTAATGTATGCAGAGATGACATTTTTGGCTCTGCACAACGTGCATTCGCTAGACGCCTGTTTGATCCATATAAGCCACTGGGAGTCGTGTTTATGGATCTTGGTGATAACCCAGAAGGGGCAGTGGATGAAGGTGGGCCAACAAGGGAGTTTTGTCGTCTCCTAATGAAGGATACACAGAGCAGGAGCCTGTTTGAAGGGCCAGATAACTCAAAGTTACTGGCCCTGGATAGCCATGGTAAGCTTTTAGTTATGTTTACATTTATTCAAGGGTCCTACCCATGTTGGAAATGTCAACAGTGAAATTAACAAATGTGAATACAAATGCCTATTTTAAACTTTTTTTTTTTTTTTTTTTTTTTTGCCATCTCAAAAGGGGATTACAAATTGATTGGAAAAATGATCAGTATCTGCCTGATCCATGGTGGCGTAGCACCCCACTTTTTTGCCCCACGACTCTTCAGTCTTGTTGTGGGAGAGGCAACCGAAGATGTCGACCTGACAGAAATTGTCGACGAGGGGTTCAGGAGCCAGCTACAGAAGGCACGTGTTTTGTTAATGCTGATGCCAAGTCCTGGATAATTCACTGTGTTTTTGCTAAAGTACAAGTTGCTATGTTACTAAGAACTTTTATTTTTAGATCCAAGATGCCATAAGCGTTGAGGAGACCAGGGAGGCTTTAAAAGAGGCTTCAAACAGCCTTTCTCTCCTTGGGTCATTAAATATCCAGTGTCGGACTCTCGAAGACAGGGAGACAATCGTCCAGTGTGCAGCCAAGTTTTACCTGGAGGGACGACTTAATTCTGCAATGGAACAGTTGAGTGAAGAATTTCATATTAATGAGCATTGCATCCATTGTGCTGTGTTGAATGTAGGAGTTTTTAGATTAATGAAAGTGAACTTAAATTGTGATATTTTGTAATACTTGTTCATTAGTTGCTTATGTGTGTGAAATGAAAACAATTATCTCATTGTTATACACTGTAGGTTTGTCGATGGTCTGGGATGTTTAGGTTTACATGCTGCAATGAAGGCAAATTCTAAACATCTTAGATATCTTTTCCTGGCCAAAGAGGACCCGCTAACTGCCAAGGACCTCATTGATGTCTTCAGCCCGCACTTCTCAGAGGAGGGAAGCAACCTCAGGCACAATGAAATGAGAACCTACGCCTGGTTCCGCGATTTCTTGCTCGATGTGGAAGGTATGATGTCAATAGTAAGCAAAGCTATATAGCAAATATCTAGTTTTGGGAACGAAGTAAGAACCTTACATTGCAAGAGGTCTTGACATTTGCTTCCGGGCTGGAGGAGTTGCCCCCACTGGGTTTCAAGAACCAGCCAATCCTTAGCTTCATACACGCAGACCGCAAATTCCCAGAAGCCAACACGTGTGACATAGTCCTCCGCCTACCGATACATAGGAGCTACGAGGAGTTCTGCAACCACATGTGCAGTGGGATATTACAGGCAACTGAGTTTGGGATGACATAGACCATGTCACATTGTTTGTTGTTGTTTTTACATTTTTGATATTTGTTTTATCAGCTAGACCTCTTCTCCCCACTATTTCTATTAGGGCTGGGCGATATATCACATGACATTGTTTTGCGCATCTCGTCAGTAAAGCCGGTTCCTTGATTAGTAGTAAATCACCATCACCTGCCTTCAGATAGAGCGGCATTTACTACACAGAGCCGTAGTTCACTGACAAGCTGAGCCATATCGCATTAATTATCGCGGACGCCTGCGATAATTAATGTGATATTTTATTTTTTATTTTTTTAATTTATTTATTCTCTTTTCATGGTAATGCAACACGAAATGCCACAACAACAATCCAACAAACACAACAAAAATACATTCCATGACAAAAAGAACAAGAGTAGGATGAAGAAAAAAAATCTTATAAATTCCTACCCCATTCTTATAATAAGAAAGTTACAAATTAGATGGCCTCACCGACATGAAAGAAAAAATAATAATAATAACAACGACAAAAAAATAAATATAATAATAATAATAATAATAAAATAAATGAAAAATAGCCCAGACCAGATGTAATCTACTTTCAATTTTAACAATTTTCCCTTTTTTTTTTTTTCTTTTTCTTTTTTTTTTACTATTAATTCTGCTTACACAACACAAAAACAACATTAATGCAATAATAACAACTCTGGCATCAAAGACAACGACGAGACCATGATCATTGATATTATAGTTTTAACAATTTTCACCATCATCTTTATACAAATTAAGTATCTTCTCTTTATACTTATATTTAAATTGAACCATATTTGAACAACATTTTAAATCATTCTCTAGACAATTCCATCTTTTCACACCAGAAACTGAAACACACATTTGTTTGAGGGTATTTCCAGCAAAAGGTTGTTTAAAATCATTATTTCTTCTGCTTGTCTCACTATTTACAGTAAAAAGGGTTTGCAGTCCATGTGGTAACAAGCAATGTTTTGCTTTATGAACAACTAATAAAGTTTTTAAAGAAACCAAGTCCTTCAATTTGAGTAGTCCTGACCTCAGAAACAGTCCTGAAGTATGTTCTCTTGGAGCAACTCCATTAATTATTCTTATTGCCCTTTTTTGCAAAATAAATAAGGGCATTAAATTAGTAAAATATGAATTACCCCATACCTCCAGACAATACATCAAATAGGGCAAAATAAAGGAACAATAAAGGATTCGCATAGCTTTATCATTTAACATAAACTTTACTTTACTCAAAACAGCAATATTTTTACACATTTTATTTCTTACATAGGCTATGTGTGATTTCCATTTAAATTTTTCATCAATGAGTACTCCTAAAAACCTAAATTCTGACACTCTCTCAATAGTTATTCCATTTAGAATCAAACAAACATTATCAGGACATTTTTTATTTGTAAACAACATAAATTTTGTTTTACTTAAATTTAACGACAGTTTATTTTTGTTAAACCATTTCTGAAGTAGGACCAATTCTTGTTCAATAGTTTTGATTAAGATTTTTAAGTTCTTCCCCGATACAAAAAGATTTGTATCGTCAGCAAAAAGAACAAAACGTAAAATCTTTGATTCATCACAGAGATCATTAATGTATAAAATAAATAATTTAGGCCCCAGCACAGAGCCTTGAGGGACTCCACACTGTATTGTTTCCAACTTAGATTCATGGCCTATACACTCACCTAAAGGATTATTAGGAACACCTGTTCAATTTCTCATTAATGCAATTATCTAATCAACCAATCACATGGCAGTTGCTTCAATGCATTTAGGGGTGTGGTCCTGGTCAAGACAATCTCCTGAACTCCAAACTGAATGTCAGAATGGGAAAGAAAGGTGATTTAAGCAATTTTGAGCATGGCATGGTTGTTGGTGCCAGACGGGCCGGTCTGAGTATTTCACAATCTGCTCAGTTACTGGGATTTTCACGCACAACCATTTCTAGGGTTTGCAAAGAATGGTGTGAAAAGGGAAAAACATCCAGTATGCGGCAGTCCTGTGGGCGAAAATGCCTTGTTGATGCTAGAGGTCAGAGGAGAATGGGCTGACTGATTCAAGCTGATAGAAGAGCAACTTTGACTGAAATAACCACTCGTTACAACCGAGGTATGCAGCAAAGCATTTGTGAAGCCACAACACGCACAACCTTGAGGCGGATGGGCTACAACAGCAGAAGACCCCACCGGGTACCACTCATCTCCACTACAAATAGGAAAAAGAGGCTACAATTTGCACGAGCTCACCAAAATTGGACAGTTGAAGACTGGAAAAATGTTGCCTGGTCTGATGAGTCTCGATTTCTGTTGAGACATGGATCCATCATGCCTTGTTACCACTGTGCAGGCTGGTGGTGGTGGTGTAATGGTGTGGGGGATGTTTTCTTGGCACACTTTAGGCCCCTTAGTGCCAATTGGGCATCGTTTAAATGCCACGGCCTACCTGAGCATTGTTTCTGACCATGTCCATCCCTTTATGACCACCATGTACCCATCCTCTGATGGCTACTTCCAGCAGGATAATGCACCATGTCACAAAGCTTGAATCATTTCAAATTGGTTTCTTGAACATGACAATGAGTTCACTGTACTAAAATGGCCCCCACAGTCACCAGATCTCAACCCAATAGAGCATCTTTGGGATGTGGTGGAACGGGAGCTTCGTGCCCTGGATGTGCATCCCACAAATCTCCATCAACTGCAAGATGCTATCCTATCAATATGGGCCAACATTTCTAAAGAATGCTTTCAGCACCTATTTGAATCAATGCCACGTAGAATTAAGGCAGTTCTGAAGGCGAAAGGGGGTCAAACACAGTATTAGTATGGTGTTCCTAATAATCCTTTAGGTGAGTGTATACTCTACATATTGTCGTCTATTTTCTAAATAACTAATAATCCAATTTAATACTACACCTCTAATTCCATATGTCTGTAATTTAGATATCAGTATTCCATGATCGAGAGTGTCAAAGGCCTTTTTAAGGTCAATAAAAACTCCAACTGTGTGATTTTTATTCCCCAATTCTGTAGTAATGTCCTCTGTGATTTTCATCAAAGCCATAGCTGTTGAGCGGGTGCTACGAAACCCAAACTGATTATCATTTATCAAAGAATGTTTTTCAAGAAAATAATCAAATTTAACAACAAAAAGCTTCTCCAGAATTTTTGAAAATTGGGAAAGCAAAGATATAGGCCTATAATTTGTAAGACTGTGCCTATCACCAGTTTTAAAACATGGAATAATTTTAGCCACCTTCATTTTATCTGGAAAAGAACCTGTATTAAAAGACAAATTAATTATATATTTTAATGGTCCAATAATGCAACGTATAGTTTCTTTGACAATATACATATCTAAGCCATCACTATCACATGAATTTTTACTTTTTAATTTAGAGACAGTGGAAATAATTTCACTCTCACTAACTTCTTCAAAAAAAATGGATTGCATGACTCTGCTTTCACCTATCCAGCTTTTATTTTCATTATGTAATGGTATAGTTTTGGCAAGATTTGGACCAACATTAACAAAAAATGAATTAAATTCATCAGCCATTTTTTCACCACTTATCTCGACATTCTGTTCATTCATTAAGTATAATGGCTGACTATTATTCATTTTACTGCCTATAACCTCCCTTAAGACTTTCCACATATTTTTGATATTACTTTTGTTTTCCATCAACAAGTTTGTATAATAATCTTTCTTCGCACATCTCATTATAGTAGTCAACTTATTTTTGTAAGCTTTATATTTATTTTCTGCATTTACCGTCCGATATTTTACAAAATCCCGATAAAGCTTATTCTTCTTTTTACACGATTTCAATATACCTTTCGTTAACCAAGGTTTATTATTATTTCTTGCTTTATCATTCAATATTTTTATTGGGCAATTATTATAACCATAAATACTTTTTTAAAAATAATTCATATGCCTTATTTACATTATTTGTACTATAAACATTGTCCCAGTGTTCTTTCATAAGATCATCCCTAAATCTATTTAGTCTTTCCTCAGTTCTTAACCTAATAACTTTACTATACTTTTCTTTATTTGTTTTTACTTCACAGAAGTGAGTTACAAATATCGGTAAATGATCCGTTGTATCATTTATCAAAAGACCACTTTTGACCGTTTTTTTAAATATATTTACAAAAATATTATCAATTAATGTGGCACAACTGGAGGTTATTCGGCTAGGCTTAGTAATAGTAGGATAAAGGCCTCTACTGTACATTAAATCTAAAAAATCTAAACTACTAGTATGATTAGACACATTCAAAAGATTTATATTGAAATCCCCACAAATTATAGACACTTTATTATCATTCAACCCAACTAATAATTGCTCCAGCTTGTTATTAAATGCTGTAATACTAGATCCTGGAGTTCTATATATGCATGTGACAACAATATTCCTCTGTTTCTTCATTTCAATCTCAACAGTTAAACATTCCATTACATCTTCTATTGCAGTAGTCATACACTCAATTGTTTTGCATTTCAGATCACTACTAACATATAGAGCAACCCCCCCTCCTCTCTTATTAATCCGATTTACATAAAATAATTCATAACCATCAAAATGAAATTCCACACCTTTCTCATCCGTTAACCAAGTCTCAGACAAAGCTATAACAGTAAATTTATTTTGTAATGTGTTCAAATAATCATGTATTTTACTAAAATTTGAATACAGGCTTCTACAATTCAAGTGAATAAGAGAAAATGAACCAGCCGTTTCTATATTACTAGTAAATTCTGCATCTGTGTAATATTTACATGTATCATTTATGTTTGGAAATAAATTTGACTCCGAGTCCAGTTCATCATAGTCATAGACACTTCCTTCAGAATTTTCAGCTTGTGTAGGGATATGTTCACACACTGCGGACATTGCACTCAGTAATACAAATTAGCGCTTGCCACAATGTAATCTCCACATACCTTATTCATTATGTGTCTTTTCGTTTTCATAACTGACCAAGGAAAGTCGAAGAGATTAAACGCTGGTTGTTATTTCCCCAGCAGGAGCATGTTTGCTCCTACTACGGGGGGACTGCCATCCTACAGCCCGCAGCGCTGAGTCCCAATCCGGCTCTTTTCTTGGGACTTCCATCGTTACGCCAAACTCCTTTAATCCCTCAGCTGCTTTTCGAGGGTTTTCAAAAATTTTAGTCTTTCCATCCTGCAGAAACAGCATGAGTTTTGCGGGATAGAGAATGCGAGACTTGATTTTCCTCTCCTGAAGTTGTTTCCTTGCACTCCTGTATTTTGCGCGCTCCTTAAAAAAACGTCAGTGGTGTAATCCTCATCAAAGTATATCCGTTGATCCTTGATCCGAATGTCCTTTAGAGACCATGCAGCATATAGCACTCGTTGTTTCTCCTTAAAACTATACGGAAACATACGATGATTGATCTGGTGAAGTCCGCGGCACGTCCCGTGGAGACACCTGTTGCTGCGGCGCGATGCGCCCTTTCAATGAAAATCTCTTCCCGGATATTAAGCTGCTCACGAATTAGCTTTTCTATAAACTCAATCATATTACTTCCTTCTGTTTTCTCCGGTACAGAGTAAATTCTTAAATTATTTCTCCGTGAACGGCCTTCCAGGCCCTCACACTTCTCCTCAAGGTACTTTTGTTTACACATCAAATGAAACAACACCTTAGTCAGATCCATGTTACGATCCTCATTGTCCGCAATCCTCTGTTCGGCGTCATTCACCCTTGTTTTGAATTCTTCAAAGTTCAGTTTAATGTCGCTCACCTCCTTCCTCAGCACACCAAAATTTTCAGCCGTTTCAGTTCGAAATAATTTGAGTTCCTTCAGTATTTCTGAAGTATTATCGGCGTTACCATCGCCCATTCCCTCCCGGCAGGTTTGGTTTGCTGGCACAATATCCAACAACTCGCCTCGTCTTTGATTTGGTCTTGGCATATTTAAGCACTCTTTTTTTTTCTTCTTTAAATGATAACTTGAAAGTTCAGAACGTAATACACTTTATCTGAGTCCACAAGCAGTAGTCAGTCTTCAAGTTAAAGCTTTTGTTTGTCAAACGTTACACCCTGTCACCGGCAGTTCGGCCATCATAATCCGCCATTTTTGTCCGACAAAGCAGCTGATATGGCTCAGCTTGTCAGTTAACTAGCTCAGTTAACGGCTCTGTGTAGTAAATGCCGCTCCATCTGAAGGCAGGTGATGGCGATTCACTACTAATCAAGGAACCGCGAAGAGATGCGCAAAACAATGTCATGTGATGTATCGCACAGCCCTAATTTCTATCCTCTTTTTCTCTAATATATACCGTTGTTTTTCACTTCTATGCTGCAAGACTGGGACACAGAAACTTTGTTTCTGTTGTTTGTTAGTAGTCCAAACAAGACAAAAATATTGCAGCAAATGTTTGAAGTCACAAAATAAAACAAATTGTGTTGTACGACAAAATATCTCTTGAGTAAAATGTATAACAACGTGTGTGTGTGATTTTTGAGAAAAACTACTGTACTGTCTCAGTGGAGCTTTGCTGCATCTAATGGGGAAAATCTGGCACTGCGTCCAAACAAACTTTTAATGAAAGCTCTTTTTTGATACATCAACCTCAAATTTGGAACTTATTATTCAACTTATTATTCTTATTATGCAACTTATTTAGATTTATGGCTTTGAATTTCTAGCCCTTTTTGAGTTCAACATGTTTCATAAAATATGATTTATATACAATATTGTTCATAAATAATTTTTCCTAAACTTAAAACCTATATAGCTTTTTTCTTTCACTTTTTAAATAATCTCCCAACTGTCGTCTTTAAAATGGGACCAAACTTAAGTCTGCACTCCCATGCTTCAAATTTGTCTGTACAAGGACATTTTTGTTCACTGGACCTATGTGTAATTTTTGTTCACTGGACCTGTGTGTAATTTTTGTAATTGATGCACAAGGTTTAATGTGTCATAACTTACGACTATGCAGTTAATGATCAGGGCAAAGCCAAAAAGTACCCTTACACTTAAGACACTTACACTACATTAGGCCAGGGGTGAATCAGTGATAGCCCTGTCTTCTCTTCCTTGGAAAAGAGCAGGGACACAGATTTAGACCAAAAAAAAAAAATCTGTATATTATGGAATCAATTATTACTAAGCATTGCTGCTATGTAATGGTATTTATGTAACTGGTCTAAATACATGACTTTGGAGCACCCCAAACAAAGGCCTACACCTCTCATATCAGAGGAGACTGACCACCTGTCATGACCCAAAAAAAGACCTGGAGCATGTAGGTGGTGTGGCCTAAATAACTGCGATATCAATTATTGTTACTACACATAC
Organism: Vimba vimba; assembly: GCA_022828995.1. Classification (NCBI taxonomy): domain Eukaryota; kingdom Metazoa; phylum Chordata; class Actinopteri; order Cypriniformes; family Leuciscidae; genus Vimba; species Vimba vimba. Next base: position 27,357,572 of record CM040821.1, read on the forward strand.
ATGTACTAACGACACACACACATGCATTCAAAATGTAGTTTTGTGGATTCAGATTTCGTGAAACTCAAATCACATTGTCTACCATTTGTATTGTATCAATTGAATAAAATAATTAACTTTTAATATATTAAATAATAAACGTTTGGATGTCATCTAGTGGAAAAGTTTGGTACTGCACACAATACAATCTTTCCTAAAGCTCATTTATTGAGACATCAACCTAAAATCTGGCCCAAAACTTTGTATTGATTTTCTTGAAGTTTTAGAGTTGAAAATGTTTTGTAAATAAATAATATATATATATATAAAATGTTCATAAACTTAAACTTCATAACTTTTTAAACTTTACTTTTACAACTTTGTTTTACTTCTTTACTAATCTGAGAAGTGTACCCTTTCAGTACCTTGTTAGTTCACAGTGCATTAATGTTAACAAATACAACTTTTGATTTTAATAATTATTAGTAAACGTTGAAATTAAAAAACATCAATAAATTCAGTAGAAGTGCAGTTCATTATTAATTCATGTGAACTAATGTAGTTAAATAATGTATGAAACCTTATTGTAAAGTGTTACCGAAATTACAACAGGAAAATTTGCGAGATGTGTCTCGAACGAAGGGATTAGGGGACTGTCCGAGGTGCTGAAATAAAAAAAACTGTCTGTTTTCTCTCTTTCTTCTTTTTTTTAACCTAAATGATAACTATTGGATTATAATAACTCACCAATTATAATCCTCTCCTCTGTCAAATTTGCCATCGATAATTCCGTGCTGTTTTGCTTGGGTTTAATGATAATACAAGAGTCCTAAACCACATATAGGGACAAAAGCATGACAGACTCAAGGCAATAAGTGAGCACATGCTTTCGACGTGCGATAGGAGAACACTATAGGGAACGAGCACGTTCTTTTCGCCTGTTTGGATACTTCACACACGTTTGCACTGCCTGTTTGGTTTACCTGTTTACACGTTCATAACGTGCGTTTTGTCCTACACAAAACACACGTTTTCGACGCCCATTTTGTTAAGATAAACGCGCGTCAAAAACGTGCGTTTTAAATATCAGATCACACGTCGAGGACGCGCGTTTTGATGCAAAAACCGCGCGTTTTCCGTGACCACAAACGTCAAGGACGCGCGTTTGGCTGTTGAAACGCACGCTTTTGGCGTGTCAGTGTGCAATCAGACGCCCGACCAGGCGTTTATGAACACTTTGGCTTGCCATAGTGAAGCGCCAGTTTCGGCGTTTGGTCTATTTTTTCCGCGAGCTGCGAGTGATCCGCGTCCATTCCGGCAGGAAGTCACACCAAGAAACACGAGACATCCGGTCAATTGTCAAAATATAAGCAATTTTCAAATTAAAATACCGCGAGTATTAACTAAACACGTGTGTGTCTCGACAACGGATTAATAAAAGAAGTGTACAAACTTCTTGGTTACAGAAACATGGTGTATTCATTTTATGAGGTTATTTACTTACCCATGAAGTAAAAAATAGCTCTGAATAAACAACAACTGAGCAGAAGTGCTTGTCGACCGCCGCGGAGAATATGCGTCTGGTGTGAACAGGCAGGCGCCGGACCGCGCGTGATTTTCCGTTCCTCGTCGCTTCGGCGTCTGGTGTGAACCAGGCGTAACGCCGGTTTCACACCGCAAGCGTCAGCGGCGCATGAGCAGCGCGTATTTTTTCCGGCGTCCATGTAATTTAATGAGTGCATTCACACCGCACGCAGAAGCAGCGCGGCAGCGCATAGCAGGAGCAGAGCAGGAACAGCAGTGCAGCGATAGTTTCGGCGCCCAGTCTATTTTTAACGCGCCGCTTACGCTGAATTAAAGTGACAATGCATTGATCATGGGCAAAATACACCGCAGTGTTATCCAAAAAGTGCATTGATGATATCTATTGTGTTTTACACAGTCAATCAAATGACCAACAGCAATTTCAAAAGAAAACAAATGTCCAAAAACAAACTTGTTGCCCGAACAATAAAAACAAAGATGAACCAAAAGTTATATACATGAAATTATTAATAAAATAAGCTTCTTGACAAGTATTTTCTCTTAAATGTATTTGAAAACGAAATAAAGCAATGCCAACTTACCCATTATAGAGTACTCTGTCAGTACACACGCCGCGCGTGACAAACGCTGCCAGTGTGAAAGCAAAACGCGCGTGTCCTGCTCCTGCTCACCATACGCACTGCTCCTATGGAAGGCCAAAAGGGCCAAAACGTGTGAATCTGTCGTGTAAACACGTAGTTACGCGTTAACGCGCAATTTACGTGTTAACACGCGATTTACGTGTTAACACGTCATTACGTGTTAACGCGTAAATGACGTGTTAACACGTAAATTGCGTGTTAACACGTAAAATATTGGACATTAGCACCACCTACTGGTTTGGTGCTCTTGCTCAAACACACAGAACCTAATTAGATTAAGCTTGGAAAAAGCCGTTTTTAATGTGAAAATACATGTTGAACAATGTCTTTTCAGAATGTAGGCTACAACTACATTTTAAATGGGCATATTTAGACAGTTAACTATAACTAATTAAGCCCTGAAAGTCATGACCGTTTTCACAATCACAATAGAAATTGTGTAAGGATAATAACACATTTCTCCAAACAGTATTTTCATGTACACTTATACTGTAGCATATTTCTAAAGCATCTTTTTATAATTTAACCTCTATGCATTATTTGTTAGAGAGCCCCTTCTGATAACACCATTAAGCCTTATGAATCTGAGATAGTGCATTGTTTTGCAGTGTTTTTCGAAGTGAATATATATATATATATATATATATATATATATATATATATATATATATATATATATATATATATTACAAAGTTATTTATATTACAACACACACACTACCCTTTACACATTATATTACATTACACACACAAACATATATCACAAAGTTATTTATATTAGAACACGCACACTACACTTTACACATTATACTACATTACACACCACACACACACACACACACACATTCGTATTTCGTATGTCATAATAATAATCTAAAACAAGAGTGGCTTGAATTATTAATAATTGAAATGAGACAGAACTCCTGCCGTAAAATGGCATTTTACAATGCATATTCAAATGTGAAATCAGTGAATATAAGACCAACAATTATTAAAATATATTGTAAGAATACTACACAGAACAAGAGATTATGCTATATTCTCGCCAATATGTTGGCTAGATTTGGAGATTACACTCGAGTTTCCTGCAAGTTACCCTTCCGTCACTGTCGTTGGCTTATGATGGCTGATGAGGTATGCTCAGCGTAGTGCTTGCGTCACTCTATCATGAATAATTCAAATAAAATAAAGGTGTTGTGTCACGTTGACACTGCCTGTCGTAACTGTTTGTAATCATTCTCATGACTATTAATGTGGTGATGCACATCTTCGTTGTATTGTATTTATTCATGAGATTGTGAACGAGCGCTTACCTAATGGATACGATGAGCCTACGTCACCTGGCATCTTCAGTTGGGTGCGCGCCCGTGATGCGCAAACGTGAAAACAAACAGCACAAAGCTACTTTCGGTTTTAATAAACACTGTTAAACTTATCACGGTGGGTTGTATATGTTGAAAATAGTTATTTTTTACTTTATTTAAGTTTGTCATGAGTTTGTTGCTTCGCGATTAGCGCGAAAGCCTGCCATTATATGCAATAAATCAAAATACCGTTGCAGTTGGAATGTTGTTTCAGAGTTATGAATTATCTTCGACTTCGAATTATCCCCCCATGTCTATTAACAGAGAGTTATAGCTATGTTACATTTGGCTAAGTAAATGTCGTGACTTAACCCATTTCTCTTTTTTTTTTTTTTTCAGAGATGACATTTGGTATTTACAAGATAATTAAATAATCGATATCAATAAAAAAAAATTAAAAAAAAAGTCCTTAAAAGAAAAATATGAGGATGGCACAACTAAGCAAATAAAATGATGACAAAATGACAAAAATTAGAAATTGGATGCAGTTATTATAAACGTCATTATAAACTGAATAACACAATAAATAAGTAAAGATAGATGACAGACAGACCCTTACGAATATAGGCTAACCCATAGTTTTACTATAGTAAAATAATAATAAACTGGTCTTCTGTGGTGGCCGACAGTGCGGTGAGGGTGAGAGTGCGCGCGTGACCGGGGCGGGCTCTCTCTCAAGGTGTGGATAATGTTGTCAAGGCTGGATCTGGATTTTCCCTTTGCCTGCAGAGATTAGGCCTATATTGTCTGTGATGTGGACAAAGTCCTCCGGCTGGACCTGACATGAAGACTTGATACTGAAGCAGAAACAATCTCTCTCTCTCACTGACCTTGATTCTGCAGTTGCGCAACTCTTGTGTGTGACTGTAACATACTGAACAAAAACAATTTCAATTGTTCTTTTTTACTGTAGGCTATATGTCCAAAAAACAATACAAAATCATTCTGCAGCCAATTTAATGAAAACAACTGATTAATGAAAACAACTGATTTACAATATTTTTTACATTTATTTAATTTTTTATAAAAATGACTATTAGAGACTAAATATAGGACACCTCGGCTTTCAGCTGATATTGCAATTAGTTGTGTTTGGAATAATTATTAATGATATAGTTATTAGAGTCACGTGGTGAGGTACCAGGGAATGGCCGCGCCGTAGCAAAGCTCCGAACCCCGTCAACCTAATGCTGGTTTTAAACAACTCAATCTCCCCAAAACAACACATTACTGAACGGTGGTAACTTCTTAAGTCACTAATCTTGATATTGATGTAAAACATATCCATGGGGTCCAAGAAGAAGAGTGTACAAACTCGTTTGCCTACAGTTACAATGGGTGATGCTAATGTTAGCTCTGCAACAGCTAGCAATACTAACGCTAACCAAGAAGAAACCCCGAAGATGGACATAAGCGTTCTGTTTGCCGAAATGACTAAAATGGGAGCTATTTTGAATGGTGTTGCAGCAGATGTATCTTTTATTAAGTCAGACATGACGGAATTAAAAAACGCTGTGACTGCGACCCAAATACGGATGAGCGAGGCCGAGGGACGCATTTCGGATGTGGAAGACAAGGTGAAAAGCATGGCTGCAGACAACGGTAAATGTTCTAAACAACTCAAGCAACTCTGGGCTCGTGTTGACGACCAGGAAAATAGAAGTCGCAGGAAGAATATTCGGCTTATCGGTGTGAAAGAAGGCATGGAAAAAGGTGGCAATATGAGTGATTTTGTGAAGAAGATACTCGCTGACGGCCTGGGGATGCGTGGAGACGAGTTTGAAATTGAAAGATGCCACCGTAGCTTAAGACCTCGCCCGGACCCTGGACAGCCCCCTCGGATTATTCTTGTGAGATTTCTTCGTTACTCTGCACGACAGAAAGTTTTGGCTGCAGCAAAACAGAAGAAAGGCATAATATGGGAGAACTGTCGCATGCCGTTTTATGAGGACATGACTGCCGAGCGCGCTGCGCAAAGGAAGCTATTCTCCCCGGTAATGAAAACGCTGTGGCAGCATCAGGTGAAGCACACACTTGCACATCCAGCAACACTACGATTTACATGGAAAGATGAACGGAAGAGCTTTGAAGACGTTGCGGAGGCAGAGAAATTTATACGTGATAACATTCAAGACGAGATGGAGTGATCGGTCAACAGGTTTTACTACACATATGGGGGAGAGTTGATAAGTTCTTTCAGAAGACGGGGTCGAGATCGCTGGAGCATCGCCTGGACAGCCAGAGGAGCGGAGTTCGCTGTCTGTGGGACCCACACGGACCAGAGATAACTTTAGCTTTGCCTAGAGGGCATTTGCACTGTCATGTTTGTTTTTAGGTCAGTGCTAGTTTTGTTTTTTGGTTGTTCCAATATGGGTTTTCAAAGTGAGGTGATATTATTTAGATTTTGGTTCACACAAAGCTGTCAATATTTGTTTAACTGTTGTAGACTGGAAGATGCGGGGCTTCTATATAACTTGCGGTGGCATAACAATGGGTAATATAGATATTAATATTGTATCATGGAACATAAATGGGTGCGGCACGCCAATCAAAAGGAAAAAAATACTCAGTTATCTTAAGTCTCATAGCACTGATGTTGCATATATTCAAGAAACACACTTTGAAAATGAAAATGAAGCCTTGAAGTTAAAAAGGGATTGGGTTGGGAAAGTATTTCATAATTCAGTATCAAGTAAAAGCCGCGGTGTTGTGATACTTATTAATAAAAGACTTAATTTTGTTTTATTACAACAATTTAAGGACGAAACTGGACGTTATTTATGTCTCCAGGCACTTATTAATGGCGTTCAGGTCGTTTTATGCAACATTTATGCTCCAAACAGGGATGAACCTAATTTTATACATAAGGTTAATAAGATGTTGGGAAGCTTGCAGGGACATGTTTTATTAGGTGGAGATTTTAATAATGTTTTGGATGAATATATTGATAGAAGTGCCAATAATGTAACTTCAATCACTAAAACAGGTTTGGCATTAAGTTCTCTAAAAGATGATGTTGGCTTGGTGGACATCTGGAGACTTATACATCCTCTGGAGAGGGAGTACACCTTTTATTCTCACTGCCACAAAACCTATTCCCGAATAGACTATTTTTTGATCTCTAATTCATGTGTTGACTTGGTATCGAGCTGTAAAATAGGTGTTATCGCTTTAACGGATCATGCACCTGTGGAACTACATATAAATTTAAAGGTTGAGAAAAACTGTAAAGGAAGATGGAGACTGAATTCAAGCATACTGCAGGATGAACAATTTGTGTCAACATTGAAGGAGGATATCAAATATTTTCTAGAGATAAATGTGGGGTCTACTAACAGGTTGGCTACAGTGTGGGATGCTCTGAAAGCGTTTGTTCGTGGTAAATGCTTAGCTTTTAGCTCTAAAAAAGTTAAAGAAAATAGGGCAAAGATCCAAACTTTGGAGGAACATATTGGTACTTTGGAAAAACAAATAGCAGGGAAATTTGATGATAGTAAATTTAAAGAGATTTGTCAGCTTAAATTTAGTGTCCATGAAATCTATAACAAGAAGGCAGAGTATGCTCTTTTCCGACTTAAAACGAACTTCTATGAGAATGGGGAAAAAACGGGAAGGTTATTGGCAAGACAACTTAAAAAAATAGATAATCAGAATGTAATTACCGCAATCAAAAAGGATGATACATTGGTTACATCTTCCTCAGATATTAACATGGCTTTCAAAATGTTTTATCAAGACTTGTATACATCTGAGAACATGGTCAGTAAGGATCAAATGGATGCATTTTTTGACAAAATGACAATACCAAAGATTTCACAAAACGATAAAGGCAAATTGGAAACTCCTTTAACAGAGGTTGAAGTAAATAAAGCTATTGGTGCAATGAAATCTGGAAAGTCACCTGGGATAGATGGATTTCCAGCCGAATTCTATCAAAAATTTATAGACATACTCTGCCCATTTTTAACTGAAGTATTTCATGAAGCATTTGAATATGGATCACTTCCTGAAAGTTTTAACCAGGCAGTAATATCTCTAATTCCAAAAGGCGACAAAGATTTAACTGACCCAGCCAATTATAGACCAATAAGTTTAATAAATGTCGATTGTAAAATATTATCCAAAGTGTTAGCAACAAGGTTAGAGGTTGTACTGCCACAAATTATTCATAATGACCAGGTAGGTTTTATCAAGAACAGATCTGCGTCAGATAACATGAGAAGATTATTGCATCTCTTATATATGAATAGAAACAATGCAAATCCTGTGTTAGCTATATCTCTCGATGCCCAGAAAGCTTTCGACAGGGTAGAGTGGAGTTTTTTGTTTACCGCCATGGCGAAATTCGGTCTAGGGGAAAAATTTAGTAGATGGATTAGAACCTTGTATTCGGGACCAAAGGCAGCTGTGTTTACAAATGGGGTACTTTCTCCATTTTTTAATATTTCCAGATCAACCCGCCAAGGGTGTAGTTTAAGTCCACTGTTATTCACTATCTTTTTAGAGCCATTAGCTATTCAAATTAGAGAAAACTCAAGAATCAAAGGTGTATTCGCTGGGGGCAGGGAACACAAATTATTTTTGTACGCAGATGACATTTTGGTATTAAGTCAAGACCCCACTAACTCTATCGCAACCTTACTTGAAGTTATTGATAACTATTCGTTGTTCTCTGGGTACAAAATTAATTGGCATAAGTCTGAGGCGATGCCAGTCTCACAAGCTTGCACTCATAGTTTATTAACTGGTTTAAATTTTAGGTGGTTGGATAAAGGAATGAAATATCTTGGAATTGAATTGAACCCAAATATTGATGATATTATGGCTGACAATATGGGAAAAGTGCTCAACAAAATTAAGACTAACTTGGATAAATGGAGTAAGTTAAATTTAACATTATGGGGGAAAATAAACACAGTGAAAATGGTCATAGCCCCTCTTATCAATTATTATACTGGAATGTTGCCTATGTGTATACCACGGCCAATACTAATAAGTTACAATAACATGATAAAACACTTTCTTTGGAATGGTGGTAAACCTCGTATTAATATTAATCGGCTTTGCCAACCAAGAAAAGAAGGGGGGCTGGCCCTGCCCAATATAGAACATTATAGTATTTCTTTTGAAATGTCTAGAATGGCCAAACATTGGGCAGGGAAAAATAACCTGGACTGGATTTTAATAGAACAAGAGCTTGCCTCTCCGTTCACACCAATAGATATTTTATCACAAAAGTCAAATAAAGGGGATAAAATGCAAAATCCTGTCTTGAAATTTTCTAAAATGGTGTGGTTGGAGGTACATAAAAAATACAAGCTTGTTACATACTGTATGTGCAAAAATACGCCCCCTTGTGGCATAACCCAAAAATTAAAATTAATAAACAGACTATTTACTGGGCACAATGGCTAAGAAAAGGTATCAGAACTATAGGTGATCTACTGGAGGGAGATATATTTATGTCATATGATGATGTCAAAAGGAAATTTAACTTGGAGGGTCCTGACCACTTTTGGAAGTATTTACAAATCAGAGATTGTTTGAAAGGAAGTGTTAAGCTATTAAATGGAAAAAATCCTATAGAAACCTTTCTGCTACTACCTCCACTATTGTGCAAAGCCTCAAAATGGTATAATATTTGTCCCTGGGTTAAAAATAAGACAAATAAAAGTCTGAAAGTAATATGGGAAAGAGATTTAGGATGTACAATGGATGATGATACATGGGATTCAATTCTGTCAAATAATGGACTGCACATTAGAGAAGCTAGGGGCAAGTTTATTCAATACAAAATCCTTAATAGATATTATTATACTCCTTCTAGGCTTTATAAAATGGGTATTGGCAGAGACGATCTGTGTTGGAAATGCCAAATAGCTAAAGGCACTTTGATGCATGCCCTTTGGGAATGTCCGGTGATTTATGCCTTTTGGAGCAGTGTTTTAGGTTACATGCAGGGTTGGTTACCCTGTAGTCTGCCCAAATCACCTAGACTGTGTTTACTCGGAGATAAAAGAGAAGTGCCAATGTTAAATAAACATACTTTTAGAGTGTTAAATACTGCTTTGGTAACATGTTCCAGACTCATTTTGAAATTCTGGAAGGACTCTCATCCCCCAACACTTAGAATGTGGAAAGAAAGAATGACTGAAAATGCAGCATGCGAAAAGATGTTGGGAAGACTACACTGTACGAATGAAACCATGAAGGAACAATGGGACAATTTCTGCACCTACATGTCTACAATGTAACTTTGACATCAGCTGTTTATAGAGATTTACACTGAACCTCACTGTTTTATGTTTGTTTGTTTGTTTTTATTTTATTATTTTATTTTATATATATGCATTTTATTTTTATTTTATTTTATTTTTATTTATTTTTTGTTATAAAATACAAAAACTCAATAAATATTTGAATTAAAAAAAAAAATGATATAGTTATTATTTAAATTCATTGTAAATTTTCTGCTACTATTTTATATTTTATATTTGTGTTAGCATTCGAACATGTGCCGATCCGCCGTCCAGGAAATCGTGTAGCATCTGTTCAGGGTATTAGGTGGCTGATGATCTAGCCTGGCTGCAGTAGCCTACTTAAATGTTACGACGAAATATCCTTATTTTATTATTATTATTATCATCAATATTATTATTATGCTGGTATAATGCTAGCTAATACACATAGGCTAATTTATTTTGATAAGATTGATATTTCACGAAATAAAACAAACTAATTAGGCTATAATCTTTGGGCGACAGTGCAAAACCCTGAATCATCAATTAGTTAAATTTTCACATTTATTAGAAATTCAATTTCGTACATATCCTAACATAACAGATCCATTTATGAATGGACTTTGATTCCGGTGGTGGCTGCATTGTTTCCGATTTGTGTGATTCAAACAGTTCCAATAACTCTAGCATTATTAAGTCCAAAAGTCAAACTGTATTGAAAAAATATGAATGTAATATTTTACAAAATTCACAACATGTTTTTATCTACTGACATATTCTGCTTCAATCCATATTTGTTTTTATACATATAATATATATAATATAATTTATTACATCCAGATAATTGGTTGATGAAACATTGATTAAAATTAAGATACAATTAATACAAAACTAAATTAAATTTAAAGACAGGCTTTCTGCTTGAGGTCTCTGTGAAAGTTTTAAAGCAGTCTTTTAGTGCCGCTTTCAGAGCGCTCACGTCCATGGAGAACTGTCCCATCCATAACACTGAATTTTTTTTTTTTTTTTTGTGAAATAAATTTCTAAATAAATGCGACTCATAGTCCAGTGCGACTTATATATATATATATATATATATATATATATATATATATATATATATATATATATATATATATATATATATATATATATATATATATGTTTTCCTCTTCATGACGCGTTTTTTGACTGATGCGATTTATACTCTGAAGCGATTTATAGTCCGGAAAATACGGGTATATTTTGTGATGTAGACAAAATTCCAGATGTAAATTAGTGGTGTGATCAGTTAAGTTCAGAAATTGCAGTATACAAAAGTAAATTTTTGCTGCATGTTTGTGTTGGCTATGTTATTCTTTGGGGTAGAGGGGTTAAACTTATAACAAAAACCCTTAATTGAAAAACTTTATGAAAAACATGTATTCGAGCATATGGGACGCTCAAGGGTTCAGGATTAATGCAGTTGAGATGCTGGTGTGTGTTTCCGTAAGAGAAACACGAGAGGGAATCCCAGTTGAACTTATTTATTCAAAGGAGTTTGTATATGTTAATTCACAAATGTGTGGTCTGCAATAAACAGAATATAAACAAAGAAAACAGTTGTATAAGTATATCAGTAAATTATACAAACATGCAGTTAAGCATATCAGTAAATGATACAAACATTCAGTTATTAAGTAATAGGCCTATATAAATTAACATACTTGGGTAAACCGCGTGCGGCGTGATTATATTATTAACATAATAAAGTAAACAGTGACATGCAGATTGCACGATCGCAACGTTGTATATGCTTATTACAGTAGCAAACATAAAATGTCATTAAATTCAACATTTTCAAACAATATTGAACACACCGGTTGATCTGAAACTAGGTAGAGAATATCTTATAATCTAATCTAATTACAATCCTTTTCGAGCTCAAAGTCTGATATGAAAACGGTTTGGTTTCACTTTGTGAAGCAGTTTAAAATGCGTTCAGAACAATATCAATAACAAAGGCGAAATATATACGAAAACTCCCCCCTATTCATTACGCACTGAGAAAAAACATATACATGGTTGGATAACAGATCAGTCGGTCTGATTTGTAACTTAGCTGCCGATTTTGCATGTCCACACCTGGCTGATCGCTGTATAATACCAAACACTCAGGGCTTTCTCACAACATGCAAGGAATGCAAAAAGTGCTGCACGGGGTGTAACCTCTTTGTGCTCTTTGGGTGTAGGGATGGTTCAATTTAGAAAAACAATATGCACTATTAATTATTAAAAATATAAAAAAAATGTATTTCATTAGTAGCCTAGTGTATTTGTGTGTCTATAGCTAAATATGTTATAAAATCAAAGAGAATAGCTCTGATGATACTACATTTAGGCTACTTTTAATAAATGCATTAATAGACTGCAGTGCTTCATTGTGCAGTGAATACTGAACTGTTTCATCAACAGAAGGGTGTTTTTTGTATGTTGTGTTAATTGATTTTAAAGCAACTATTCATTTAAAGAAGTTTGATTGAGGAAAAACTAAATATCAGTAAGTGGTCTATTAACCCCCCTCCCACTTTCTGATTCACACAGTTGCATGCTTTTTATTGTGTTAGGATATGTATTGTTTTAAATGTTGTGTGTTGTTCATTTTTAAAGACATTGTTCAAATTTTATTTTAGATTTAATCCTGCAATTTACAGGATTTGTTTGTTATTTGTGCTTAGATAGCCATACCAGGTTTCCAATGTGCCAGCATGCAATTTACGCATTAACACGCAATTTACGCGTTAACACGCAATTTACGTGTTAACACGTCATTTACGCGTTAACACGTAATGCCGTGTTAACACGTAAATTGCGTGTTAACGCGTAAATTGCGCGTTAAGGCGTAATTACGTGTTTACACGACAGTTTCACACGTTTTGGCCCTTTTGGCCTTCCATACTGCTCCTGCGCTGCTTACGCTCTGCTAATGCATGCAGTGTGAAACCGGCGTAAGCGGCCAAATCTGTTCGGCGGGCGGTTCTGTGTGCTCTCTTGTTGTTTGTGTTTACCCCGATTCATTTTCCTTCTACAATTATGTTTATATTCTTTTTGTAATAAATCCCCTATTGAACGAGCTGTGTTGTAGTGATGGGAAGTTCGGATCATTTTACTGACTCTCTCGTTCGATCTCGTTCATCAAAATGAACGAATCTTTGAGTCATTTCGTTTATTTAAGTGGCTTTAAATGTTATACTTTTAACAGCCAAATTCCCCGAAAACATCCACCTACGCAGTCTCGATCATATTTTGAATGAAGAAATCATTATAATGCAGCCAAAGATAATTTACAGGGAACATAAATATTTAATTTACACGCAATGAACGGATCGTTCGCGAACAACACATCACTACGGTGTTGTGATGTCCTCAATTGTGTTATGGCTGCGGTCCTAACACAAAGCATCTCATAGATTCTGAACTGATAAAAACAGTGTACTCTTTGCCATTGATGCTTAATTTCTCTGACAGATTTAATGGATCACTCTGAGTGTTTAGAATCAAAAAAGCCTGACGCCGAAAAGACATCGCATGTTTAATCTTGGGATTTTTACATCTAAGAGGAATCATTTTAATAGGACTCAATATTTTACCATACCTCTGGATTATTTGTTCTAGTTTTTCATTTTTAACATACAGCGGTATGTTTGATAAACTTTCTTGGTCGGGCTTGACAAAGGCAATACAGGCACAAAAATGTCTTTGATTACCAACCCAGTTTCAATCAAGTCATCCACCATTTGGCTTTCACTGAGAAAGAACACAATGGCTTTGTTCATACGGGAGGCAAATCTTATAGTGGCACCGCCGATTGCCGCACTCACGGCTATCAGACAATTCTCCACGGACACCGCAGCCTCAGGCATGCATTCATAACCATGTTTGTGTGTTAACCGTGACAAATCCCCCGCTTCCTACAGCATTATCCCCACTCACCTTAACTAAAAACCTTAACTAAACCCACAGTATAATCTATAACTAACAAAAAAAGTATGAAAATCAAAGAAAAAGTAATCTCCCTCAAACAGAGAGTGTACTTTCACTCCTGACAACCGGCTCCTTCCACACTCACTTCGCACATGTGCACAGAGAGAGAGAGAGAGAGAGAGAACTAATTGTTATTTTTTTCTCACCTTTTAAATATTTTGTGCACAATTTTGGGAATACTGGATCACAAAATACTGTCAATAAACACCATTGCACTTTTTGACACCAGTGACTGTTATTACCATCACGCCTCGTCACACTGATTTACAGACACGCCTGTTTTGCACACGGCACTCAAACACAGAACCAGGAAACAGGAATCACATGAGTTCAGAGGAGTGTAGTTGAGCTGTCGTGTGTTTGTGTCTCTGTATTCATGCAGTAAAATGGCAGAAGCCAGATTTTCTCAGGATGAGTTCATGTGTTCAGTGTGTCTGGATCTCCTGAAGGATCCTGTGACTATCCACTGTGGACACAGTTACTGTAAGATCTGTATTACAGACTGCTGGGATCAGGAGGATGAGAAGAGAGTCTACAGCTGTCCTCAGTGCAGACAGACCTTCAGGCCAAGACCTGCTTTAGCTAAAAACACCATTCTGGCTGAAATGGTGGAGAAACTGAAGAAGACTAAACTTGCTGCTGACTGTTACGCTGGAGCTGGAGATGTGCAGTGTGACGTCTGTACTGGAAGAAAACACAAAGCCGTCAAGTCCTGTCTGGTGTGTCTGAACTCTTACTGCCAGAATCACCTTGAACAACATGAGAGTTTCTTTAAAGGAAAGAGACACAATCTGACTGATGCCACTGGACGACTGCAGGAGATGATCTGCCAGAAACACGACAAGATCCTCGAGGTTTTCTGCCGCACTGATCAGAAGTGTATATGTGTGCTGTGTATGGATGAACATAAAAACCACGACACTGTATCAGTTGCAGCACAGAGGACAGAGAAACAGGTATGAACTTACAGAGGTCCCATTATGATAATTTACAGGCTCATAATATTGTTTATGGGGTCTACTAGACTACATTTACATAATTTAAAGGGGTGGTTGAATGTGATTTCACTTTTTTAACTTTAGTTAGTGTGTAATGTTGCTGTTTGAGCATAAACAACATCTGCAAAGTTACAACGCTCAAAGTTCAATACAAAGGGAGATATTTAAAAAAAAAAAACAAGTTCTAGCAAACGGCCGGTAGGGACTACAAGACATTCCTCCAGGGTTAGTAACATCACTAGAACATTCATAGAACCCGGAAATCATCCGACCGTTTTTACAAGGAGGGACAGAGCAGTGTAGAATAATGGTTAAATATGTGAAAAATAATGTGAATTTTTAAAAACGAAGCATGAACACGTTACAGTGCACCCCACAAACACAATCAAGCCTTCGAAAAAAGGTGTTTTACCACCCGTTTAATGGTTTTACCCTCAATTCGTTTTAAGGTACATTTACACAACAACGATAAGCTGAAAACAGAGACGTTTTTACTTTGATTTTTCCACGTACAGACAACACTACTGTCAAAACAATCCCCATTCACATCGATCCGCGAAAACGACTAAAAACGGTGTATTTTGCTGCCAGGCCATTTGATGGCGATGAAACTCTATAGTCTGAACACGTAACGTGTGCTGTGTATGGATGAACATAAAAACCACGACACTGTATCAGCTGCTGTACAGAGGACAGAGAAACAGGTATGAACTTAGAGATCCCATTATGATAATTTACAGGCTCATTATGTTTATGGGGTCTACTAGACCAGTGGTTTTCAAACTGTGGGTCGCGCACTTAGCTGCAGCTAAATTTACGTTACGATGAGTGAAACAAAACCAGTCCGATTAATGACCAAACGACTCTTAAGCAGGGTTGCCAGGTGCCAGCAAGGTTTTCCAGCCCAAAACCTCGTCAAAAACCGCGAGAATGCACAAAAAACCGCCCAATTTTTTTTGTGGCTTGTTTCTCGTTTAAACACATTGAAATCATTAACAAGCTTTAAAATGACCTATTTTTCGACTAACAACATTCAATTAAATGAACGCAAAAGTAGGCTACACTGACTTCAGTCAGACTATTCTACTATTAAACTATAAGCTTACAGGTATGTTACGGAAAATAATGCGATCAAGGCTATCAATGAGTCTGTTTATTGTCACTAAAAGTCGCTTGGAACAAAAGCCTAACATAAAAACATAGAGTGGATATATGGACATAAAAAATAACCCACTTTAACATTTCAGTTATTTCAAATGGCAACATGAAACATGCATATTAGGGCTCGGAGAAAAAAAATCGATTCACCTCGATATCGCGATTTTTAAAAAAAAAGTATTTTTTATGATTTTAAAATCGATTTTTTTATTATTATTACAGAATATTACAGATATTAATTCAAATTAAATTGCTTTATTTTTGCCCTTGCTTATATATGAGGTTGACAGAAGTTAGCCACTTTCATTCAATAGAGGATGAAATGTGTCGTTACAGAGCTGCACGATTCATCTTTAAAAGTCTGTGATCTCGATTCAAACACCCACGCGATCTTATTCCATTTCGTTTGTCTATTAAACCTTTGACAAAATCATATCGCAACATTCAAATCTGTGTTGGCGCTATCGCTGACCCAGAAAGAGTGTCATGAAACCGCAGTGACAGCTACCTAAGTTTAAAAACTTAAGTTTGGCGGTAAACCGCCCAATCTGGCAACCCCAAAATTTTTGTCCCGCCAAAGTCTTATTTACAGAGCCCCCCTAGTCCCACTTTGTCAAAAAAATAAATTATAACTAACTATCTCGTGGCCTCAAGATAGTAACTCATGGCCTCAAGATAGTATCTCGTGGCCTCAAGATAATAACTCGTGGCCTCAAGATAGTAACTCGTGGCCTCAAGATAGTAACTCGTGGCCTCAAGATAGTAACTCGTGGCCTCAAGATAGTAACTCATGGCCTCAAGATAGTAACTCGTGGCCTCAAGATAGTAACTCATGGCCTCAAAATAGTAACTCGTGGCCTCAAGATAGTAACTCGTGGCCTCAAGATAGTAACTCGTGGCCTCAAGATAGTAACTCATGGCCTCAAGATAGTAACTCGTGGCCTCAAGATAGTAACTCATGGCCTCAAGATAGTATCTCGTGGCCTCAAGATAGTATCTCGTGGCCTCAAGATAGTAACTCGTGGCCTCAAGATAGTAACTCGTGGCCTCAAGATAGTAACTTGTGGCTTTAAGATAGTAACTCGTGGTCTCAAGATAGTAACTCGTGGCCTCAAGATAGTAACTTGGGGCTTTAAGATAGTAACTTGTGGCCTCAAGATAGTAAAGTGTCTGACACATGGACCCTTTGTTATTACAGTTTTTCTCGATTGCTTAAACACTATAACCAGGCTTTTGAACTAAAATTTCAAAACCATAATGCCATTTATCAAAAAGCACACCCATTTCCCTAAACTATAAACACTATTCCCTGTTTTGACACATGAGTCAGATTTGTTGAACTGTCACTGCAAAACTCTACACACAAATCCCTTCATTTCTCATTGCCTAGACCATGTTGTCATTTAGAAAGCACTAGCATTCAATATTGTTCACTCAAGTCAGCACAGCTTCAGCTCAGTTAGCACACAATTACCCAAGTGGAAACACTAAGAGTCAAAATTTAACACACATCAATCAGAACCTTCAATAGATATATAAAAGGGCCCAAATCAGTTTATTGAGTTTTGGAACAATGGATCCAGAAAGACATGAAGGAAGAGGGATAAGAATGAGGAGGAGGAAGGGCAAGGGCAAGAAGACAAGCAATCTCAGATGAAATTCAAGCCACTCTAGTTGCATATGTCTTTGTCAGTGGTGTGACTATGAGGGAAGCTGGGCTACGAGTAAGGCCAAATTTGAGTCGCTTTACCGTCGCCTCGAGAACCTTCAGGGAGGTTTGGTGGCAAACAAAATTCTATCACTGAATAAGAGACAAACATTTCCAATAGTCTTTGATGAGGTTTATTTTCTTGCAAGAAAAGGCCAGCAGTCGTACAGTCACACAGAGTGGCTACAGAGTATGACAGTGAAGGGAGGGCATCCTTCATCCTTTATAGTCTTGACTCCCAGAATGTTATCTTTCTAGGCCAATGATGGTATTTCAACCATATGTGGAACATTCTTAGACATGTTCATCATATTGTCTCCTTGAGTGGAGGCCCTCCTGTCACGTAACAACACTCTTTACCATTCCAATACAATTCCATATTAGAATATGGTTTGTGTGTGCTCTTTCACTGTCATATGATGGTCACACACATCTTACTGTAAGTAAATATAAAAACAAATTTAGAGGAGAGAGTAAAAAAAAAAGAAAAAAAAAAGAGTAAAACAGAAAAAAATTATAATAATTGTGTGTGTGTATTGTACTGTGTAGTACATGAATGAATAAAAATGTGCCAATGTAACCATTGGTTGTGTCTTTTGTGTTCATCATGTGAAAAGGTTTGTGAGGGGGAACCACAAGCAACATAACTTACCAGTTTTGGAAATGTTGTTTTGAATTTATTGCACCAGTGTGTTAGACTATGTTGTAGTGTGTGCGATTTTGAGGGCTTGTGTGTCCTGTCTGAGGGCAAAATTTGGTTTTTCAGCAAGAGTGAATGGTTTTGAGTGTAGAGCTACATTTTGACCTGAAAATAGGATGTTTGGGGAATTGGGTTAGACGTTATGGATTTGTGTAAACTTACAGTTTTGAGAATACGAGGCATAGTTTCAAGAAATGTGTTTAAGCAATCGAGAAAAACTGTAAACTGGTCCATGTAGTGCAATACTTCACATTCTGTGCAATATTCTCTGTTTTAATATTCAGTGTGCAATATAGTTTGCTGCAGTTCTGCTTCTGTTTATTTACTAGTACTGTAAATCTTGTAAATCTTTTGGCTGCATATCCATAGTCCTTTATAATTCTTCTTCATATTTTATAGCCTATATTTATACTTTTTACATGTATATACTGGTTTATTTACTACGGAGCCCCCCTAGTCCTATGGGGTTATTACTGTTGCAATATTCCAAATAAATAGATTAATATTCACAAATAAATGTAAAGAGATTCACAAAAATGTATCGAATTCACAAATAAATAGATTAAGATCCACAAATAAATGTGAAGAGTTTCACAAAAAATTATAAAATTCACAAATAAATAAAATATTTACAAACGTTTTATTATTTTACAAACACAACTCTGCCTGACATTTATTTGTGAACCGCTTTCTGTGCATTTGTAAATCGCTGCACACATTTGTGAATTGGTTCCTGTGCATTTGTGAATCCCCTCACGCATCTGTGGATTTTGAAACACTTTTAGCGTCGACGTGCACCGCCTACTCAAGCCAATCAGATAACGGCCACATCGAGCTGGCCAATCGTAGCACGTTCTCGCTTCAACCAATCACGTTTGGATTTACACTGGAATCTGAAATAACTGCTCATTCATCATTCATCTGCATTTGTTCAAATAGGAAGTGTACGCGTAAAGGCCCATAAAATGTTTAAAATTTGTATTTTGTTAGAATTACACCATTAGACTGCTTGTCAAGCCAAGCCGCAATTATGAGCCTTGAAAAAAGCCACAGAAACAGCACTTTACATCTGTTATGGGAACAACGCGTTATGGACACGTCACGTTATTCAAGATAGAACAGAAAAGCATCAAGTAGCTGACTAATGAATAACTGGGTTCAACCCATAAATAGCTACACGAGTTTTTAATTTGCATTGCAAGATTTTTATTTGCAGCATCGACCCCAGTAGCCTACTACACGCTGATGCTGAGGCTCGTACTGTGGTGGTCATGGGCTCATATTTGGTATTCTACATGACATTTATTTATGTCCTATTGCTATTTGTCACCGCAATTGTGCTTTAAAACATATGAGTGCAACGTAAGCAATGACTGAGTGAACAAGACAGAGGGAAGTTAGAGAGTGAAGGGCATAACAATTTGAAGCCTGAGTCTTCTGGAGTGATAAGAAAAATCAAATATGGTGGCATGATTAGTCATGATGTCACATGCATGAGCCAGTGAGATTTGAGGTTATTGATGCATCACTATATTTGATTTGGGCTTTAGAAACAGACATTCTTCAGAAAGTTTGGAAAGACATGAGGATGAATAAACAATTAAATAATTTATATTTCTAGGTGAACTATCCCTATAAAACTAGGCATTGATGAAATAATGCTGGCACTTATGACTGACCTTTAACCCCTCAATCTCACCACTTCTCTGATACTGGATTCATATCTGTTTAGTTGATGATTTCTGTGATGTTTCTCCTGTCATTGGTTTGTCCTTTAGCACCAGCTGAAGGAGACGCAGAGGTCGTTCCAGCAGAGGATCCAGCAGAGAGAGAAAGATCTTCAGCAGCTGAGAGAGGCTGTGGCGTCTCATAAGGTGAGTCTGGAGAAGAAGAGAAGTTTGAGACGTCTCAGTCAGGACTCACTGAAGCCACTGTGTGATTGTGATGTGTGTCCTAACAGCGCTCTGCACAGACAGCAGTGGAGGACAGTGAGAGGATCTTCACTGAGCTCATCCGCTCCATTGAGAGAAGCCGCTCTGAGGCGACACAGCGGATCAGAGATCAGGAAAAGACTGCAGTGAGTCGAGCTGAAGGACGACTGGAGCGACTGGAGCAGGAGATCAATGATCTGAGGAGGAGAGACGCTGAGCTGGAGCAGCTTTCACACACACAGGATCACATCCATTTCCTGCAGGTAACAGAGATCTAGAAGAACAGGGTCATAGTGGACTTGAGCAAGAGACTCACAGAGAAACATTTCATGAGAGCAGAATGAGCCGTTGACTGAAGTGTTGATCTGTGTGTTCGGTTATTATATCATCATCAGTCAGACTCTCATCTGATCTTCTATTGAAAGAGACGCACTTACAAATGCAGTTCAGCTCTGGAAATCTCTTAGGAAACTTTTTTCTGAAAGATATATTGAGCTTCCAGACAGAAACAGCTCAAAACTTCATTAATATTTAAAAGCTTTTTTATAACAATGTGAAATCCATGAACTTTATGGCACCAGTTTCACTCCTAAAGATCAACAAGAGCCACATAAATCTGACAGTAGTGCAGGTTATTGATGAAGTGTGGAGGTGATGAGCTTTGATTTCTGTTTTCTGTAGAGTTTCCAGTCTCTCTCAGCTCCTCCTGAATCTACAGACGTAAATGACAATCCCTTCAGTTCTCTCTCCGCTTTTGATGTCGTGAGAGAATCTGTCCGTCAGCTGAGAGACAAACTGGAGGATTTCTGCAAAGAGGAGCTGAAGAAGATCTCTGACAGAGGTAAAGTCCTGGAGATTCATCAGCTCTCATGATCCTCCATCATCTCATATCATGTAGAAGATCATATTAGAAATGTCTTAGGAACGGATGCAGGGATCATTTTCTCTCGACATGATAATCACACTCTTCATGTCTGTTGATTTCCACAGTCACTTTGACCAACATTGTTCCCAGAACCAGGAACGACTTCCTACAATGTAAGTCACTAAGAAAACAAGCAGAGAAACATGTCTTCATGTTCTTCCTGTAGAAAGAAAACATGACAGAAGAGTTTTAGAGTTGATCATGTAAATTAGTGTTTCTCAACGGAGAGAACATCGAGGGGCGCTGGAAGCAAAAGCAAATTGACTCGTGACTTTAACAAAGATGTAAATCAGGGGATTCAACATATTCTTCAAAAACAGGATGTCTTCTAAAACTAATGAATAACTATAATTATTTTTCACTGAAACATTCATCCAAGATTTAGAGGTAAAATCACAGTAGTAAAAAAGCTTCAGGAAAGTAAGAACAAACTGAAATCTCTTCTGTAAAAATTCCTCTATGGATTTATCCTAAACAGGATTTTGTAACAAATCTCTTTAACCTTTGAGGAAACAGATAGAAATTTAAAGAAAGCTCAAGATTGCCAAAGGCTACAGCACTGAAAATCACCAACAATAGGCCTAGAATACTTAAAAACCTTGTAATCAAATTATTACAAAAAAATCATACTGACCCCACATATTTGAATGGTGTATATATTAGGCATAATTATAATAAACAGAATAATAACCATTAATATACAGTAAATGATACACTGATGTAAATGGTGATTTGCACAGGATATCTGGTAAACTAGTAAACCATATTATTGCTCTTCCTGCATTGTGTCAGGCTTCTTGGGTGGATGAAGTAGGAGACGAACACGAAGACTATGAATTCCAAGGTTTTAATTCTCAATATTAAACAAATACAAACAAAAGGGAGCGTGTGCTCAGAACAGTGAAAACCTAACATTCAACATTGACCGACAAGTGAAGACTGAAACACTCAGGGCTTAAATACAGGGGAGAACAGATCAGGGAAACAAGACACAGCTGACAAGACTAACGAGGAACCAGGTGATACAAATGAACTAATGAGGGTAACCATGGAAACCAAGGAGTGGCGGGAAAACAGAACAAAGGAAGACATGTGACCAGTGACAAAAACACTCAAACAGAACAGAACTGTGACATAATTCCCCCCTCCCGGTAGGCGCGTCCTCGCGCCGTAGACAGACCAACAAATAGGGTGGGAGGGTGGGCGCCCTGGAGGCTGACAAGGGCGTGGCTTGGCAGGACAGGGAGCCTCCAGGGCGGAGCTGGCAGTTCAGGTGACCAGGGCGAAGACAGCCTTTCAGGCGGCCATGGCGGAGAAGACCCCTTGGGTGGCCATGGTGGAGACGACCCCTTGGGTGGCCATGGCGGTGCGGACCCTTCGGGCGGCCATGGCGGAGACGACCCCTCAGGTGGCCATGGCGGAGACGACCCTTCGGGTGGCCACGGCGGTGAAGACCCTTCGGGTGGCCACGGCGGTGAAGACCCTTCGGGTGGCCACGGCGGAGAAGACCCTTCGGGTGGCCATGGCGGAGAAGACCCTTCGGGTGGCCATGGCGGAGAAGACCCTTCGGGTGGCCATGGCGGAGAAGACCCTTCGGGTGGCCATGGCGGAGAAGACCCTTTGGGTGGCCATGGTGGTGAAGACCCTTCAGGTGGCCACGGCGGAGAAGACCCTTCAGGTGGCCATGGTGGTGAA
The DNA here is from genome assembly GCA_022828995.1 of Vimba vimba. NCBI lineage: Eukaryota > Metazoa > Chordata > Actinopteri > Cypriniformes > Leuciscidae > Vimba > Vimba vimba. Next base: position 27,380,478 of record CM040821.1, read on the forward strand.
GACCCTTCAGGTGGCCATGGTGGTGAGGACCCCTCAGGTGGCCATGGCCCCTTGAGTGGCCAGGACGGAGCCCTATGGCCCCCCCCAAAAAAATACTTGGGAAAAGTCCCGGGTACCAGAGAGGGCTCGGTGCAGGGCAGCGATGAGGGCTCGGTGCTGGGCAGATCCAGCGACGAGGGCTCGGTGCTGGGCAGATCCAGCGACGAGGGCTCGGTGCTGGGCAGATCCAGCGGTGAGGGCTTTGTGCTGGGCAGATCCAACGATGAGGGCTTTGTGCTGGGCAGATCCAGCGATGAGGACTTTGTGCTGGGCAGATCCAGCGATGAGGGCTTTGTGCTGGGCAGATCCAGCGTGCTGGGCAGATCCAGCGACGAAGAGAGCTCTGAGCTGGGCAGGACCAGCGGCGAAGAAGGCTCTGAGCTGGACAGGACCAGCGGCGAAGAGGGCTCTGAGCTGGGCAGGACCAGCGGCGAAGAGGGCTCTGAGCTGGGCAGGACCAGCGGCGAAGAGGGCTCTGATCTGGGCAGGACCAGCGGCGAAGAGGGCTCTGAGCTGGGCAGGACCAGCGGCGAAGAGGGCTCTGAGCTGGGCAGGACCAGCGGCGAAGAGGGCTCTGATCTGGGCAGGACCAGCGGCGAAGAGGGCTCTGAGCTGGGCAGGACCAGCGGCGAAGAGGGCTCTGATCTGGGCAGGACCAGCGGCGAAGAGGGCTCTGAGCTGGGCAGGACCAGCGGCGAAGAGGGCTCTGAGCTGGGCAGGACCAGCGGCGAAGAGGGCTCTGAGCTGGGCGGAACCAGCGGCGAAGAGGGCTCTGAGCTGGGCGGAACCAGCGGCGAAGAGGGCTCTGAGCTGGGCGGGACCAGCGGCGAAGAGGGCTCTGAGCTGGGCGGGACCAGCGGCGAAGAGGGCTCTGAGCTGGGCGGGACCAGCGGCGAAGAGGGCTCTGAGCTGGGCGGGACCAGCGGCGAAGAGGGCTCTGAGCTGGGCGGAACCAGCGGCGAAGAGGGCTCTGAGCTGGGCGGAACCAGCGGCGAAGAGGGCTCTGAACTGGGCGGAACCAGCGGCGAAGGGAGCTTCAAGCCAGGAAGAACCAGCGAGAAGAGCCTCTCTGCAGGCGTGATGTTCTCAGTCTCTAGCTCGGCGGCGGGCACGGTGCCTACTGCTTTGGTCTCAGCAGATTTGACGTGAAGTGCGGGCTCGGCTGGACTGGCATGAAGTGCAGGCTCGGTTGGACTGGCGTGAAGTGCTGGGTCAGCTGGACTGGCGTGAAGTGCAGGCTCGGCAGACGTGACGGGACGAGGCTGTGAAATGCGGGCTTTTCTGACCGACATGAAGGCTGGGTCGAACATCTTGGAGGTTAAATCAGCACTGTTAGAGATGAACTTACGGGCTCTGGGCCAGAAGATCCCAGCGGCAGGTCCAGGTCGGTTAAGGAGCTCCTGTTTAGTGGGCTTGACTGGGCTGACGGAATGAGTGGGTTTAGCTGGGCTGACGTGAAGAGAGCCTGGAAGGGTGCTGGCGAGATCCTCTTCACTGGAGCATAATGTGAAAGCAGAATTACAACTCACCAACACCCATTCCACAAAGGCAGCGAAATTATCTCGTGGGCCTTCTCCAGACAACTGCTCTCTGCATGAGCCGTTCAGACTCACCTGGTAGAATGAGCAGAGGCAGTAGTCCGGGTAGTGAGTGAGATAGGCAGTCTCTAGAAAGCTCTGCGTGTGATCCTCCAATGTTTGATCCCCCTGTTCCAAACACAGGAGGCGGACAGCGGGGATATCCATTTTTCTTGGTCGGTCAATCTGTCAGGCTTCTTGGGTGGATGAAGTAGGAGACGAACACGAAGACTATGAATTCCAAGGTTTTAATTCTCAATATTAAACAAATACAAACAAAAGGGAGCGTGTGCTCAGAACAGTGAAAACCTAACATTCAACATTGACCGACAAGTGAAGACTGAAACACTCAGGGCTTAAATACAGGGGAGAACAGATCAGGGAAACAAGACACAGCTGACAAGACTAACGAGGAACCAGGTGATACAAATGAACTAATGAGGGTAACCATGGAAACCAAGGAGTGGCGGGAAAACAGAACAAAGGAAGACATGTGACCAGTGACAAAAACACTCAAACAGAACAGAACTGTGACACATTGACACCATTATATGAGAACTGAGCTGAGCTGGACGATGACATCACTGCTTTCTCCAGAGCGGCTGTATAGATAAATTAACTAAATTACTAACTTTTTTACATCAGAAATTAATCAACACTGAACTGTATAGATAATGAACTAAATTAATAACTTTTTTTACATCAGAAATAAATCAACACTGAACTTACTTAAGCTGGACAATGACACTATTTTCCTCTAGATCTGCTGTACAGACGAAACAAACTTTATTTTCCTGTTATCACTGTAAAACTACTTTGAAACAATCTGTATTGATCAAAGCGCTAAATAAATAAAGGTGACTTGACTACTACTGAGACACTGCTAATATATTGAATATGAAGAGATCAGCTACAATAAAAGATCAGACAGATTCATAATTCCTGATTCTGATGTGTTTTCTCTCCATCAGATTCCCATCAGCTCACTCTGGATCTGAACACAGTGAATAAACGCCTCAGTCTGTCTGAGGAGAACAGAGTGATTACTGGCACTTTCACAGAGCAGCCGTATCCTGATCATCCAGACAGATTTTATGTGCGTCAGGTGTTGTGTAGAGAGAGTGTGTGTGGACGCTGTTACTGGGAGATTGAGTGGAGTGATGGTTTGTTTGGTGGTGTGTATATATCAGTGTCATATAAGAACATCAGCAGGAAGGGATCGGGTCACGAGTGTTGGTTTGGATATAATGATCAGTCCTGGAGTTTGTACTGCTCTCTCTTCAGTTACTCATTCATACACAATAATATAGAGACTAAACTCTCTGTAAAGCCCATCAGCAGGAGAGTAGGAGTGTGTGTGGATCACAGTGCAGGAACTCTGTCCTTCTACAGCGTCTCTGACACAATGAGCCTCATCCACACAGTCCAGACCACATTCACTCAACCGCTCTATCCTGGGTTTAGTGTTTATCCTAGATCATCAGTGAAACTGTGTTGATGAATGAGACAGACTGTAGAGAGATTCTACCCATAATGCTTTGAGCTGCATGATAAATCAGTAACAGTGAGATGTTATAGAGAAGTGGTTGGCAACTTTGTTGTCATGAAGTGGCCATTTTTAAGTTTCTGAGTTACTCTGATTGGATCGCTATCTGTTAAAACTTCAATTTACACTGAACTTCATATCACTGAGTTCACGTTAAAGAAAGCAAGATATGATTTTATTTATCATCAGACAATTTTTTCAAGATCATAGATGCGGCATCAGCACTGGAAAGATAATTTAGTGTCACTACTTTTAATGAAGACGACTGTGTGTTGAGCTTCAGCATGTGATGCTGAACTTTCAGTTTCATTTGCTTTTCAGTTTTCACGTCGCTGATGAGATGCTCAACTTCTCTCCGCGATGCGTAGCGCAGAAACTACTGTAATAGCGCTGTTATATCTGTGTATCAGGAGCTGTTATAACACACTCTTGCATGTTTATTTGTTGCCATTTTAGGAAGAGTATAATTTACATTTGTGCATGACATGTACTTCAACAACCAGATGCATTTTGTCCAGTTTCATCTAGAATGTGAAAAAATGCCTTCTTTCATATCCATGAACAGTTTCCACATGCATCATTTTGATGTGTGTTGAATGTTTAATAATTACTCTATAAATTTATAGCATTAATTATGAACAGCGGAACAAGCTGTTAGTAACTTGATGAGTTGAGTGTGATGCGCAGTGGTCACGCTAATGGTTTATCAGAGCTGCACACTTTCATTGACTTGTGCAGTTTAATTCTCACACTTTAATAGTATTTATAATTCCTAACTAAATAAAACAAGCTGTGTTACTATGAGGAATGATTACCTCAAGATGTAGATCTGTATGCAGGTACGAGGAACTTTATCTGAATGAAATACATACACCTCTCTCACTTTTACTCACGTACCAGCGATTATGTTGCTGACTTCTTTTATAGTCTCTTATGTTCTCTTCATTACTGTCACAATCATCAGCTGAAGTGCTGTTTGTCCACCAGTGGGCTCTCCATCATAGACTATTGTTACTCTGTCATGGACTACACTACCCATAATCCTCTGCCCTGTTTCATCATCACAAATTGACTTCACTCTGTCATTTATTGCTAGGTTTTTATTTTTTATATGTTACCACTGCATTTCTGGACCCTCAGTTTCCTGCATTTCCCTGTTTTCCTGTGGTACCTGCTTTGTGTTTGTTTTCGGATGGTTTATATGTGTTTTGACCCTTTGCCTGCTGTATTGACTGATTCTAGACTACTGTCAAATAAAGCTGTGCTTGGATCTTCACTCTTCGTGTCTCTGTATTGTATAACAATTACATCAATACTACAGCTGAACTTCTGTCAGTGAAATAACACGTCAGAATAAATGTGTTTAATGAATCCTCATATAGACAGTAAGATCAGTGTGTGTTTGTGAGTCATGATGATTTACGGTGTGTATCTGTGCTTTTCTTGCAAGAAAACCAAAAGTCTAACCAAGTCGTTTTCCAAATTAGAGGGTAATATGACAAAAAATGAGGATCCTGTGAAATTTTGTTTTGACGATACCGGGTGACACCCACCCTTCATAGTAATTTTTACACTTATTGTCACCAATTAATACATTTCTCTTTCAATATCACTTCTATTGCAAAACACTGGTCACACATTGACCCTTGAGTCTCATATATTTTTATAGTAGGCTATATGTTTTGGCAAGATTAGAGAAGGATGTGATCGTAAATTAGTGCAAAAGTTTCCATGGTAAGGCAAACAGGATTGCAAAACAGGATCAGTTTGGTAAATTTAAGCTTTCAGATGATACCTAGTTTATGTTGATTACTTAAAACATGGTTTGAATAAATATATTGCTGTTCATTAAACCAGCTTATTTATTTAAAAAAAAAATACATTTTGATGTCTGATTGGATGATGGTTTATGAATGGAAACAGTCGTGACTAGCTAGTTGATTTCTTCAACGAGGTATCGTACTAAGGTAGTGAAGCATTGAGTTAAGTCTTTGTACGGGAAACGCACCCCAGGTTAGTTTAAACCTCTTTAAACCCTGCCTGTGCGTCTGCAACCTAGTTATACGCATGCATGTATGGATATCTATATGAAATTGTTTATAATGAGTTTACTGCTTTCATTAGAAGCTAAGAGCAATTTATCTGTTGGGTTCTCTGATGATCAATAACATTTACAAGATTATTACTTTAACCAATATTTTTTAGCATATGTAGAATTATTTAGCATTAATGATGAACTAAATCCTATAAAATCATCTGCTTCAGTCTATTGCAGATAATAGATATCCATACATGCATGCGTATAACTAGGTTGCAGACGCACAGGCAGGGAAATCAATGAAAATCAAGTTGCAGTAGTCCAAAAAAAAAAAAAACTATGTATGCATTAGCATGCTTTATATAGTACAAGGGCATTTTTACTTAAATTACAGATCTCAAAAAACCACCACCCCCACCTTACTTATTCAAAATGGTTGTCAATTGGTTGTGTATGGTTATGACCACAGGAATTACATTTAATAATCATTTTAAAGTATTTTTTTTCTTTTGCAGCCATTTTCAGATGTTTCTTTCTTGCTAAACTTTAACACCTTGTAAGTGTAGGTCTCCTCTGGTATCCCACCCGCAGTTGGTGTGTGGTCCCACCAAAAACGTGCAAATCGTAGCACTGGTGTTGACCAACCGGTTGTACCTGTGGTACGGCCGTGGACACAAACTCAACAAATCTTCTGTCACTTAACATTGGTCACCCCTGATGAAAATGGCTAGCTTAGGACTGTCGGTTTTGTCTGTGCCTTCGTCAAGCGCCACACAGTATGCAGTGAAATCTCTAGCTTTGCCTTATAACTGATCATAAATGAACACTCGATAACTCTCTAATCCGCTCTGCCACTGTATTTGACGACAGAGAGAAAACATAGAATATCAATGACTTTCAACATGCAATCCTTCATAAACTGCCCTTTAGTGAATGTCTTTCCTACTTTATCAATCAACTCACTCGGATCAAGTCACCTTGATTTATAAAGCGCTTTTTACAATACAGATTGTTTCAAAGCAGCATTACATTGATAAAAGGAATTTAATACAACAAAGATAGTTTTGTTTTTACAGCAGCTGTAGAAGAAAGTCATTGTCTAACTTATGATTTTTACAATGGAAATTAATCAATCAAAAACTTTTGTTATTAACTTAGGGGCCGCTTACACAACATTAAAAACTTTTAATGCGGTCTGGCCACTCATTTACACGACAGCAAAAAAAAAAAATTGGCCTGAGAATGCAAATTTTAAAGTAGGTTTCAAAGTACTTGAGTACTTGACCTGAAACAGGTTTTGAAAGTGATACTGTTATTATTTCCATGTAAACTTTTAAAACTTGAATCTGTGAAAATGGTTATGTGCGCAGGCTCATAGTCTTTCTTTACAAAGTGACATCGGCAAATTACTTGGCATGCGTAATATAAAGTTTTTAGTCGTTTCCATTGAGCCGTGCGAACTGGAATCATTGTGATACCATTTTCATCTGTACAAAGAAAAAACTTTTGTCGTGTCAATGAGGCCTTCACAGGGAAGAGTCAAGTTGACACAATCTCTGCTGACACTTCATGGATGCGTTGTGGTCGTGTCTAGGCGCAGGTCCACCATCTGATCTGGATACGGCTCACCTCGCGATAAACAGAGAGACCAATATTAACATAGATGCCATTCTTCTTATGATGTAACAAGTACATTGGGTGTTATGGGAAATGTTCCCGGTTCTGGCTGATCTAATTTATGCAGCCTAATAATCTTTTTACATGATTTGAATTATAGAATTTTATAATGTTCTGTGTGTATGCCAGATTAAAGAGATGTGTTTTTACATAACAATTTATGTAAATGTATTTACCTGATAATTTCGGTCATAGTAGTGACATTTCAGACTGTCCTCTATATGTGTGCCAAATTTCACAACTTTTTCCCATACGGTTCTATGGGCTGCCATAGACTCCCAGAGCAGGAGAAGAAGAAGAAGAAGAAGAAGAAGAAGAAGAAGAAGAAGAAGAAGAAGAAGAAGAAGAACGCCAACGGATACAATAGATGCCATCACACTTTCGTGCTTCACAGTATTAATAAAACAGTACGCAAAAAATACCCAAATGACCTACCACTTCTGGAACGATATTAATGTGCGTATACAAAGAATGCGTCTGAATATGCGTGTAAAAGTTGTATGTCCTAATTCACATTATCCTGCTACCCAGCAAACACAGAACGTTGGCCACTTACCCAACCTTCTAACAACGTTTTAACAACATGGCCAAAAGGTTGCTATAACTACATTGTGTGGTGAAGGTTGTTACAGCATTGTCACAATGTTGACACTGAACCACCATTCAGGGCCATTGCTTAAGGTTGTGCCAAAGAAATACAACCAACAACCTGATGGTGACCCTGTGGACACAAACTCAGTTGTGCAGAAACTCTTCAACAAAGCCACAGAGTGCATGATCTGGCCTTGGCAGGAACAGAACACAAGTGTTGTATGAAGATTTAACTTTTAGTATTTATTAAAAATGTATCCTCAAATTTGTTTATTAATGAATAACGTTTTCATTCCTTTAGACTATGTCGACATTATCACCAAGAAGAGGCTCTTTAGCCCTATTCCCACAGGATAAGTATTACCTGGTCATTTAATTGTAATAATTGTGGAGGTTGTCTGTGATCTTAATCCTGTGCGAATGTCTGTAATTTGTGAAGTAAAAATTCCCCCGCAAATGACCTACCATATTTCGCCGAACACCGAGGTCCTGTGATGATATTAGTCTCGTGTGAATCGGCATCTCTGCGATTTTTTTTTTTTTTAGCAGGGTCGTATATAATTTTTTCAAGGTTTTTGTTTCCTGTGCGCCTTTTTATCCATCTTTCGTGAAGAATGGAGGCTGCTGCATTGCAGTGTTTTGATAGTATTTTGGGTGCTGGGTCATATCGCTAAAAACCATGCAACTATAAAATTTGCAGAAAGAGAAAGCTGAAAGCCAGAGGAAGAGCAAAAACAAAAAGAATGATTAGATGGAGATGGATGAAATGCGGTAAGGAACATTCTTCTGTTTATGATATATCATACAGCTAGACCTATAACGGCAAGACAAGCCTAGCAATAGCCTATTGACATCATATCCGGAAGATAAGTCAGTAAATTCGAGTAAAATCACAGGCTTCCCTTATCCCATGTGAACGCGCCACACGAAATTCAGATGTGGGTGGGTAATTTCTAAAATCACATGAGGTCCCCAGATAATACTAATCCAGTGCGAATAGGGCATTTGACCAACAAATGCTTGTCTCTAGCCTGGATGCCAGCCGAAGTTAGCCCCACCCACAACATTTGAGGTCGGAAAGTTTGTATTCAACGACGTCAGGCTAGCTTGTCTCAAGACTGACAGAAGAAAAGCAGATCCTTGTGAAAGGAGATGATGCAGCACTGTCAGACTCGGTAGCAAAGGTTTAGTCACTGAAGGCCACCGTTTCAATGTGCACACAAACAGGAATTAAGTGTAAATCAAACTATCTGGCTTTATGCACTTTAAAATTCATAGGTCAAACTATTTTCAAGTTAAAAGCAATCATAGTAGTATTGGCTCAAGAACTAAGGATAAACGGCCTTCAAAGATTATTTTATCCAATTATGATTATTTTTTTTCCAATTTGACTTGATTTGATTTAAGAATTGTCTTAACATTAATAAGCTCTCTCTGATTAAAGATGGTGTAAGTGTTATTTCAAAAACGCTGTTGGACATTGTTGATAATTGAAATCAACCCAAACAATCTCACCCCTCTCTTCATTGCTCCACCTCCAAAACTCAGCCTCCAATCCTAACAGCCCTGCTCCGAGTCGGTCTCGAACCCCAATCCTCCTGCAAGCCTGTTGAGTGCACTAACAATGACACTGAAAACACTGCATTCACTAGCAATCGTCAACGCGACTCACACTATGTCCTCCGTTACACACACAATCCAAGAGTGGATGTCTGTTTATCATAGCAGAAGCACAACAAAATAATGCTTCACATAAAATAAAGCGCAGATGATAAATGAATGACAAAAAAACACACAAAAAAAATGTATGTACAGTACACAATAGTAATTACAAACAGGAGTTCATTATAGTTGCCAGCAGCACAGCAGCTCCAGACACACATGACACTCAAACCCAGTGTTTCTCACGTGTGGAGCGAATCAAAGCAACATCCGTGTCTGTTTTCAGGCCTTCCTGCTGAGCTCTCTCCAGCACTTCTAATATTAATTTGTATGTTCTCATGTGGTTCCCAAGACGGGGGCCAGTCCTTTTGGCTGAAAGAAATGGCAAAAAAAAAAAAAAAAAAAAAACATACAGAATTATGCATTTAATTTCTAAAATATATTAAAAATAAGGATAGCCTCTGACATAACTGTAACTCTGTAACTCCTCAAGCAAATCAAATTTTTGCATACCAATTAAACAGCTAAAACTGTTTTAGAGATGACTTAGAGATGACTGAGCCATAATTGGTATGCTAAATTTTTATTTGCTTGAGGGTAAGGAGTTACCATTTCTTTCAGCCAAAAGGACTGGCCCAAAAACTAAAACAGCAGTACATGCAAGTTGTAATTGTGACCAAGCTTAAAAAAACAGATGTCACATTTGGAGATGTCTCAGTCCATCCTAATTAAGCAGCCCATCTTGACCTCCCAAAAATAAAAGTAACATTGGTCCAGGTGCTTATTACATAAACTTAAAATAACTCCCAATGCACCAAATGCTACATTTTTCTAAATGTCATAATCATTAGTTAACAAACAAGTATTCATTACTTCAATGAGCTCATTGTTTCTGCCTTATAACATTGTTTAAATTAATACATTTTCAGCTAACTTTGATTTGTATATGTACCTTTCTGAAATACATAACTTAGACAGCCACCTCTGATAACAGATCACTCTAAATTGTATTGTGGACTCATGCATTTTCTGTAAAGCTGCTTTGAAACAATATGTATTGTGAAAATCTCTATACAAATAATGTGAATCGAATTGAATTTATGGTAAATCAGACAGAGCAAATTATATGGCATTTTATTAGAATTAGTTTCCAAATGAGCAGGGCTGGACTGGGACAAAAAAAAAAATCGGCCCTGGCATTTTGGCCCAGACTGGCCCACTACATATAATCATAAACACCTCCCATCTTTGCACGCCCTTGAATGTGTTCACCAACTCCTACTACTTAAAACCACTAATACCACTAATAATTGTTAAAAACAATTGTCATTTATTAAAACAATTAAACTATACTCCACAGTGATGAATCCAAAAACAAGCTATAAATTGCACTGGCATAGCAATACCAGTGTTTCTCACAGGATTTTTAGTAAAACTGTGGTGGGTGGACCTTGGGTAGTGATGGCAAAATGAGGCCTTCTGAACCACTGAGACCTTGCAGGCCATTGCTTCAGCTAAAGGTTCATTACTCGAAGCTTCATTCATCATTGCTCACTAGTGACACCTAGCGACTGTGAAAAGAAATAGCAGACAAACAATTAATTCATTCTGAACCAGTGTCGCTCCCTCCCTCCCTAATTTTATAAAAAATATTTATTTTATAAAAATGCTTTAATAAATAAAAATATTTATTTGTAATGTAAATATATTTATATTTAAATGTATATTTTATAAAAATATTTTTATAAATAAAAAATATTTATTTATTTATTTTGTACTCACTGTTGATGTTTGTAACCTTTCATTTGCAATAATAAAAAGACATGATCAGACATTTGTCCATTACTGTGTATAATATAAAATATGTATCTTTCTCTGTCTGAATTTACTTGTCCAGAGTAACACTCACAGTTCATTAGTTATTCATAAATTGTTTGGATAGGGACAGTATGAACAACAACAGTGACACTGTTGAGTGCAGTGCTTATGTTAGAGGGAGTGTAATAAAGTACATTTATTAATTTAACAGATTATAGATAACAGATTAAAGTAAACTGCAACAGAATAGTCCGGAAGGAAGGAAAATAAAAATTGATTTTTTTATTGAGAAACAGAATTATTTCAAGTGTGTTGGGGTTTAGATGATTCCTCTTCTTGGACAAAATCTCTCTAGCCTTGGAAAAGATCCTTTCACAAGGAACAGAGGATGAAGGGGAACGTAAAAATGGCAGTGGTACAAATGAGGACACTGATGTTTCTGTTGAGCCCAGACAGGGGAGGATTCCCTCTTTTTTTGCTGGCTCCATTACCAGGAAAAAGGAAGAGTCACAAAAAGCAAACAAATCCAAAAGGGCAATCCAAATCAAAAAGCAGATATAATCTGCTAATAATTATCCAAATAATCTTATCTAATTAATATAACAAGACTATAATATAGGCCTACTATAATAATAATATACTATAACTACTAACCTGATAATGTAATAATATACAGCCCTCACATATGACACAATACAATGATAGTTTTATAACTCTCTGACTCTCTGACTCTACAACTGCTTCTACTACTGCTGACAACACCCACAAGGAGGCGCGAGTTTCGAACCGGCTTTAATCCGGAAGCGACACTCAGACCGAACCGATGACGTAGCCACACAAACCGAGGCCTCGTTTGTCATTAGTCACGTGATTTTCACGTTAACAACACAAGCCTCGAATCGCGGCTTCATCTGGCACGCCCACTTTTTCTCGACACACGCTCCGACGCCTCGGTTCAAATGTCACATCACTAACCTTGGGTCCTCTAGGGGGGTTTGAGGGCATGCCTCCCCGGAAGAAAATGTTGTGCATTGTAATGTTAAATTCATCAATCTGGTGCACTTTGAGAGTTAAAAATTAAAAGCTCCAACCCATATTCAGTGTGCAAATTGAACAAAGAAAAACTCAAACCTCTTTTAGTTATAGTGTATGTCTACATTACACTATAACATAATAGTAGTTATAATATTAATTCCATGACAGTAATAGCCATATATTGTAAAACAAATGCACTGAGGAATAAAGGAAACTTTCATAATTAGTTTTGTACCAATTTCTAAACTTGAAAGAGATAAGCACATGATCTTGTATTTTGACGGAAACTGCATCTAGCTTTTATTTTGGCGGAACATAATCAAAATGTATTTTGGTTTACAAACGCGTCTAAATACAATTCTAATAAAATGCGGTAATCGTTTAGGCGGTAGGTATATAAGACTGCTGCCTGTCACCAGAGTAAAGAGATCACAGATAACGCATGATTTACGATGAGAGGTGAAGAAAATACCATCTCTCAAATAAAGACAGTGCCTAATTGGTCAGAACTCATCCAGGAGGCTGGACAAACATTTGAGTTGAAAACCTTAGGACCCGAACAAAGTTTGGGGGGAGTTTTGCTAGAGAAGATTCCAGAATGCATTAGAATGCATCCAGACAGACGAGTAACCATGCAGACGAGCAGACGAAAGAACCCAAATCAAGATCAGAAGAACATTGGTTAAATAGCTTCATTCAAGCCATCTAACTCTCGTCTCAATTCTCTTTCTCTTACTTTTCTTTTCTGTTGTAAGTCTCGGTTCTGCAGTTAAGTTTTGCTGTAACGTTTTGGTCCACGAATGGACTCCAAAGCCGGCTTTCAACTTTAAAGACTTTACATCCATCCGGCAGCACACCACGTGATTGGCCGCCCCAGACATCTATCCAGGCACCATGAGACGGCCGACAAAGGGAATCCCCAAAAAGAACGCAAAGACAATCAATATAAAGATATAAATTTAATAACCTGCATAAGAAACAATAGAAGGGTTAAATTAATGATTGATGGTTTGTTCAGGTCATGTCTTATAAGTGCATTTAGAAACTTGGGAATTCATCATCTCACTCTTAAAACTCATTCTTTCCTCACTCTCTTTTTTTCTGCAACTCGTATAAATGTGTGTGCGTGTGTTTGTGTTAGATATTAGTTTTATGTATTAGAATAATCAATAAAGTCTTGTTTGTATTTTAAAGAGAAGTGTTACTTGTGTTGTGTGCTTACGAATTTAATGTCTTAAACTTCTGATTTAAGTAATCTAAGTTTCACTATAGTTTGGATATTTATATCCACTGCAGAGCTGATAGTTACGGCCGTTTCAAATGAACGCTGGACGAGTCATTTGCTTGCTCGGCCGTAATAAGTGATTCTTTCGAATTCCCTATAAATTAATTAATTATTCCCTTTGAGCTAAATTGACCTGTCAGACCCCTACACAGGTGTAGCCAAGCTTCAGGAATGTGGTTTTGCTAGACTGGAGAAACTAGAAGAACTGGAAGAGAGGGCTACTCTCAGAGAAAACAAAGGAAATTAACATTTGAACTCTCTTGCTATATTACCATCCCCATGCGAGACACGATCACACTTGAGTTGATCACCTCCCAATTTACACATCATTCCCTTCACCCATCCCTACCTGAATTCACCCAAGAATCTATATGGTTTATTGTGAATAATTATCATACAGTATTACACATGTTTGGTATCATTTGAAATATCTCAGTGCGACTGGTACAAAGGTCTCATTCTCAAAGAACTAATCAAATTACTTTGGCACTTTAATTGTGGTGCTGTTCCTTTTTTTCTGTTAATTAAGAGTTTCACAAAACATTGTTTGAATAAGAACATGCACTGAAAAGTTATGTAGATGGTAGATTATTTGTCAAGGTAAGTATAATTTTTTTCATAGATTAAAAATAGCTTTTAAAATATGCAAACTTGCAATATTAAAGCAGTTTGGTCTCAATTTTAGTATTCAGATATCCTTTAATCCTTACCGTTAGGAAAAGTGTTGAACATCCTCTGGTCAAGTATGACAAATATTTTAATTTCCTGCCAAAGTCATAAGACATAATAAAGCCCAAATTTACTTTAATGATGAGTAATTGACATTTCAGCACTCCTTGAACAGACAGCGCTCTGTAAGTTTCCAAAAAAGAACAAGTGCAACAAGTACTTATTATTTATATTGTTTCCATTTATTGGTTAACAGTGTTGTTTTATGTACTTGTTGCACTTGTTCTTTTTTTGGAAACTTACAGAAAAAAAAAATTACCACTGGCACACCTGTTTAGTTTTTCCTTTTGATTTGTCTGCTATCCGTTGATGTTTTCTGGACTGATTCCGGTTACCGACCTTTATCATCCGGCCTTCGACTACGCTCCCGTCTGCCATGTACAGAACCCGGCTTTGTTCATTAAATGTGCTGATCTGCCTTTGCTTATTATGTTTTATTTACTGGAACTGGCACTGGAACAATCCTTCCTAAAACGCATTAAACTTTCGTTTACAAAGACGTGAAACTCACCGAGTGGTCAGGGGTGTTCACTGATATGCTCACACAAAAATCGCTGCAAAAGATGCTTTCCAACAGGTTTTATCGTAGTTTATGTCCAACTCCATTGACTTGTATTGGATGTTCTGTGAGGTACGGTATTACTCCGCCGCCGGAAACTGGGCTGGAGTGTCTATTATTCAAGCTCTCAACGGAAGAATGTACGGGTGTGAGGCGTTTGGAAAAATAGGTCCACAGTTTTACAACGAATGGTAAAACACATGTTGGAAAGCATCTTTTGCAGTGATTTTTGTGTGAGCATATCAGTGAACACCCCTGACCACTCGGTGAGTTTCACGTCTTTGTAAATGAAAGTTTAATGCGTTTTATGAAGGATTGTTCCAGTGCCCATAGGCAGCCATTCTGTGGGTGGGGGGGAAAGCGAAAGAAACCTAACCCACCCAGCACTAGACATCATTAAGACGTTGTTTTTTGGGCTAAATCAAGTCGGCCCGTCATAGTCTTCATTTAGCCCAAAAATAGACGTTGAAAATTGGGCTTTGTTTGGTCCGTCTGATTTGGTCCAAATTTAGCCCAAACATAGACGTTGAAAATTGGGCTTTGTTTGGTCTGTCTGATTTGGTCCAAATTTAGCCCAAACATAGACGTTGAAAATTGGGCTTTGTTTGGTCCGTCTGATTTGGTTCAAATTTAGCCCAAACATAGACGTTGAAAACTGGGCTTTGTTTGGTCCGTCTGATTTGGTCCAATTTTAGCCCAAAAAAAGACTTGAAAAGTTGGCTTTGTTTATTTAACCCAAGACGCTCGTCTGTTTTGGACCACATATAGCCCTAATGTAGCATAAATACAATTAAAGTCTATTGTAGCAAGTGAAGAAATAGATTGTAGAAATAGTTTCAAAGTTACGTGTCACTGCACATGCCAGAAATACATTATTTGTAAGCACCTATACGTTTGCAAACCATATAAATACCTACATGATTTGGCATACAGTGAGGAAAATAAGTATTTGAACACCCTGCTATTTTGCAAGTTCTCCCACTTGGAAATCATGGAGGGGTCTGAAATTGTCATCGTAGGTGCATGTCCACTGTGAGAGACATAATCTAAAAAAAAAAATCCAGAAATCACAATATATGATTTTTTAACTATTTATTTGTATGATACAGCTGCAAATAAGTATTTGAACACCTGTCTATCAGCTAGAATTCTGACCCTCAAAGACCTGTTAGTCTGCCTTTAAAATGTCCACCTCCACTCCATTTATTATCCTAAATTAGATGCACCTGTTTGAGGTCGTTAGCTGCATAAAGACACCTGTCCACCCCATACAATCAGTAAGAATCCAACTACTAACATGGCCAAGACCAAAGAGCTGTCCAAAGACACTAGAGACAAAATTGTACACCTCCACAAGGCTGGAAAGGGCTACGGGGAAATTGCCAAGCAGCTTGGTGAAAAAAGGTCCACTGTTGGAGCAATCATTAGAAAATGGAAGAAGCTAAACATGACTGTCAATCTCCCTCGGACTGAGGCTCCATGCAAGATCTCACCTCGTGGGGTCTCAATGATCCTAAGAAAGGTGAGAAATCAGCCCAGAACTACACGGGAGGAGCTGGTCAATGACCTGAAAAGAGCTGGGACCACCGTTTCCAAGGTTACTGTTGGTAATACACTAAGACGTCATGGTTTGAAATCATGCATGGCACGGAAGGTTCCCCTGCTTAATTCATCTGTCTGTAAATATCTTGATATTGATTAAACTTGCTCATTTTGTGGTCTTTTTGAAGAAACTGCTGCCCATTTATTTTGTGAATACATTTAGGGTTGATTTAAGTTCTTATATTTAACCCTACTAATGTGACCCACCGTTTTATCCTTTTATCCGATATTATTTGTTTTATTACGAAATCCCAAAATTGTCATCTCTTGAATATGTTGTTAATTTCTTTATTTTATATCCAAACATTTTCATCCACAAGCAAAAGTGGCTAACTGCTTTATGTTTTCCTTTTTTTCTTGTTGAATTTAACTCTCGTTTCATCCCTCAGGCCTAGGCCTATAAATAACTATTTTTTTTTTTTTTTCAAGTATTGTAATGAATTATTTAAGAAAATATATATTAAGATATTCAACCTTGTAGGTTCTTTTTTCCTGTTGTTGTATAATATCAAGAAAATGCAATTACCTGCCTCCTTGTTCATTATAGATGCCTTTTTGTTACACATATTTAGCCAATGTATTGGATATAATGCATTGCATTCAATGTTGTTATTTATTTTGTTTGTAAAAGATGGCTTATATTGTTTTGGCATAGATGTACAGTAATTGGTTATGTATGTATATGTGACTGTGCCAACCCATGTTGCGCTAGAGGACTCCGAGAACTTTAAATAAACTCAGCCATCTTAGTTGAGTTTACTGGAGTTCAAGGACATGAAGAGGTGGACCGCTTGCACCTGCCTGGAGAAGGATCTGGGAAACTTTGGAGGAGTACCAACCTAACGCCTGTTGTAAACAACAGAAGTATAAAAGACTGAAGAACTGACTGCCTCTTGGGATACTGATACGCCAGTGTGCCCCCGACGCCTAGAAGCCCAGAGCTGAGGACAAGAAACCCCAAGCAGAAGAGAAGCCCAGAGTTTACTACACCTTTGATTCAAAACGTGATTATTGTATTTTATACTAAAATGATGAAGTTTTATTTGCCTTTATATTTTTGTTTATTATAAAAAGAAAAAGTACCCAATTAAAAGAAATTTAATTGATTACAAAATCTGCCTACTGAGACTTAGATTTATGATGCTGGAAGACTTTTAATGAGAACATACCACAGAGGAGTCTTCTGACCAAATTGTAAGTACCTTTTGAATGCTTATGGTTTAGGTCAGATTTGACTTTCTTTACCTTACCTGAGAATAATAAATAAATAGGTAAAAGGTGTTAAGAGTAAAGTACACACCGTAAAACAATACAAAAGTTTAATATAAGCAATAATAGATGGACCAAAAGGCACTTAACCAGGAAGCCATGATCGACCTGAATCAAGGCTTTCTCCAGGTCCAAAGAAACAAAACCAATGTTAGAATTATGTACCCTAGAAAAAGAAATCAAGTCTTGAATCTCAATCTATCAAAATTAGTCCTTCCTGGAATGCAGTATGACTGATCTGGATGAATCAATGAAGAAATGTAGAGTTGTTAGTAACTCTGTTAGTTAAAGACTTCGAAAGTATCTTATAGTCAATTCCGAGTAAAGAGACGCCAGCATCTAATGTCTTCAAGATCACCCTTTTTAAGGTAATAGGGTGACCACAGCTCTTCGTAGACTCAGTGGAAGTGTACCTCTTTTAAAACTCTCCATGAAAACAGAAAACAAATCCTTTCCAATGACTGGTCTATAGTTTATTAAGCTTAGATTTCTCCCCTTCCGAAAGCTGAGGTAGATTCTGAAAGAGAGGTTCAGCCATCTCCTCATCACAGGGTTCAGCTCTATAAAGATCTTCATAAAAAGATGCGTGAGAAATAATCTCATGACCATCAGTAACTTTCCTCCCCTCTGGAAGTCTCAAACAGCCTAAAATCTTCTTATCCACAGTTCTTCTCCAGGTTCAAAAAGAAAGATGTAGGAGCATCCATGCTATTGAAGGATGAAAATATTGCACAAATAAACGTCTCCTGGGCTCTTTCCTCCAGTAAATTACAGAAATGTATTGTGTTTCAAGGACTCCCCTTCAAAATTAAGTAGAAGTATTTCTTTTTCAAGTTGTGCCATCTTCTTATCCAAAAAACTTTTATTGTAAGCAGAGTAACTCTGGCAAAACAATTTAATTTGAGTTTTGCCGATGTCCCACCAGTGGATCTCCCAGAAATGAGAGAAAGAGTGCACAAAATGTGATCTAATAATAACCTGTTATTAAACTTCCAAAAAAAATACCTTGAATGTGTTATCTTCAGTATTGACATCAATAGATGGAAAATGTTGATCAGACAAAGCAGTAGGAAATATACAGCTATTATATAAATTACCTTTTGCTTTTAGGTACGTACATCTTGTCTAACCTAGCCCTGGATACCATATTGTAGTTTATTTTCACACAGGTATATTGTCTGACCTGAGGAAATGATTATCTCCAAACATCTACAAGATTGAGGTAAACAATTAAATACAGAAGCACGTTGGCAGATTGACTATGAGACTCTTCATGATTTCTGTCCAAAGTATGACTTAAAGTACAGTCATAATCCCCGGCCAGAACAATGGTCCTATTGAGAAACATCACTTAGAGCAATTTTAAGTTTAAAAAAACAACAAAAAAAAATTACAAAGAATAACCCCAAACTGGGTGCATAGACATTGACAAAAGAAAAATTAGCCTGAACAGTTACATCAACTCTCAGCTATTGACCGGAAATCACTTCAAAAACATGGACAGGTTGCTCTTTATATTCAGGTGTCAGCAATATAGCCACCCCTGCACTGACATTAGAGCCATGACTCAATTCAGCCATGACCCTTCCATTCACTCAGCCACTGTATCTGATTATTCTCATCTGTGTGCGTTTCCTGTAGAAATACCACACCAACACTTGTATTGTGTTTAAATGTTTTTATTTGGTAATTCAGCAGAGGATCATTTGTAACTACACTTTTTTTTGCAAACAAATAAAACTAACAACTTGACAAAAATGCATAAAAAAAAAAAAAACACACACACCTCTAACCCCACCCCAAAGTGCTATCCAGTGGTAAAGGCAGGTAATGAAGGCATAGTAAAAATTAATCACTAGCTTGCAGAAAAGAAATAAAAGGGGACCACATTTTTTCAAATAACAAAATCTTGTTTTTTAGAGCATCACACCAACACTTGTAATCATGACATAATCAAAAAGACTAGCCCCTTTTATAGCATCACGACACCCAGTAATGTTCAATGAACTAACTCTCAAAGGTGCAATGGAAATAAGTATAAGATAAACACACAATAAAACTAATCCAAACGAGTTATTAGGTAACCAAGCCATACTAATTTTCTACTTTGTAAATTCAAAGAACTTCTAACATTACCAAGAAGCTTCTTAAGACGGTACCTTTTGGATTTGTCAAGTTCTTCCAAGGAAGCTTTTATCATAGCCATGGTACCAGACAACAGAAACAATTTTACATCCGGAAAATATGACTAAATTTTAGGTTTACGGTGTCTCTTAGTAATATCAAGAAAGTGACTGGACAGAGTAAAGTTTAGTCTTACCTCCAGAGACTAGCTCTGAAACCACTGCATCATTTCCCATTATCTCTGTATCCTCATGTTAATTTTCAGAGTAATCCATTACATCCAAAGGTTCTTAAGATAAAATGTCATCTTGATTCTGATTAAATGAATCATCAGTAGTTGTTTCATTATCAATTTTATCAGGCTGCGTTTGTTTTCCATCACAAATCAAAAAGAATTCAGGCACGGACTGCAAGCACACCTGTCCCGGGCTCGTCTCTGCCTGCGATACAGTGGGAATATGACTTGGGCCGGCAGCCTCCGCCAGGCCGTCTCCAGAGGACCTCCAGTACCGGTCTCCCTTCAGGCAAGTCAACCGGCGCCGAAAGTGCTCCATCCAGCTGGGGTTCTGACGCCACAGCGGTCGCAACTACATTCGCACTGGCCGCCCTCTCGCTATTCTCTGCACCTGCAGCCGGAGCTGCAAGGTCCTCCGGCCTGTCTCGCCTTGGGCAAGTTTGCCTAACTTGTCCAAAATCACCACAAACAAAATTGTTACATTTACATGTATTTGTGAATTATTTGTTCTGTGTAATGATTTGTCTGTCCTCTAGGGGGCGACAATGTTCTTGTTTGTGTCTGTCTTATTAGGAACTGATTGCCTGCACCTGTGGATCGTGTAGATTTGGGATAAGAAGTCTAAGTGGGCAAATCTGTTCGGTGGCGGTTCTGTGTGCTCTCTTGTTGTTTGTGTTTACCCCGATTCATTTTCCTTCTACAATTATGTTTATATTCTTTTTGTAATAATTCCCCTATTGAACAAGCTGTGTTGTGATGTCCTCAATTGTGTTATGGCTGCGGTCCTAACACAAAGCATCTCATAGATTCTGAACTGATAAAAACTGAACTGATGTACTCTTTGCCATTGATGCTTAATTTCTCTGACAGATTTAAAGGATCACTCTGAGTGTTTAGAATCAAAAAAGCCTGACGCCGAAAAGACATTGCGTGTTTAATCTTGGGATTTTTACATCCAAGAGGAATCATTTTAATAGGACTCACTATTTTACCATAAAATAGTGAGGAGAGTGCGGCTCCTTCCACACTCACTCCGCACATGCACACAGAGAGAGAGAGAGAGCTAATTGTTTTTGTTTTTTTTTCTCAACCTTGTAAATATTTTGTGCACAATTTTGGGAATACTGAATCACAAAAGACTGTCAATAAGCACCATTGCACTTTTTGACACCAATGACTGTTATTACCATCACGCCTCGTCACACTGATTTACAGACACGCTTATTTTACACATGGCGCTCAAACAATGTTTGTTGTGGTAGTAGAGTGTCGTTGCTGCCATGCCGTCGAAACTTTGTTCAGTCTTCCTAAGGAGTTAGGGAGCAATGGTTACAATTTATTTTTAACTCGGTCCCTCATATTTATAATCCAAATGTCGCTCTCTATGCTGCACATTTTCCAGAGGAAAGCTTCCTCAATCTAAGCGAGTTCAATGCAGGATTCGCACAACACTTGTCCTGAAAGATTGAGCAGTTCCAACTTTAAAAACAGAAGCTGTTGTTTACGAGCCACAACCTGCAAGTATGATTTTTTCGTTGATGTGTTTTCCTGTAATAGTTCATATTGTTTATGTGATCAGTGTAAATTATTCTTTGATTATAGCTTTTATGTTTTGTTTATCTACATGCTTATTTATCTACAGGCATGCTAAACATGGTTTTGTGTTTGATTTGGCTACTGTTGTAAAGCCAATGTTTAGTGTTCGTATTGGGTTAATAGTTCTGGCGACAGATATTTGGCTACAATTGTTCTAAAAATACAAAAGTAACAGTGCCATATAGTCAGTAGCGATCACAATAGATCTGCAGTCCAAAAGAACCCTTCATAGAACCCGGAAATCATCTGACCTTTTTTACAAGGAGGGACAGAGCAGTGTAGAATAATGGTTAAATATGTGAAAAATAATGCAAATTTTTAAAAACGAAGCATGAACACGTTACAGTGCACCCCACAAACACAATCAAGCCTTCGAAAAAAGGTGTTTTACCACCCCTTTAATGGTTTTACACTAAATTCGTTTTAAGGTACATTTACACAACAACGATATGCTGAAAACAGAGACGTTTTTACTTTGATTTTTCCAAGTACAGACAACACTACTGTCAAAACAATCCCCATTCACACCGATCCGCGAAAATGAATAAAAACGGTGTAGTCTGCTGCCAGGCCATTTGATGGCGATGAAACTCTATAGTCTGAACACGTAACGTGTGCTGTGTATGGATGAACATAAACATAAACATAAAAACCATAACACTGTATCAGCTGCTGTACAGAGGACAGAGAAACAGGTATGAACTTACAGAGATCCCATTATGATCATTTACAGGTTCATTATGTTGTTTATGGGGTCTACTAGACTACATTTACATAATTTAATGTCTGTTTTCACCCTCTGTCTGAACACTGTTTTAGTTTCAGCTTTTTTTTTAAAGCAGCCTTCTGAAAACCGCAGCCTGCTCTGATTGGTCAGCCGGCCCCAGTCTGTTTTGATTGGTTTACTGCTTAGAGTGTGTGTTGGAAATGTAACATGCTTTACCATAAACGATGATGGGATGCTGGAAGAATTGTCTCAAAGAGGCGCAAGGACTGAATGATTAGGCTCCTCCTGAACCTACGTTTGTAACTTCATTTATAACATCTGACCTGTCACAGTCGTTATAAAAGTCATTATAAAAGTGGTGAGAACACAACAAAAGATTGAGGTTGTATACTGCTGAGGAATAGTGTTAAAAAAGGGGGTTAGATTCGCTAGTAAAAGGACCCCTTTAAACCAGTAGTCCACCCAACAAAATGAACATTCATCGTTTTCAAGTTCAATTCTCATTCATGTTATTTCAAACTGGTATGACTTTCTTTTTTCTGACAAAGACAAAAGAAGGTATTTTAAGGAATGTCTCATCTGTCCATATATTGAAAGTCAATAGTGTCCAAAAGCTCAGTCTTCAAAAAGGACATTAAGGTAGTATTAAACTTTGCTACTCCACTTTTAGTTACGCACTCGCAAACTTCCTTCTCTGGGAATCCCTGTCGCCATTTTGAAAGGCGTTCCACTTCTTGAAGTGGACGAGGGAAGTTTATATGGACAGACCCTCGACCCCTCGATTTTGACTGATGGAGTGAGTCTACTCTGATGTACTTCAAGCAGCTCTATATCCCACAATTCAACTTGACTGTGACGTCATAGCAGATCGCGCTGAACTGAAATGAATGATATATTAATTATTTTGAGAATTAATCACATAAATAGTGTATAATATTTTAATTATTATAACACTTGTAGCTATGTATATTTGTTTGTTTTTTCCAAGATGGCGCCGTTGTATGTGGCTCACCGTCTGTTGCTCTCCTTCTCGTTCTTAAATTTTGTGATTTTATGTTTGGTTTTTATGTTTGTCTCTACTAACTTCGGACTGCAATATGTCATTTGTGTATGATCGTCAAACATTACTAAATATCCGCATAGCTATCGATTCAACCAAGGGTGACGTTGATGAATATTGCCGATTTCCCCCACCTGCGCACCAGCACTTTCCTGCACAACTGCGCTGGAATCCCGTCGATCTTCCCTGGAGGCTACGGCTTCAGAGGAAGCGTGGCAAGCGGGGTGGAATTGCTGCTCAGTTGAAGTCTCTTGCGCGGTCTTTGCCTATGTGTGTTGGTCCTGCGAGCACCACTTTGCCGGTGCCTTTGCATGGTCTTTCCTAGGGCTGGGCGATATATCGCATGACATTGTTATGCGTATCTCGTCAGTAAAGCCGGTTCCTTGATTAGTAGTAAATCGTCATCACCTGCTTTCAAATGGAGCGGCATTTACTACACAGAGCCGTAGTTAACTGACAAGCTGAGCCATATCGCATTAATTATCGCGGACGTATCGCCTGCGATAATTAATGCGATATGGCTCAGCTTGTCAGTGATAGAATTTATGATAAAATTATGATAGAATTTTAATCTTGGGTGATTTCAACATTCATGTGTGCTGTGATTCTAAGCCACTCTCTAAAGAGTTTCTAAATCTTATTGCCTCTTTTGACTTGGATCAGTGGGTGTCTGGCCACACTCATATTCAGGGACATACTTTAGATTTAATCTTATCACCTGGTTTACTTGTATCAGACAGTAGCATCAGTACTACTGGCATGTCGGATCATTTTCCGATTCTGTTCTCTGTACCTCTTAATGCTACTACACATAAACATCATACTTGCTCACGGATGACTCGAATTTTTAATGACTGTGCAAAGGAGGACTTTGTGGCATTATATCCCGGTTTACATGCGAATCAAGGCATGGTTCCATCTTTAAGCTCCTTAGATACTGATAATCACTTGAACTTTTTTTATTCTATTTGCTCTAATGTCTTAAATGCTGTTGCTCCTCTTAGGGAAAAGAAACATAAACATAATCATGCTTTAAAACCATGGTTAAATGAAAATGTTCGTTCTCTTCTGAACGCAAGTGGAATAAGGACAGACTACATGTTTCCTATGAAATTTTAAAGGATTCCCTCTCTGCATTCCAGCTAGCTGCTAAAGCTAACTACTTTTCTGAGCTGATTCGACTTAACAGTAATAGGCCCAATGTATTTTCAATAATTGATTCTGCTCTAAATCCCACTACTAATCAGTTCCCAGAGATGTCTGACTCTCTCTGTGAGGAATTCGCGATATATTTTAATGAGAAGATCTCACTGATTAGATCTCAAATGCCTTTGTCAGCTTATATGCCACTTGAAGTCCCCGTATGCTCTTCTATATGATCTGTCTTTGAGCCTGTTTCCTTTGACTCTGTAAATGAGATTGTTGCAATTCTAAAACCTACTAGTTGCTTTCAGGATGTGATACCACCGATACCGGGCAATCTGTGGCTTTGGTCTTGTTAGATCGTAGCTCTGCTTTTGACCTGGTTGATCATAATATTTTCATTTCTCGTCTTGAAGCGTGCATGGGTTTTCGGGGTACGGTGCTACAATGGTCGCTCATATTGATCTAATAGGAGTTACTCTGTCCGTATCGGGCAACAGTGTTCGTCCAAAATGAAATTGGGGTCTGGCGTCCCTCAGGGTTCTATTCTTGGCCCGGAACTGTTTAATCTACTGTATATATGTTCCCCTTGAGTTCTGTTTTATCTAGACATGGGGTTTCTTTCCATCTGTATGCCGATGACACTCAAATTTACTTGCCTCTGAAGCGTGATGACAAGCTTGCTTTAAAGCCATTATTGGACTATTATAAATCTGGACGAACTGAAACACTGGCTTTCTAGTAACTTCTTGAGTCTTAATGAGAGCAAAACTGAAATGATCTTGTTTGGCCCCAATGATCGTAGTACCCATGATTTTGATCTCCAAATATTGTTACCATATAGCACCACCTGTGTTCAGAATTTGGGGGTCTGGTTTGATGACAACCTTAAATTTGATAAGCAGATAAGTGCTGTGGTTAAGTCCTGTTTCTTTCACCTCCGTCTTTTAGCCAAGCCCTTCTTGTCTGCTAAGCACTTTGAGATTGCCATGCATGCATTCGTAACATCCCGATTGGACTATTGTAATTCTTTATATATTGGTGCCTCTCAGAAATGCATCAATCGTTTACAATTAGTCCAAAATGCAGCTGCACGCCTCCTCAAAGGGAAGCGTAAATTTGAACACATTACACCAGTTCTGATCTCGCTTCACTGGCTACCGGTTAAATTTAGAATTGATTTTAAAGTTTTATTATTTGTTTTTAAGTCATTGCAGAACCAGTCTCCACAGTACTTATCTGAATTACTTCATCCAATCACACAGTCAAGATAACTCAGATTGGGGGACTCTTAACTTACTGTCCCTCGAACCAGACTAAAAAATAGGGGTGATCGTGCTTTTGCAGCCTTTGGACCCAAGCTATGGAATAGCTTACCGGCTCAGATAAGATCTGCCCAAACTTTGTCAATTTTTAAATCTACTTTGAAAACGCATTTCTTTTCAATAGCTTTTAATATATCTTGATGTGTGTGTCTTATGTTTATATTGTATTTGTATCGTATATATTTTGGCCTTGTTAAGCACTTTGGTCAATGCCAGTTGTATATATAATACAAATAAACAAAGTATACAATACAAATAAAATTGTATTGTATTGTTTGTAATTCTATTTTTCCCTGACAGCTTTTTACCTATAGGATTTTATATATTTTCTTCAACAGCTCATATGCATATAGAATGGTGCATAAAACAAATTCATAAGTAAGTAGGGGTTTAAATAATAAACCAGCTCAATACTTAAGTTAGATTTAAGGTTCCATGTGCCTCCTTCTAGCAATTAGCATTTGAATGAACAATGACACAGTGCTGAGGGAGAAAAGTATCTCTCAAGTTTAGTCTCACTCAGAAGATATAGCAAGAATATGAGGGGAGTATCACAGAGTTAACCAATAAGATCTTGTATACCTTACATCATATAGGAATACGATACATTGAATAACATATGGTCCATATGGAATAACATATAAGTCCACATATGGTCAGTTTCTGGCTAGATATTTGCCCTTATACTGCTTTAGAATAGAGAGAATAGGAGACCATTCTCCATCCTAGCCTAAAGCTCCACATAATGAAGAACACAAGTGAATTAATTGATCAAGTGCTTAGTGCATTCTATTTAAACCAGTAGTGGGCACTCGTGCAACGCAAGCCATGACGCACATCTGAGTGAACAAGACAGAGGGAAGTTAGTGAGTGAAGGGCATAAAAATTTGGAGTCTGAGTCTTCTGGAGTGATAAGAAAAATCAAATATGGTGGCATGATTAGTCATGATGTCACATGCATGAGCCAGTGAGATTTGAGGTTATTGATGCATCACCATTTGATTTGGGCTTTAGAAACAGATATTCTTCAGAAAGTTTGGAAAGACATGAGGATGAGTAAACAATGAAAGAATTTATATTTCTAGGTGAACTATCCCTATAAAACTAGGCATTGAAGAAATAATGCTGGCACTTATGAATGACCTTTAACCCCTCAATCTCACCACTTCTCTGATACTGGATTCATATCTGTTTAGTTGATGATTAATGTGATGTTTCTCCTGTCATTGGTTTGTCCTTTAGCACCAGCTGAAGGAGACTCAGAGGTCGTTCCAGCAGAGGATCCAGCAGAGAGAGAAAGATCTTCAGCAGCTGAGAGAGGCTGTGGCGTCTCATAAGGTGAGTCTGGAGAAGAAGAGAAGTTTGAGACGTCTCAGTCAGGACTCACTGAAGCCACTGTGTGATTGTGATGTGTGTCCTAACAGCGCTCTGCACAGACAGCAGTGGAGGACAGTGAGAGGATCTTCACTGAGCTCATCCGCTCCATTGAGAGAAGCCGCTCTGAGGCGACACAGCGGATCAGAGATCAGGAAAAGACTGCAGTGAGTCGAGCTGAAGGACGACTGGAGCGACTGGAGCAGGAGATCAATGATCTGAGGAGGAGAGACGCTGAGCTGGAGCAGCTTTCACACACACAGGATCACATCCATTTCCTGCAGGTAACAGAGATATAGAAGAACAGGGACATAGTGGACTTGAGCAAGAGACTCACAGAGAAACATTTCATGAGAGCAGAATGAGCCATTGACTGAAGTGTTGATCTCTGTGTTCGGTTATTATATAATCATCAGTCAGACTCTCATCTTACAATCTTCTACTGAAAGAATATAATTTGTTGCTCCAATGTCATATAATGAACATGAAGAAAAATGTATCTGATGCTGTGAAAGAGCTGGATTTATAGTTCAGTTACTAAAAATGTCAAGATCAACAAGAGCCGCTCGAATCTGACAGTAGTGCAGGTTATTGACGAAGTGTGGAGGTGATGAGCTTTGATTTCTGTTTTCTGTAGAGTTTTCAGTCTCTCTCAGCTCCTCCTGAATCTACAGACGTAAATGACAATCCCTTCAGTTCTCTCTCCTCTTTTGATGTTGTGAGAGAATCTGTCCTTCAGCTGAGAGACAAACTGGAGGATTTCTGCAAAGAGGAGCTGAAGAAGATCTCTGACAGAGGTAAAGTCCTGGAGATTCATCAGCTCTCAGAAATGATCCTCCATCATCTCATATCATGTAGAAGATCATATTAGAAATGTCTTAGGAACGGATGCAGGGATCATTTTCTCTCGACATGATAATCACACTCTTCATGTCTGTTGATTTCCACAGTCACTTTCACCAACATTGTTCCCAGAACCAGGAACGACTTCCTACAATGTAAGTCACTAAGAAAACCAGCAGAGAAACTCACTGAGTGTCTTCATGTTCTTCCTGTAGAAAGAAAACATGACAGAAGAGTTTTAGAGTTGATCATGTAAATTAGTGTTTCTCAACGGAGAGAACATCGAGGGGCGCTGGAAGCAAAATCAATTGACTCGTGACTTTAACAAAGATGTAAATCAGGGGATTCAACATATTCTTCAAAAACAGGATGTCTTATAAAACTAATAAATAACTATAATTATTTTTCACTGAAAGCCAATTAAAAACATTCATCCAAGATTTAGCGGTAAAATCACAGTAGTAAAAAAGCTTCAGGAAAGTAAGAACAAACTGAAATCTCTTCTGTAAAAATTCCTCTATGGATTTATCCTAAACATGATTTTGTAACAAATCTCTTTAACGTTTGAGGAAACGGATAGAAATTTAAAGAAAGCTCAAGATTGCCAAAGTCTACAGCACTGAAAATCACCAACAATACGCCTAGAATACTTAAAAACCTTGTAGATCAAATTATTTAAAGAAAATCATAGTGACCCCAAATATTTGAGTGGTGTATATATTAGGCATAATTATAATAAACACAGAATAATAACCATTAATATACAGTAAATGATACACTGATGTAAATGATGATTTGTACAGGATATCTGGTAAACTAGTAATTAGTAAACCATATTCTTGCTCTTCCTGCATTGACACCATTATATGAGAAGTGAACTGGACGATGACATCACTGCTTTCTCCAGAGCGGCTTTATAGAAAAATGAACTAAATAAATAACCTTTTTACATCAGAAATTCACTGAACTTTCTTAAGCTGGACAATGGTAATATTTTCTTCTAGATCTGCTGTACAGACGAAACAAACTTAGTTGCATTATTTTCCTGTTATCACCGTAAAGCCCCTTTCACACAGCGCTTTGAACCCAGGAAATTGCCGGCAAATTGTCAGAATGCCTTCTGTGTGAACGCAAACACGACCCGGGATCGATGCCGGGTTGGGGACCTAGTAACATTGTTACTGCCGTGTTCAGTCCTGGAACGCGCGCTGTGTGAACAAAAGCCGTAATAATGCCGTGTTGTAGTGATGACGATCCAGCTGATCATTCGCTTACGTAATGCGTTTATGATAGATTCAGAGAGAAAAATGCACAAGTGTGGTTTCTCGAGAGAGATCGCAGCTCATAAGCTGCTTATGACGCTGCTGAGTCTTTGTGACATTACAAGTCACATCAATGTCACGTGTCTTTATGGTATTTTTACGGGTTGTGTGTGAACGCACTCTCTGATTCCGGAAAATCACTGGCAGTGTGAATGAACCAAAATCAAATGAACCCGGTTCAAATCCTGGGTCACTTTATCCGTGTATTTTCCGGAATCTCTGTGTGAAAGGGGCTTAAAACTGCTTTGAAACAATATGTATTGTACAAAGCGCTAATTAATAAAGGTGACTACTGAGACACTGCTGATATACTGAACATGAAGAGATCAGCTATAATAAAAGATCAGACAGATTCATAATTCCTGATTCTGATGTGTTTTCTCTCCATCAGATTCCCATCAGCTCACTCTGGATCTGAACACAGTGAATAAACGCCTCCGTCTGTCTAAGAGGAACAGAGTGATTACTGGCACTGGCACAGATCAGCCGTATCCTGATCATCCAGACAGATTTGATGTGTGTCAGGTGTTGTGTAGAGAGAGTGTGTGTGGACGCTGTTACTGGGAGATTGAGTGGAGTGATGGAATATGTGCGTATATCAGTGTCATATAAGAGCATCAGCAGGAAGGGATGGGGTGAGGGGTGTTGGTTTGGATATAATGATCAGTCCTGGAGTTTGGACTGTTCTTCCTCCAGTTACTCATTCAGACACATAAAGATAAAGACTAAACTCTCTGTTAAGCCCATCAACAGGAGAATAGGAGTGTATGTGGATCACAGTGCAGGAACTCTGTCCTTCTACAGCGTCTCTGACACAATGAGCCTCATCCACACAGTCCAGACCACATTCACTCACACACTCTATCCTGGGTTTAGGATTTATACTGGATCAGTGAAACTGTGTTGATGAATGAGAACAGACTGTAGAGAGATTCTACCCATAATGCTTTGAGCTGCATGATAAATCAGTAACAGTGAGATGTTATAGAGAAGGGGTTGACACATTTTTTGTAATGAAGTGGCCATTTTTAAGTTTCTGAGTTAATCACTCTGATTGGATCGCTATCCATTAAAACCTCCATTTACACTGGGCCTCACTGAGTTCACGTTAAAGAAAGCAAGATATGAGCTTGATTTTATTTATCATCAGACAATTTCAAGATCATAGATGCGGCATCAGCACTGGAAAGATAATTTAGTGTCACTACTTTTAATGAAGACGACTGCGTGTTGAGCTTCAGCATGTGACTTCTCTCCGTGATGCGTAGCGCAGAAACTATTGTAATAGCGCTGTTATATCTGTGTATCAGGAGCTGTTATAATACTCTCGCATGTTTATTTTTTACCAGTTTAGGAGGAGTAAAATTAACATTTGTGGCTTCAACAACCAGATGCATTTTGTCCAGTTTCATCTAGAATGTGAAAAAATGCCCTCTTTCATATACATGAATAGTTTCCACATGCATCATTCGATCTTTTCATGATTGGATATCCGATCACAGAAAACGCATGAAGTGACCATATCCATTAACAGAGTTTCTACATGCATCACAGTAATTTTGATGTGTGTTGGATATTTAATAATGACTCTATATACTCGGTTGAATATCTCTACAATTTATAGCATTAATTATGTACAGCGGAAAAAGCTGTCAGACAGTAACTTGACGAGTTGAGTGTGATGCGCAGTGGTCACGCTAATGGTTTATCAGAGCTGTGCACTTTCATTGACTTGTGCAGTTTAATTCTCACACTTTAATAGTATTTATAATTCCTAACTTAATAAAACTAGCTGTGTTACTATGAAAAATTGATTACCTCAAGATGTAGATCTGTATGCAGGTATGAGGAACTTTATCTGTATTTAATACATACACCTCTCTCACTTTTACTGACGTCACGTGCCAGCGATTGTGCCATAGGTTGCTGACTTCTGTTATAGTCTCTTATGTTCTCTTCATTACTGTCCCAGTCATCAGCTGAAGTGCTGTTAGTCCATCAGTGGGCTCTGCATCATTGACTATTGTTACTCTGTCAGGAACTACACTACCCATAATCATCTGCCCTTTTTCATCATCACCCGTCTACAGCTGTTGCTTATTAGCCTTGTTTGTTCTGTCTATAAAGCCTGGTTCACACTGTCATTCATTGCTAGTTTTTTTTTTTTTTTTTTTTTGTTAAATGTTACCACTGCATTTCTGGACCCTCAGTTTCCTGCGGTACCTGCTTTGTGTTTGTTTTCGGATGGTTTATATGTGTTTTGACCCTTTGCCTGCTGTATTGACTGATTCTGGACTGCTGTCAAATAAAGCTGT
This sequence comes from Vimba vimba, assembly GCA_022828995.1. Taxonomy (NCBI): domain Eukaryota; kingdom Metazoa; phylum Chordata; class Actinopteri; order Cypriniformes; family Leuciscidae; genus Vimba; species Vimba vimba. The sequence continues at coordinate 27,411,969 of CM040821.1, forward strand.
GCTTGGATCTTCACTCTTCTTGTCTGTGCAGTACGTATCAATTACATCAATACTACAGCTGAACATCTGTCAGTGAAATAACAGAATAAATGTATTTAATGAATCCTCATATAGACAGTAAGATCAGTGTGTGTTTGTGAGTCATGATGATTTATGTGTATCTGTGTGTATGGTGTGTATCTGTGCTTTTCTTGCAAGAAAACCAAAAGTCTAACCAAGTCGTTTTCCAAATTAGAGGTTAATATAAAAAAAAATTAGGATCCTGTGAAATTTTGTTTTGACAATGCCGGGTGACCCCCACACTCCATAGTAATTTTTACACTTATCGTCACAAATTAATACATTTCTCTTACACATCACTTCTATTGCAAAACACTGGTCACACATTGACCCTTGAGTCTCAGATATTTTAATAGTAGGCTGTATGTTTTGTCAAAATTAGAGAAGGATGTGATCGTAAATTAGTGCAAAAGTTTCCATGGTAAACAGGATTGCAAAACAGGATCAATTTGTTAAATTTAAGCTTTCAGGTGATACCTAGTTTATGCTGATTACATAAAACATGGTTTGAATAAACATATCTGTTCATTAAACTCATTACTAGTTTATTTATTTAAATAAATAAATAAATAAATAAATATAATTTATTGATGTCTGATTGGAGGATGGTTTATGATTTCTTTCCAATGAACTTGTTTATAATGAGTTCACTGCTTACATTAGAAGCTAAGAGCAATTTATCTGTTGGGTTCTCTGATGATCAATAACATTTACAAGGTCTTTAACCAATATTTTTTTAGTATGTAGAATAATTTAACATTAATGATAAACTAAACCCTATAAAATCATCTGCTTCAGTCTATTTCAGATATAGATCTAAAGCACCGGCATGGCTTAAAGCAGAAGCACAGGCACGGCTTAAAGGGGTTTAAACTAACCTGAACAGAAATTTCATCCATGTGAAGTTGGAGACTTTGGAATGACTAGATTTGACTTGAGCCAAACTGACTTCTTTATTCCTCTGGCTCGGTGGTTGCTTCACTGGCACCTCCTGGGAGATAAGTGAGAAGGCATAGGAATTAAAATATAAATTTTTTAACATACAAATTCAGGTCGGCACCGATAGCCTCATGGGCAGCACCGACATTGACATTGACAGCCGTTGCACTCCAGGTGACCCGAGTTAGAATCCCGTGGACCTTTCCCTATCCCGTCCCCCGTCTCTCTCCCACCTTCCTGTCCACTTTATACTATACCATCACAATAAAGGCAAAAATCACCAAAACAAATCTTTAAAAAAATATATTTTAAATAACATAGATTCAGATACAGTAGTCAACATGTGGTCTACAGTGTTGAAAGCACATTGATACAAGTATTGTACTTTTGATTTGGAGCAGGGCCGGATTAACCATTATGGGCAACTGGTCACTTGCCCAGGGGCACATGACATCTAAGGGGCCCTGACAGGTAGGAAATACACATAAATTGAATAAAGTTATCAAACACTTTACAGTCTTCACTGCATAAAGTGCATCTACGCGGGTTCACACAGACAAAGTCTTTCCTCCCTCCCCGCTGAACGCCAGCGATTACTAATTCGTGAAATGCACTCCCGCTGGTTGAGCGCGGTAAAGTTCGTTTTAGGTTCGATATTAGCCGGACATTTGTTCTATAGGGTCGATAGTCTAACAAAGATATCAATAGCAAGATTAGATTTAACATTATGTGACCATTATATATCAACATGATGAAAATATTCATTCAAAATCATTTGTGCATTAATGCTGCATAATTATACCTGAGAATGCTTTGACGCGTTTCCACAGCGCACAATGCTTAAGGGAACGTCTGCCAATTCCACCAACTGCGGTAAAACGTAGCCTATAATTTGTATTTAAAATTACTTTTAACATTTAAAAACAGACGTTTTCAAATTCCAAAGCTTGCAGAAGGTTCCTAATGGCAATACTGACTTAGGCTACAGCTTTCTTGGTAGCCTTGAGTAAATTAACTTGTCTAAGAAAATGATTCATAAAACGTATAAATATCAGTTGAGCCTTTGTTTACTTTCTTCACTGACACAGACGAAAATGAAAAGACTATCAGTCAAAGTTCAGCTTTAGGAGGGGAAGAAATAGGCCAGGATAAGAACTGAGAGAATAAGAAATATGAAGATGAGGAGAGATAGGCCTTGAGTTTTGTTGCCCAGTGCACAGGAAATTGTTAATCCGGCCCTGATTTGGAGATACTTTTATCTGAGCTTTTTTATGCTACTTCATAATTTACTCCACTATGTATGAGAAAACATTTTAAAAATACTTTCACTAGAGATGTTTCAGATCATGCAGGAGTTTATTTGAGACTCCATTTGGATGTTCACCCCAAGAACACGTCTGGAGATTGAACATGATCCCCAATGTATAGAGTATATTAAAAAAGAAATTAAAGAGTACATTGAATTTAATAATAATGAGGAAATGTCAAGTGTTCTATGGGACGCTGCAAAGGCAGTGTTAAGAGGAAAGCTGTTAAAGTGGTCCTCAAGAAAAAAACAAAAAAAACAAAAAAAAAAACAGAAGATATTGACTGATTTATCAAACTCACTAAAAGCACTGGAACAAAAACATATTGAATTAAATAAACCTCAAATCTTAGAAGAAATAAATGTAAGAAAACAACAAATAAATAAGATACTTGATAAACAAGTAGAGATCAAACTTAAGTATATCAAACAGAAGTATTATGAAAATGGACCCAAAGCTAAAAAAATGTTAGCATGGAAACTCCGTTCTTTCTCTCTCCTCTCACTCTTTTGAGACTATTGGGAGAGTAACCACTGATTTGACATTAACAGTTTGTGAACAACATAATTGTATGTTATATCCCTAGTGACCTGTTTGTTCTGTTCTTTTGTGTTTTACTAAAATAGTGTTTACTAAAATCCATATAAAACAATTTAAAAAAAGTTGAAAAAAAAAAAAACTTTCACTACATTACATACATTTATCTGACATCTGTAACTACTAGCTATGAAAATCAAGTTGCATGGCATAATAGTCTAAAAAAAATTAAAACTTTGTATGTATTAGTATGCTTTAGTACAAGGGCATTTTTACTTAAATTACAGATCTCAAAAAAACACCACCCCCACCTTACTTATTTTAAAATGGTTGTCAATTGGTTGTGTATGGTTATGACCACAGGAATTACATTTAATCATCCTTTTTAAGTATTTTTTATTTCTTTTGCAGCCATTTTGAGATGTTTCTTTCATCCCGACCATCTCACTCAACTTTCTTGCTAAACTTGGCATCTTTTTTTTAACACCTTGTAACTGTAACCGCACTGGCATTAGTAGTACATTTAACATTAGCTCAAATGATCTATAGGGAATTTTAATAATTAATCATGAATATGATTAATATTTTGCATATTACAGTTACATTAATTTATCAAAACTGAAACTAGATCGATATGTATATATGAATAACCAATCACAACGAATTATAATTGCTCATTCATGTATCAATAATCCTATTTCAAATCGAAGTTATGGGATAACTCTCAATGGAATTAATTTAGTTATCAAACAATCTGTTTGTCCAGCAAACATTAAACGTAAGATTAACTTCAACTCTCAAAGAAAGCTATCCTTCTTACAAACGCAAGAAAGAGTATTTTTTTCTGGCCTTGAAAAAAAACCAACTCTCTGTGTATATAAAATTAGGTTACTGAAATCGAAACAAGATAAAGCATGTAGCTTAAGATCGAAACATCTTCATTGACTTAGTTATATGAGCATTGAGACAATCAGGAATATATGGAATTTAATAATTGAACTAATGAATACATAACTACGATTCACACAGAGTAAATATGTATGTATATACAGAACACATAAACGAATACAAGACCAGACGAATAACGAAAATGAGGGAGAGTGAGAGATGAAAGGACAATGAGACCGGAAAATGGGAGAGATGAGAGAAAGTGAAACTAACATGTGCGATCACAGAAAGATCACAGTTAGGCAAAATCACAGACAGTAACCTTTTGAGAGACACAACAAGAAATCACATCAATCAAATCAAAAATCATTACTTGCGTATGGTTCTCTTTGTATTTGCTGAAGAAGAGCTCTTTTTAGAGCGGGGCATCTTTCCTCGTGTCTTTGGGGCAAGCAGACTCACGCGAAGTTTAAAGGGATACTTCAGGATTTAGCATTAAGCTTTGTATTAGTAGAAAACCTGTAGTATTTTCGAATTACCTTGCTTTCCACCCTCATATCCCCCTGAGAGGAGAGAATTATGTATTTTTTGTCTGAAAAAAATCCTCCGATGACGCAAAAATCGTCATTTTGCGTCATCGGAGGATTTTCTGGCCAGAGGCTAAAGACTACAGCCAGTAGAAGGAGCTGTTCCGCATGTTTTCAGCCCGCCCATAGAGGGTGGGATCTCACTCACAGAATGTACACAGTGTCAGCCGTCTTTCTTTGGAAGCTAAGCTAGCAGGCTCTTGTTCTGTGGAGAAAACTGAGTAGTACGAGAAAGCTGAGTAGTAGGAGAAAGCTGAATGGGTTACCATCCTCTTTTTCCCGGACTTGTCCGGCGGGCGAAATCGTTCAAAATGTCCGGGATTCGGGATTTGCTTTCTGCTTTCTGCAGTCGCCATTCAATGTTTACATGCACACCTTTTGTTTCAATCTAGCTGAATTCATTCCGATTGGTGAATCTGAATGTAGTGTTTACATGAACGCTAAACAAGTGATCGGTTGATGTGCGTTTTACCATTGCTAAGAAAATTCCCGCTCCTCCGTGAGAGATACGAGACACGCGCGTCTCAGTAATGACGGCACCGGCCTCGCGCCGTTCTCCCGCGGCCGTCAGCCTCGTCCTGCTCGCCACATTAAACATGATGAATGGCGACTGTAGAACGCAAAAGCCGAATCCCGGACATTTTGGGCGATCTTGAAATCCAGGGCAAACTCGTCACGGAGACTCACTAGTAGGCTAACCTTGTTGTTTTAAACTGCGCTCTCTTACCGGTAGGCGTGGCTTGGGAGTGGCCTCCTAGGGCAGCGAAGCAAGTGCATTCTGGGAGTTGTTGTCTTTCATCCACATAAGCCAAAAATACATTTTCTGGCTTTTCTCAGTCTAGAAAGCTCCAAATTCAAAAATTTCTTCACATTACTTCTACATAAATGACCTATTTTAAATACACATTCATCTTTCCAGAGGTGAAGTATCCCTTTAAAGGTTCACCGAACGTGAAGTTGCCAGAAACATGATTCAGAGTTCATCTCCCTTTGTGGAGAGGCGAATATGAAAATAAAACTTAGTAAAGAAAATAAAACGGAGATGAGGACTCCCTAAGGAGCCATGGAGCCAGGAATTCTCTCAGACGCAGTGCTCGTGCACGTCCTTAAGGAAGAGGAGCGCGCGTGTGTTTTTGCAGGGCTTGCGCTCTCGTCTCTTCCGGTGAGCGCGGTAGTGGTATTTTCAAAAGAGTCTTTTTTTTTCTTTGAGTTGAAGTTGCTTGCTGCGTTTGCTTCTCTGAGTCCGAAGGCGAAAATAAAGAGAAGACTTAAATGAAATAAAAGAGAAAACGGAGAATGCTCCCTAAAAGGGAGCCATGGACCTTGAAAAACCTCTCACTGAAAAAGTGCTCTTTTAAAATTTCATGAGTCGGTCTTTTATGGAGAAGACTTAATGTACGCCTACTTTGCATACGCAGACCAATCATCTTAGAGCATCTCGGGCGGGAAGATTTTTCCTTGTCTTGTAAGACAACGCCCACTCGAATGAGTCATGAGGGATATCAAATTTGAGACGATTTGCTTAAGACATATGAAATGTGTAAAACAATGTACATTATTGCATTCTGCTATCGAAATTCGACTCTGTTAGATTGCGAGGATTACAGAGATATGAAACTTGTCATAGGAAGATTGTAGGGACACCGAGTTACAATCACATGCACGAATAGAAGCATTTACCAGTTCGTTCCTTCAAATAAACGTCATACACGAAGTGAATATAACCTAGGAAAACACTCAGGAGTATATGAAAAATTACATGCTTATATTCTAAGTTTAATGTCCAAAGTTTGTGTATGTGTGTGCGTTAATGTGTGTGTTGGAATGTCTGTCACGTTGCGCTTCCGTTATCTCTTGCAGAGAAGCTTTGGCTGCAGCTTCGTGCAGGGTCGTAAAGTGTTATCTCTAGAAAGAGGAGTCGGGTTACGGAATGCGATTTCACTGGAAAGACATTCTTCAGCAATACATTTCAGAGCTAGACACTAGAAAATCATATTATGTGATCAAACAAACTAACAAAACATGCATACAGGAATTGTACATATATCAAAAAGGGGTATTTCTAAGTTCTAATACAAAGGTGTGTGTGATCTCCTGGCCACCTGGGTCTCTGGCTTGGAGAGAGAGAGGGTTTGGAATTCTTCTGAAGCTTTGCAAAGCCTCAGGAAGATGTACAGTATATGACTGCCTCTTGGGCCATCTGGTCTACTCCCAGGTGCCATAAAGTGTCCGAAAACATTCTAAACCCAGCCATGTCGGAGCCATGATGGTAATTTAGATTGTCGAGAGTCTTGATTTACATATCTCAGTTCAGAGTGTAAAAAGGCTTTGGGTTTCAGAATAAATGTGCTTAGGAAACACGGAGAGTCCGAATTTGTTAATTCAGATGGAACGAACGAATGATTCAAATAGCCCAGTCGCTACACTGTTATTACACTGCCTATATCTAAACATACTGTACATATCTGTCTATAGTGTTCATACTGCATACCCATGTGTTCTGCTCTTATAATGCTACTGTTAATACACTGCACATATCCTTACTGTAAGCCATACCACTAGGTTAACTGTATACTACTGTCTACACTGCACTGTAATTTACTCTACACTACCTGTCTATACTGTACTTTTTTTGCACTTCTGGTTAGACACTACCTGCATTGAATTGTCTCTGTACTTGTACTCTACATAATGACAATAAAGATAAATCTAATCTAATCTAAAGGCGTCTTGACAACTCCCTTATCAATATTCACTGAGTAGGCCACTGACTTTGAATATGTATCATTACGAAGTTCTAAAACATAAAGTAATAAAACCACATGACATTTCTGTCAAAGCATGTCTTCTTGAAGTGTCTACTGTGTGTTTCGATAATAAATACTGAATCATTTGGTTAATAAATATTGCTTTATTCAAACCATAAACACAAATAAAAACAATAAAAAAAGTAATAATAATAAATAAAAAATCCATATCCCCTCTCTAGCTACATTCGTCGTGGGGAAGAAAAGAGAGAGGCCATGGGGTGGATGGCCAGGGTGATACATAAATTGCATGGAGTGGAGAAAGAGCAGTGACTATTGAACAGTGTTATGTCTACCAATGTGATAATGTATTAAACTAAAGACAAAAGGCACATACACAACCCCAAAAGAATTTAACATTCTTCAACTGTTTCGTGTTTAAAACATGTTGAGAGGTTTAATCCAGCATCACCCCTACTGGATTAAGACTCTCAAGCCTTCAGCTAAATTATTAAAAAAAAATATCATTACCCATAGTGGATAAATGAACCTAAGAAACAGTTGAGGATTGTTAAATTCAATTTGAGGGTGATGCAAATTGAATCCCCCCCTGCATTCCCGAGACAAAGGTAGCCATGACACTGTTCACCCATTTACGGGACTTGTCAATTTTCCCCGGAAGGCCCGATCTCCACCGATGTCTCTGGGTGATGTCAGACAGCACGATGATCATCTGAGGGAGACGCCGGTGGAGATGTTGCAGATCCTGCTTCATTGCTGCGACGAGATCGATGCTCTTCCTGCATCCCAAGTCGTTCCCGCCGCAGTGAATCAGCAGGACATCCGGGGCTGCTCTTCCTCTAAGGGACTGGTAGAAGAAAGGAAGGAGTCCATGCCATCGAAGTCCACCCTAGCCAAACCAGTGAACCTTGGCCCCTATGGTCTCTCTGGCCCTCTCTTCCCCACGACGAATGTAACTGCTGCCCATGATCCAAATCACTGGACCTGTTAATAGCATACAGCAATCACAATCAAAACATTGTTTTGTCAGTGTCAGTACACATATTTTAACACACACAAGTAACTTGTGTCAGACCATTGATTTCTTTCTATCCAAACAAAACAGAAAAAAAGTCTATGCAGATATACAATAAAACACAAATTAATTGCTCTTATCTGTTCATTGAAATAATAATATGACAATATAGGTATTACACAAGGTTCATTTATTATTCTATTCACACTGAAATAAAGGATTTGCAGTTAATGGTAAGAGAGTTGTCTACCCAAGGGCGCTCTACACCAACTACTTTGGTAAGTAGTAGTAGTGTTACTATGCCAAAGAAACCAGCTAAAGCAGATCAGAATAGTGAAGTGCAAACTCAGAGAAAGCAAGTGAAGGAGCTTCAGACTCAGTTGACCGCTATGGCAGTAAAGTCTACGAATGAGTTGAGAGAACCCAAGGCAGAATCTTTTGACACTTCAGATGGTCCATCTATACAAGCAAGAAACCTGTCTTTTCAAGATACTGATGACTTCTTTTGTTATCGTTGTGGTCAAGATGGACATATTGCTACCAGATGTAGTGCTGCTGAGAACCCAACGAAAGTAATTCAGAAGTTGCTTCATGTCTTGCGAAAGCTCAAAGAAGAAAAGAAATCCACACAGAGTAAGTCAAATGAGAAACTGTTATGTGAAGAGGAGCACAGTTGAAACCTTGAAGCTAGAATCTAACATTTCCAAGGGACTAGTAGGGCCGTCATCTACCATAGATATTAAGATTTGTGGTCATCCCTGTGAAGCCCTGCTTGATAGTGGCTCACAAGTCACAATTATCTTTGAGAAGTGGTACTCCAATGTAGCGTTTTATACGCCCACGTATAAATATTATTAATTATTATTCATAACGGATTATGATCAATAATTAATATTTTAATTATTTTTAATTATCTTCAGAATTTACCGTAGCAGAATCAATAGTATGATTAGTCTATCAGTTCATCCAATGAACAGAAAGCATAAACAGTTATTAACTCTAGGAAATATAATATCTTCCTGGCCAAGAAAGAAGAATCCCCAGCTAACAATAAATTAAGAAATAATCAAGGGTAAAAGCAGGTAACTTTGATCGAAGTTCAAGACAATAAATTTGATAAGCACATACACAAGCCATCTCTTTTCAAATACAAACAATACTTTATTGATTATATACTACGCACACACACACACACACACACACACATTCATACGCGTTGCAGAAAGGGATAGAGTGAGGAAAGAGTGGGTTTAAGAGTGAAAGGATGAAATCTCACGATTCCATATGCACTTAGACATGACCTGAACGAACCATCAAACATGAATTTAACCCTTCTATCGTTTTAAGCAGGTTATTAAATTTATTTCAATGCACCAGTTAAGATTTTAGTCTGGAGGTACTTGCGTCTTTGCTTTTGCTTTTGGGAATTCCTTTGGTCCGCGTCAAAGGGGTTCGTTCGTTGGTTATGGTCTCCTCGTGCCTGGATAGATGTCTGTGGCGTGGATGCCGGATGGTTGAAGGTCTTTGAAGTTGAAAGCGTGCGTTGCCGTGAATCGTGGACCGAAACTTTGCAGCAAAACTTAACTTAAAACCGAGACTTTCAATCGGAAAAGAAAGAATAACACAAAGGAAGAAAGAAAACAAGATACGGAAAGTAGCTAGATGACTGGAATGGAATCTAACCCATCTGATCTTAATTTGGGTTGATCTGCTCGTCTGTTAACGTTACATGGTTACTAAACCATCGTCTGCCGTCTCCGTCTTTGTTCTGCACTCGTTGAGAGCTCTTCTGTATCAGAACATTTTGAACGAACCTCGAGAGCGAACTCCAACCCCCCCAATGCTCTGCGCTGGTTTTTTAAAGGGTTTTTAAAACAAATAAAGGTTTGTTACCCTACCAATGAAGTCCTGACTGTTGCTTTGTTTGCAAAGTCATAAATCATGTCTTCCCTGGGGGGTTTCTCTAATGAAACTAAAAGAACAGATGCAACAGTTTAGGCATGATTTCTAATTATCAGAATATGAAACATTTTACACAGATTTAATTCAAGCCATCTTTTGAATCAAAAGCATACGATCATACTGATATGAAACACAACACACTTTCATTCACACCTCTAATAATTATAACAATTACATGAATTATATGGGATTAAAGCATATTAAATGGACACATGTATTGTAGAAACACACAGAATGATGTATGATGTTTTTAAGTCCATTGAAGATTGTTCTTGAATGAGTTTTACGTATACTGTAGGAAGAATCTCAGTTTTCTGGTTTAGAGAGAAGAGAATTGGTTTGGTCATTCAGAGGTCCTTAAGGAGGAGGGGTTCAGGAATGTTGTGGGGGTTCAGTACATCTGCTGGTATCGATCAGTCTTGCAAACTAACAAAGCTAGCATTGACCAGTTCTTCCTTCAGTTTAACCAATTAGTCTTTGGTTACAGACTCTCTGGAGCCTGGGTGAGTTATGGCTCTTGTAATTAGTCAGACTGGTCGGCGCCTGGATCCCGTGACAAAATGGATGAGGATACGAAGTCCTGACCAAATCTTGAATCAATATTCTGTTTGAATTAATATTCTGGAAGAAGATTATTTTGTGGTTGGTTTTCTACGCATTGTCGCTACACCAAACATCTGTCAAATGTACCAATCCATTCAGTTAATGGCCTGGCCATATGGGGACTGAGTGAGTCAAGCTACCCATACAAAGGATATGTTGTGGTAGATCTTGAGTTCCCCAAAGACCTAGGCATTTCAGGGTCTTTATCAGTACTCGCCTTGGTATGTCCATGTAACACTCCCCTAAGCAACTAAGAGGAGTTTACACTATAAAAGGAGAACTGTCGTCCAGTTGGAATAAATCAAAATGAATGGAGGGGTAATAAACACAAAATAAGACAAATAGAATAGCAAAAACAAACCCAAAGTGTATTTATAAGACAACAGTATAAACCAATTGCACACTCGTGAATAAAGGTTCGTGTGCGTGTGTGTGTGTGTGTGTGTGTATGTGTGTGTGGGTGTGGAAGTCTCTCAGTCCAGCGTGTACTATGTACAAAGTCAGATCAGCCTCACCGGCAAGGATGGTAAATCCGTGAGCAGAATCTGTGTGTCTCCAGCTGTTTAAAGTCCCCCGGATGAGTAATCCACACTCCAAAGAAAGGATATACTCCACAAAGGATCGGCAGTCCACACTCCAAAAACAGCCAGGCAAAAAAATACAGGTAATCCACTACGATCGTGTCCGTATCGTGAATGAATGAGCGCGCTCCCGATCGCCGGTATGCCGGTCCTATATATTTAAAAACACCCTCTCAGTTCCTGTTTGGGTGACGTGTAATCACGTGACAACCCGTCTCGCTCGGAACGCATCACGCGAGACGGGAGATCCAGACCAACAACACATACAGGTTAGGGAGAAAATACAGACACAGGAGAAAGCATATAAAACAACATGATCAACCAATCACTCTTATAGGTCGATCTACTATAAATATACTTCCCCTTATGTGGCCACGCTACATCCAGAACCTCGCAATTCAGACCAAGTTCCGGTTATCATTGGGACAAATGCCTATTTGTTAAAATGCTAGCTGATCTTTATCAGGAGATACCAGATACCAGGTCTGTTCAATGTCTTAAGCTACAGCCCATAATTTCACAAGCTCTTCTTAAACAGAAACAACTGTCCGTTGTAAATGATGATGCTGTTGGATTGGTGAAATGGTTAGGCCCGGGTCCACTCACTATGGCTCCTAGGAAAGAGTGTTTAGCTACCTGCAAAGTAGAGAAATTTTCGCAGACAGAAAAAGATATCCTACTTGTTGAGGCACCTAGCTCTCCTGCATTGCCAGCTGGTATGTTAGTACAGTCTTTTGTACTCCCTTCTTCCCGGGTGGATGAGAAAAGGTTCCCTGTTTTGATGCAGAATGAGTCTTTAACCCTCTGAGGTCTGGGGTGTTTTTGGGGTCCTTGAGATGTTCTGACATGCCCTGACATTTGTGCTTTTTTCAGTTGCTTATAAACATATCAATGGCAAAAAAAATTACACTCTATTTAGCACAAACAGGGCTACCATAATATGTGAGCCACATGTATGTACATGTTTTCATTTTTGAGAGAATAATGTTTATGCATGGTTATTGAAAAAACTAAAAATAAAACACATACTAAATATGTGTCAATAAGACTTTTGACTAATGGATGTCGTCGCCTAGAGTTTTTTCTTCAAAATGATGAAAATCATCCTGCCTAATCATTCACATAAAACGATACATTGATTTTAGTTTTGTGAAACACTTTTAGTTTGGAAAGCTAATATGCGGATGGGGCGTAAACGATCATGCATATTTAGTGGTTCACACCTGATGAGACAATGCCCCTGCATACTTAATGAGCCATTCATTCAGGTGTGTCACCTATAGCTAACTTAAATATACAAGCCTGATAAAAATGATCATTCTAGAAGAAAATTTCAGATGGTATTTAGAGGCTTTTGCATCTGAACTCTTCATATATACACACACATACACACATATATATATATGCACACACACACACATACATATATATATATATATATCGTCTGCACGCGGAGCGGCTGATGGAGATTAATCTAAGGACCCTTCTTCGAGAGATTCCTGTTGCAAAGGATTACTACGTGGCCGGTAATGGGCGGCTGGTTAAGCGCGTTGGTCCAGAGGATACTGCAGGAAGAGGCCCTCGGGTGTGACGAGACCATGCCCAGTCTGTAAGTGCTGACTGTGTTGTCTTGGTTCATTGGAATGTTAATGGATGGACGCTAAATAACTGTAAACTTAGAGCGCATCTGCTGTTGTCTCTTGAGCCAGACATTATTTCTCTAAATGAAACTCATTTATCTAAACTTACCCCCGAAATCAGTGGATTTACTTGGATTGGACATAACAGGGTGGCACACAAAAAAGCAGTAAAAGCCTCTGGAGGTGTGGGTATTTTTGTTAAAACTGCCTTTCTGTGCCCGGTTGCATAAAGCACCTTAAGTTTTTCCCTTAAGTATGATACTTAAGGGGCGATTTCCCCTTACCTAAGAGAATAACTTAAGGGTGTTGCATATAATCTCTTAAACGGTTCTCTTAGGTAAGGGAAACATTTAAGTGTTTCACGACAGCGATCCTGGATTCACGTTATAAAAGTCTGTTGTTGCCATAGATACGCCAAACAACACTAGCACTAGCAGTTTCATTAAATAAAATAAGCTATCGGAATGGATAAAGAAAACAAAAAAAAGAAAGCCTAATTGGACAGAGGAGGAGAAATGTATTCTTCTAGATGAATATGGTAAAAGAAAAACAATTTTGAAAAGCAAACTAAATCCCAGTGTAACTGCGGCAAAAAAACAGAAACAGTGGGAAGAAATAACGGAAAAAATTAATGCACGGAATTTCGATGTGAAGAGGACGGTTCAGGAAGTCATAAAAAAATACGAAAACATCTCTGTGGTCGCAAAAAAAGAGCTGAGCGCTTATAAGAAAGAAGCCAACAAAACAGGTAAGATCAAGCAAGACTAACGTTACGCTTTTAAGATTGTATGCACCGCACCGTAGTGAAGAGTTCGCTTTATTGCTGTACAGTGTTAAGACCTAACGATTACAAAACTGACCAACAGGTGGAGGACCCCCACCGGCTGAGTTGTCGGACTGTACTATAATGGTACAAAACATAATTGGAGCTGACTCACCTGTCTGGCATCTGTGGCGGTTTAGAGAGTGAAGCTGAACCAGTGCAACAGTGTAACACAGAGTGAGACATTATTGTCCTGTATCAGCATAGAACATCTAACACTAGTGGCTTAGATTAGAGGATACATTATTTATTTTTTTACATCATTAGAGACATAATGTTATAGCATAATGATATAACTTGCCATTCCTTTCACACTAGACCCTTACAGCACTCTGAAAATCAAATTCAGCACCATCAGATCGCCAGCAGAACCCCGATACGGGCAACCGCTAAGTAATGATTTATTTATCTATCGCTTCAGTTAATCGCTTCCTATTATTAATCCAACGTAGAACAGCTTTGAAGTTATTTTTAAGATTTTCTTAATTTTCCCCATCACTTGCGTAGAACACCGAAAACATCACCTGCAGCCACCACAACAAGAGAAGATGTGCTGGAACTGCAGAGAGAGGTTTTACAACTACAAAAGGAGAAACTGCAGCTGGAGATACAAAAACTGAAGAAGGAGACGGAAAATCAGGAGCTCTATAGTTTTATTCTAAATAACAAACTTTTACAGCTTAAGGATGAAGGAAAAATAACAATAACTGAAATTGAGTGATTTTTTAATAAAAAATATTAGTTAATCTAATTATTTGTGTAGGCTGTTAGGATAATTAAATATTTGTTAATTTAATTTAATTATTTGTGTGTGTATGTTATAATAATTAAATATTTGTTAATTTAATTTAATTATTTGTGTGTGTATGTTATAATAATAAAAACTACTACTACTACTTATTACGATTACTACAAATCAATTAAAGAAAGCATTGACAATGGCATCTCTAGCAGCATATCCAGCCTGTTGGAAATCTTGAACTTGAATCAAATGCAGTTCTTCATAGCCCTCTTCATTCCCGTGCTCATCCTCTTCTTCGATAGCAGAATACGTCTTGGAAAGGTTGAAAAGCACAACACAGGCTACAATAATTCTGCATGCCCTTGAAGGCTCAACACGCAGTTCGCTGTGGAGACAGTGAAACCTGCGCTTCAGCTGTCCGATGGTCCTCTCAATAATCGACCTTGTGTGGGTCAGCGCATTATTGTACCTTTCCTATTCGAGTAAAAAAATAAAGATTTTTACTATAGTATCAACAGTACTTTACGATAAATACTATGAAGGTAATTTATTGCATGAAATATTTTAATATAGGCCTACCTATAATTCAGTAAACTACTGCTAATATTTCTTTAATGCACACAGTTTGATTTACATTTTCCATGCAAATATTTTAGGCACCAAATTCTACCTTCATAGGAATATTCATTTGTATTAATTAATTACTGTACATGCCTGTGCAGCATTACGAGGATTCATGAAGGGCGTCATGAGCCATGGACGGCAGGGGTAACCACTGTCCCCGAGCAGGAGACCAGTGTGCTCTCCAGCTTCAAAATCTCTCCCTAGTTTGCTCTCCGCCAAAATCCTGGAGTCATGTGTACTCCCGGGCCATGTTGCAACAACATTTGTGATTTTGCAGAGATGGTCACACACTAATTGTACATTTATTGAGTGGTAGCCTTTTCTGTTTACATACTGGTCTTCGTGTGTTTGGGGCGCCTGTATTCTGATATGTGTGCCGTCAATAACACCACATATGCGAGGAAAACCTGCTTTCCGAAAAAAACTGGTTTGAATGACCTCCTGCTGTTCATGACGGGATGGGAATTTGACCGTTGCATTTAAATGACGGGAAAGAGCCCCCGCAACCCGATGAACCACTCTGCTGACAGTCGATTTATGCACGTGGAAAACATCTCCCACTACTGTCTGAAAACTCCCAGTTGCAAAAAAACGCAGTGCTATAAGCAGTTGTAACACCGCAGGTAAAGAGTGGTTGCGATGTGTGACAGGTTCAAGGTCGCCGTCTAGCTTGTTAGCGATGTCAAATATTGCGCGTCTATCAAATCGGTATTCTAGCAGCATTTTTTCATCGCTAAGATGGTCCAAAGGGTTCTCCCTATCCCTAAAAATTCTTCTTGGCACATAATAATCTTCAGCTGGTTCTATAAATTCAGCCATGTCGTCTTATTTTTGTCTCCGCGTTACTCTTAAGGGTACGATTTCCAAACCTTAAATTATACTTAGGGAAATGACCGTTAAGGGGTTTTATGCAACACTTAACGCTTTTTAAGGGATTACTTAAATGAAAAAACAGCATTTAAGGGAAATTCTAAGTGTTTATAACGTTTCACTTAAAGAAACCCTTAAGTAACACTTAAGGGCTTTTTCCTGCAACACCCTTAGGTTTAAGGAAAACATAAGGGCGAACTTAAGGGAAAATTACACTTAAGGTGCTTTATGCAACCGGGCACTGAACTATTACATTATAAAATCCATTGATAAGACATTTGATGGAATTTTGTGTTTGCGCTTTAAGCATATTGTTTCTCAGTATTCCTTCATGGTAATTTCATGTTATTTATCTCCAGAAACCTCACCATGGGGTCGTAATGCGGATCTTTTTTTTGCTCATTTGCTGTCATTAATATATGCTGCTGATGTCGATGCTATTTATATATGTGGGGATTTAAATAGTCGCATTGCGCACCTTAGAGATTATGTTGATGAAGACGACATCCCCCCTAGAGTCGTCTTGGATGCAGGCCTAAATAAACACAGAGAAAGTTTCATTGATTTTCTCAGAGATTCTAAATGTTGTGTTTTGAACGGAAGGGTTAATCCTGAAAATGATGGCTTTACCTCTGTATCAGTCAAGGGGAGGACTGTGGTGGATTATTTAGTGATCCCACATGTGGACTTAAAAACATGCTCTGAATTTAGTGTTTTTACCCCTCATGACCTGGTGGACAAAAATGGGCTACAGGGGATAGATATGATAGATGATAGATGTAAGCTTCCTGATCATTCTGTGCTTTATTTGTGTTTTCAAACAAAGCAGATTCTGTGTGTTGGGAATGAGTTTGGTTTACAAACTAAAAGGTTGATAAGAAAGTTGCATGATAATTTTCTTGATTCTGAAGTTTGTGATAATGCTTTAAGTGTCATAAGAGAGGAATTACAATTTGGAGAAAAAACACAGGATAATATGAATTATTGTTATGAACGTCTCTGTATGGTATTAAATGAGGAAATTAGTAAATATGGACCCAAAAGTGAAATGCATAGTAGAACTAAACAAAGGCAGTATAAAATCAAACAGCCATACTGGAATAATGAACTGCAGAGTGTGTGGCAAAGTCTTCGTATGGCTGAGAAAAAATACTTGAAATGTAAAGATCCCTCCTCAAGGCAGGAGTTATATAGAGCTTTTAGAAGTGGTCAATCTGAATTTGATAAAAAGCTCAGAGCTTATAAAAGGAGCTATTCGAGGGGGAAAGTTTCATAATAGTAATTCTAAATATTTCTGGCAAGAAATTGTCACGGTTCATGAATCAGCTGTCTCATTACTGATGTGTGTCTGTGTGTGTGGGTGTGGTTACTCATTGTGTTGATTATTGTTGCCAGCTGTGTTCAATCCCCATTCCCTTTATATGTGCAGTAATTCCCATCTCATGTTGTCAGATCGTTGTGGCTTCCCCGGTGTCGTGTCCTGTTCCCGTGTTTCGCTCTTTTCTCCTCGTGTGGATTCCTGTCTTCGTGGACCTGCTTCGTTGTGTTTCACGCTGCCTGGATTGTTTATTGTTTCCTGGTTCCTGAGCACGCCGATCACCACACATCATCACCGGGTTGCCCATTGAAGTCCCTGCGTCATCTCGCCATCTGAGTGTTTGTTTCCCCGACCTGTGTTTCTCTGACCATCTGAATAAACATTCTTTTACTTGCAACTGTATCCGTCTCTGTATCACTACAGAACGATCTGACCAATCATGGATACAGCAAGTGCGGCCAGTTTGAATGACTTCCTCACGCATAGCGTCACAAGAATGGATCAACAAGGAGAGGAGATCGGTTCAAGCACTCGTGACGCAGGTGTCCGAGCTCACCCAACAGCTACAACTTCTTCGAGTTCCCACTGCGCCGCCCACACCGCCTCTGCAAGAGAATCAGCCGGAGCCTCGTCTGCCCACGCCAGAGAAATATTCAGGTGAGCCTGAGTATTGTAGGGCTTTTCTCACAGCATGTTCTCTGCACTTTGCATTGCAGCCACGGACCTTTTGCACTGAACAGTCTAAAGTGGCGTTCGTGTTGACACTATTGTCGGGGAAGGCGGCTCTCTGGGGAACGGCGGTGTGGGAGAACCAAAACATCTGCTGCGCCTCGTTCCAGGCACTCTCCACGGAGATGAGAGGAGTATTTGATCGAGCGGTGGCGGGTAAGGAGGCGGCCAGATTACTCGCTGATCTACGCCAAGGAAATGGCTCGGTGTCGGACTATTCCATCCAGTTCCGCACCCTGGCTGCAGAGTGCCAATGGAACGAGGAGGCGCAGTGGGACATGTTCCTGCATGGGTTGGCTGACCGCGTTCAAAGAGAGATTTACATCCTGGACCTTCCCAAGACCCTGGATGGCCTGGTGGAGCTTGCGCTGAGGGTCGATGCTCGTCTAAATCGTATGACCTCTCATGTACAGCAGAGTCGACTCCAGTACCACACTGAGGATCCACGGGCCAGCGGCGGGAGCGCGTCAACCCAGTTTCAGATCATGAACCCATGCAGGTGGGGAGAGCTCGGCTTTCCCGGGAGGAGAGGGAAAGGCGGAGATCCCAGGGACTCTGCCTTTACTGTGGCAAGGCTGGCCACTTTCTTTTTTGCTGTCCGGTAAAAGAGCAAGCCCGATAGTAAGTATGAGGCTACTATCGGGTGGGATCTCCGCCGAGAAGACCTCATCACCATCATCAACCCTCCTCCCGGTAAGACTGAAATGGGCAACCTCCACGCACCGCACTCAAGCACTGCTGGATTCGGGAGCAGAGGGTAATTTTATGGACTTTGGACTTGCACACAGACTCCAAATCCCCATCACTTCTCTTTCTCACAAGATTTCCGTCAACGCACTCAATGGACAAGAACTTCCAGGAATCTCCCACTCTACTGAACCCCTCACACTCATCACTTCTGGCAATCACTCTGAGATCATTTCCTTTTTACTCATGGACTCACCACTAGCACCAGTGGTTTTAGGGCACCCGTGGCTCACTCAACACAACCCCCGTATCGACTGGCACAATAATTCTGTTTCCACTTGGAGTAACCATTGTCATGAGTCATGTTTGGTGTCTGCCTGTTCGTCTGTGTCTGGTTCTGTGTTTCAGAGTGAGGCAGCGGATTTGTCTAACGTGCCCGCGGAGTACCTCGACCTGAAGGAGGTGTTCAGTAAGTCTCGTGCTGCTTCTCTTCCTCCGCATCGTTCCTATGACTGTGCGATAGATCTACTGCCAGGTAAATATCCGCCTAAGGGCAAACTTTACTCTCTTTCTGTTCCCGAGAGGGAGGCCATGGAGAAATATATTTCTGATTCTCTAGCCTCTGGGTTCATCCAGCCTTCCTCTTCTCCTGCGGGGGCGGGGTTCTTTTTCGTTGGGAAGAAGGATGGCTCTCTGCGACCTTGTATTGATTATCGAGAGCTGAACAACATCACGGTAAAGAATTCTTATCCTTTGCTGTTGATGTCTTCAGCTTTCGAGAGGTTGCAGGGAGCATCCATTTTCACGAAACTGGACTTGCGTAATGCATATCATTTGGTTCGCATCAGGAAGGGGGATGAATGGAAAACCGCTTTTAATACCCCTAGGGGGCACTTTGAATATTTGGTTATGCCTTTCGGGCTTTCCAACTCCCCAGCGGTTTTCCAAGCACTCGTCAATGACGTGTTGAGAGACATGGTAGATCAGTTCATATATGTTTACCTGGATGACATATTGATTTTTTCTTCGTCTCTCCAGGAACACGTTCAACACGTCAGACGAGTGCTCCAGAGATTGTTAGAGAATGGGCTTTTTGTCAAGGCGGAGAAATGCGCGTTTCATGCACAGTCTGTTCCTTTTCTAGGGTACATCATCTCATCTGAGGGAGTGCGCATGGATCCTGACAAAGTTAAGGCTGTGGTAGATTGGCCAAGTCCAGATTCCCGTAAGGCCCTACAGCGGTTTCTGGGGTTCGCCAATTTTTATCGGCGTTTCATTCGCAATTTCAGCCAACTAGTCGCACCTCTGACTGCCTTGACCTCCCCCCGAACGACGTTCAGGTGGTCGAACACTGCCGAGGCAGTGTTTGTCAACCTCAAAAGTCGCTTCGTTTCGGCTCCCATTCTTGTCACCCCTGATCCCACACGTCAGTTCGTGGTGGAGGTCGATGCGTCAGAGGTGGGAGTAGGAGCAGTGCTTTCACAACGCGCTTCCTCAGACGACAAGATGCATCCCTGCGCGTTTTTTTCTCATCGACTATCGCCTGCTGAACGTAATTATGACATTGGTAACAGAGAGTTGTTGGCAGTCAAGTTAGCGTTGGAGGAGTGGCGTCATTGGTTAGAGGGTTCAGGGGTTCCCTTTATCGTTTGGACCGATCACAAGAACCTTGAATATATTAGATCTGCTAAAAGACTCAACTCCAGGCAGGCTCGGTGGGCACTTTTTTCGGACGTTTTGACTTTGTTCTCTCGTACCGCCCGGGTTCCAAAAACATCAAACCCGACTCTTTATCTCGTATTTTTGATCCATCCGAACGCCCGGTGACTCCCGAGTGCATTTTACCTGAGAAAGTAGTTATCTCCACACTCGTATGGGAGGTCGAGTCGAAGGTCAAGACGGCCTTAGAAGGGGTAACGCCCAGGGCCGTTTGAAGGAATTTGGGGGCCCCAAGCAAAATGGACATGGAGGCCCCCCGCACGCACGCACGCACGCAAAGGAACCACAGCATAGCCATACAGTTTAAATTCACTCACACTTTATATAAATAAAAAAGGTTTACAGTGCAAATACTGCTGTTGCATATACTGTGCATAAATAAAAAAATGTTAAGAGTGCAAATACCGCTGTTGCATATAAAGTGCATAAAATTTGAACATTTTCAACAATTGAACATTTGAAAAAAACACCACTGTACCATAAAATCAAATATACATTAAAAAAGTGCACAATAACTAAATCCAACATACTTAAAAACACACACACACATACATACTCACATTAACATTTTTCAGTTCTCTCAAACATGTGCAAATTATCTAAAACTGCTGTTTGTGAGCTTTGTTTTCTGCAAAGGCAATCACAATGTCCTCCATGTCCATAGACTGGCGAACATCCCGCTCAATTGACATAAGTGCCAGTCCTGTGAGCCTTTCTTGGCCCATGGTGGACCTCATGTAATTTTTTATCAGCTTCAAAGCTGAAAAGCTCCTCTCACCAGAGGCCACTGACACAGGGAGAGTCAGGAGTAGACGCAAAGCAATGCTTAAATTACTGTACAAATCCAGTAGCTTCTCACTGTAAATGTAATTAAGCATGTCAAATGGGGAAGTGGCTACATGGTCTGGAAAAGTGTAGAGAGATGAATTGATCTCAAGTGCCAAGTCATCAGCATCAATGTCATGGAGGGTTTGTTCCAATTTTTTGCATCGTTCATGAAGCTTTCCATTCTTTATTGTCTGCTTCATGTTTTCCTTTGAGAACAGAAAGTCATAAAGGTCATAAACACCCTTCAGTCTTGAAAACCTGTCACTTAGGATTCTGAGGGCTGTGTCAACCATGGGCAGAAAGAAGTCTCTTCTAAAAGTCTCGTCTGGAGTAGACTGAGTCTCGTCTGTACCTTCATATAGAGACTGTCTTTTCTTTTTACGCTGCCTTTTCTCAGGAAGGGTCATTTCCATATCCAGATTTTCTGCAATGTCTTTTGCATCAGTTTGACAGGAAGCAATCCCATTTTCCCTGAAGTCTTCAAGGTAGTCTTTTACTCCTTCTGTTTCTGATCTAAGTGTTTCCATGGAAACATTTGGACTTTGTAGCAGCTTGCTGACATGATTGATTTGGTACAAAACATTGTACCAGGTCATTGTGCAAAGCAGAAAAGACCAGGTCTTCAACTCATCATGTAAGCTTTTAGCAGTGGACATGGTCTCTGAGTCCCCCTTCTCTATAGCAAACGTCTGGAGTGCAGACAATGCATCCAGGATCTCTGGTAACTGGTATCGCACCACCTTCACGCTGTCAATCCGAGCTTCCCATCTTGTTGTTGACAGAGGTTTTAAAGTGAGCTGCTTTACATGTTCCTTTAGAACTGTCCAGCGTTGCACAGAGGAACTGAATAAGGTATAGAGTCTTTGCAACACACCAAAGAAGGAGATGGACAGCACTGAGGACTTGGCAGCATCTGCCACAACCAGGTTAAGTGTATGACTGCTGCATGGAATGTAAAATGCTTTGCTGTTCAATTGCAAAATTCTTGCCTGAACACCCTGTTTATGGCCCATCATATTGCTGCCATTGTCATAAGACTGACCACGGCAGTCAGAAAGACTCAGGCTGTGTTTCTGCAGGTGGTCAAGCAGGACTTCAGTCAGGCCCTTACCAGTTGTGTCTTCAACATCTAAAAATCCAAAGAAGGGTTCTGCAATGGACACAGATGGTTCGCAATTGACAATTCTCAGAACAATGGAAAGCTGTTCCTTATGACTGACATCAGGAGTGCAATCCATAATAACAGAGTAATACTTTGCTCTGCGTACTCTTCTCACAATCTCTTCCAGTACCTTGTTTCCAATTAGTGCAATTATTTCATTTTGAATAGTTCCACTCAAGTAATGCACTCTTGTCTCTTGGTTTTCTATCCTTCTTATGTGTTCAGTCATAACTGAATCGAACTGTGCCATCAGTTCAACTTGTGCCAGAAAATTCCCATTGTGTGGGTCATACAACTCACTCGTGGTCCCTCTTAAAGCCTGGTTGCGTTCTGCTAAGTGACAAATTATGGCAATCACTCTCCTTATGACACCTTTCCAATGCTCAATCTCGATCCGCATCATGAGGTGGATTCTCAGAATTTTGGGGGAATACAATGTTTGTGACTTGCACTGGTCCTTTTTTAACAATTTGACAGCGCACACTATCAGTCAGGACTACTGGCCACTGTGCAGGGTCATCAGCTATAATTACAGTGCTTGTGGTACCTTGAGCTGTAGAGGTAACCTCAGTGTTGGGAAGTGGTGCAGACTCTATTTCTGTTCTGGATGCAGTATCTTCCACTGTGAGAGATGCTATTGACGGTGCAGCTGGGGAAAAAAAATGTTTTTATTAATATAATCCATCTGTTCAGGTACAGAATGCATCACTGAGTGTCTGACACCTAGAAATTTGACAGGCACTACTGTATATAAAAAATTCTGAAATGTCCATGGGCAAAAGTGACTAGTATTTACACAGTTTGATGGGAATTCAGTAGTGATTTGCACTGTTTTTTCTAACAATATGACAGCACACACTTATCAGTTTAATTGTTTAAACTCTGGGCTGTGCAGGATATCAGCTATAATTATAGAGCTTGTGGTACCTTGTGCTGAAGAGGAAACATCAGCACTGAGAAGTGATGCATCTGTTGATGTTGAGGATGAAGTTGATGGTGTAGCTGGGAAAATAATAATTAAAAAAATCTGAAATTATTTCACTGTTAGCATATTGAAAGAGGTCACTTTTAACAGCTCAGCTCAGGTCAGTGAGAGAAATTCACCCTACCTTCATCAGTGGAGGTATCCTTAGGAAGAGCCTGAGGGCTGAGAAATTTAAGCAAAGCACCTTGAGGGAGAAAGAAAAGATGGTAGCACTTTATAATAATAACAATCATTAATAGAAGGTAAATTGACAGTTAATTAATCTTAAGTCTTAAGCTATGCATTTACTGAATGAGCACTGTGCAGCTGTTCGTCCGACTGTACTGTATTTTATTTTTCTAAACTGTTTTAATTATTCTTATTTCTTTTTATTATTTTAATTTCTTCTAGTAAAGCACTTTGAATTGCCATTGTGTATGAAATGTGCTATATAAATAAACTTTTTACTGTTAACAAACAATGAAATTATAATTAAATGTTTACTAATTATTAGTAGTGCTGTGAGTCGATTAGTACTACCAATGCTTAAAAACATCCCAAGCTAATGTTTGATGCACAGAATTTATTGTGTGGTTTTCCTAAATAGATTATCACAGTGGAATAGTTAGTATAGCATGCTATGCCACTTTCATCAAAACCTATTACAAAGCTATAGCAATGTCATGTCATTAAATATGATAAACAGCGATTCTGGAACAGATCTGCGTCTTCCTTATCCCGTTAAAAAACATATTACAGTATGTAACCATATTCCGTCCGTTCAAAAAACAAATTGCTCTAACTGTTCGTTACAAGCAGCATTTGCTGTCAGGCAGGTAGCTTAGCTAACATAAACATATTTCTGCTAGCTAGCCTAACGTTACCTGCTGCAAAATTGCACCATTTGTACAAGACAAGTAGAGAGCGTGTGTAATTTATCACTTACCACTGTCTTGTTTTTTCTTATCCTCCTCTTCCTTTCTCTTCTTTCTTTTTTGGCTTCCTGAAGCATAATTCCGCTTCATGACTGCTGAGGAAGTTTTGTATTTTGCCGGCAGCAGAGACGCGTGGTTGGCTGGCTGCTGTCAGCGAGGGGGGCCCCCTTGAGGGGGATCCCGATAACAGTGTCATTGCACTTTACTGCATTCACTATCAATGGGGCGCTCACACAGTTTGTCGCTGCATTTTATTCTTAACCAGTCGTTGTCTTGGGGCCCCAGGCCAGCTCGGGGCCCCAAGCAATTGCTTGGTTTGCCTGTCTTGTCGCGACGGGCCTGGTAACGCCTCCGCCCGGTTGCCCACCGAATCGTTTGTTTGTTCCGGAGGGGTTACGGTCCGACGTTATTCGATGGGGTCATTGCTCCAACGTGGCTTGTCATCCAGGAGTGACTCGCACCAATTTTCTAGTTAAGCAACGATTCTGGTGGCCACTAATGGCTCACGACATTCACGATTTTGTTTTGTCTTGTTCTGTCTGTGCCACTGGTAAGACATCCAACCGACCTCCGGATGGGTTACTTCGACCGCTGTCTGTCCCTTCGAGACCCTGGTCCCACATCGCTCTAGATTTTGTCACCGCCCTCCCGCCTTCCAAGGGCATGACAGTTGTTTTAACCGTAGTGGACCGGTTTTCGAAGGCGGCACATTTCATCCCCTTGCCCAAATTACCTTCAGCCAAGGAGACAGCGGTCACGGTCATTGATCATGTCTTTCGGTTACATGGCCTCCCGACGGACGTGGTCTCTGACAGGGGTTCCCAATTTGTGTCCAAATTTTGGAAGGAGTTCTGTAAATTATTGGGGGCTACGGTCAGTTACTCTTCGGGTTATCATCCCCAGACCAATGGTCAGTCTGAGCGGGCCAACCAGGATCTGGAGAGAATGTTGCGATGTTTGGTAGCCAAGAATCCTTCGTCCTGGAGCCAACAACTTTCTATGGTGGAGTACGCCCATAACTCGTTACCAGTGTCATCTACGGGCCTCTCTCCGTTTAAGTGTAGTTTAGGTTACCAGCCACCAATTTTTCCGAGTCTGGAATCCGAAGTCGCGGTCCCCTCTGCTCACGCTTTCGTCCAGAGGTGTCGCCGCACTTGGACTAGAGCCCGTGAGACTCTACTCCAAGCGGGGGGGCGCATGAAGGCCAAGGCCGATCGCCACCGGTCAAAGCCTCCCGTATACGTCGTGGGTCAAAAAGTGTGGCTTTCTACCAGGAATATTCCGCTCCGTTCCGTTTCTAACAAGTTAGCTCCCAAATTTATCGGCCCGTTTCCTGTCACCAAAATTATTAGTCCGGTGACAGTCCGACTCAAACTTCCTCCAGCGTACAGGAGTATTCACCCCGCCTTTCATGTGTCTAAAGTCAAGCCCGTGTTTTATTCTCACATTAATCCGCCAGCCCCGGTTCCCCCCCCGCAGCGACTCGTAGATGGGGAACTTACTTATTCGGTACGTCGTATTCTGGACTCGAGACGGAGGGGACGCGGATTTCAGTACTTGGTGGACTGGGAGGGTTACGGTCCGGAGGAGAGAAGTTGGGTACCTGCTAGAGACATCCTGGATCACTCCCTTATCGATGATTACAATCGACAGGTAAGGTTGTCTGGGAACGCCAGGAGGCGTTCCTAGGGGAGGGGGTACTGTCACGGTTCATGAATCAGCTGTCTCATTACTGATGTGTGTCTGTGTGTGTGGGTGTGGTTACTCATTGTGTTGATTATTGTTGCCAGCTGTGTTCAATCCCCATTCCCTTTATATGTGCAGTAATTCCCATCTCATGTTGTCAGATCGTTGTGGCTTCCCCGGTGTCGTGTCCTGTTCCCGTGTTTCGCTCTCTTCTCCTCGTGTGGATTCCTGTCTTCGTGGACCTGCTTCGTTGTGTTTCACGCTGTCTGGATTGTTTATTGTTTCCTGGTTCCTGAGCACGCCGATCACCACACATCATCACCGGGTTGCCCATTGAAGTCCCTGCGTCATCTCGCCATCTGAGTGTTTGTTTCCCCGACCTGTGTTTCTCTGACCATCTGAATAAACATTATTTTACTTGCAACTGTATCCGTCTCTGTATCACTACAGAAATAAATAAGCTTGGGCCTAAGAAGAAAAAAACTATCCCACTTGAAATTATCACAGAGAGTGGAGAATCTGTCTTTCAAACTGATCAGGTGTTGGAAAGATGGGAGGCAGATTATAGCAACTTGTTTGCTAGTAGCTGCTCCTATCAGTTTGATAACCAGTTTTTTATAAATACCTGTAAGGCCAAGGCAGTTCTCGAAGGGAACAATGTCAGTCCACCACTGCTTTTAACAAATGACTTGTTAAACAGTGACATTACAGTGGCGGAGGTACAAAAGGTAATTGAAAAAATTAAATTACAAAAAGCTGTGGGAGAAGATGAACTGACAAATGAAATTCTTAAATGTCCCAAGCTTTTGAATACTCTGCACTGTTTGTTTACAAGTTGTTTTTGTAGTGGTGTCATTCCATCAGGGTGGTATAAATCAATCATCAAGCCAATCCCTAAATCTTCTCAGGCCGACCCTAGAATACCTCTAAATTACAGAGGCATAAGTTTATTGAGTACAGTTTATAAAGTTTATTCTGCCATTTTGAACAATCGGCTTTGCGAGTATATTGAAGAGAATCAAATAATGGTTGATGAGCAGAATGGATTCAGGAAAAATAGGGCATGTGTTAACCACATTTATGTCCTGTCATCCGTGGTGAGAGCACGGCTACAGGAGGGAAAAAGTACATTTGTTTGTTTTGTTGATTTAAAAAAAGCGTTTGATTGGATAAACAGAGACCTCCTGGAGTATAAATTAATTAATTATGGGATTAATGGTAAATTTTATAAATCAATTAAAGCCCTGTATAAAGCACCAGTAGCTTGTGTTCAGGTGAATGATTTAAGGACTGGTTGGTTTCCTACTCCGTTTGGGGTAAAACAAGGAGATGTTCTTTCTCCAACGTTATTTGCTCTTTATGTTAATGATTTAGCACAAGAAATTAAAATGGCAAATCTGGGAATAATTATTGAAGACCTTAATCTTAGTATTCTTTTATACGCTGACGATATTGTGTTGATTGCAGAAAAAGAAATTGAGTTGCAAAAAATGTTGAATATTATGAATGATTGGTGTATCAAATGGAGACTTACTATTTATTATTTTCTGTGGGCAGGAGAGTTTTGGGGGAATCTGCTGGAAGGGCATTGGGGTCTGTGGTTAATAAGATGAAGGTATGTCCTGATTTGAGTTTCCCTATATTCACGCGGCTGTATGATTTTATGGTTGCACCTGTGCTGTTTTATGCTGCTGGGGTGTGGGGATTTATGGAGAATCCTGAGTGTAACTCTGTTCAGCATAGAGCTTTACGTTGTTTTCTCGGTGTTCATAGGTTCGCCCCTAAGGTAGCTGTAGAGGGAGACATGGGTTGGGAGCCCTCTATGGTGAGGCAAAGGGTTGAGGTGATTAGATTGTGGAATCGTTTGGTGAGCCTACCTGACTATAGACTTACCGGGAAAGTCTTTAACTGGGATAAAGCCAATGGGCACCCCTGGACTAAAGATGTTCATGAGATCTCATATAAAGTAAACTCTCAAAATTTGTTTCAGAATAATTTACAATTTAAAATACCTATTATAAAAGAAACATTATTTGATATTTATAAAAAGCAGTGGGAGTTAGAAGTGTTAAATAAACCTAAACTGAGAATTTATGTGCAGTTCAAGGTCTGCTTTTCCACAGAGCCCTATGTGAATTGTAATATGAAAAGGAGACAGAGATCCCTGTGTGCACAGCTCAGAGCAGGAGTGCTGCCTTTGGAGGTGGAAGTGGGTCGGTATAAAGGGGTTCCTGAGGAAGACCGGCTTTGTTCTGTCTGTGATTTGAGTTTGGTTGAGGATGAATTTCACTTTATGTTTTACTGTCCTTTGTATAATGATTTGAGAAATGTTTTGTTTGAAAAGATTCAATGTAAGAATCCTGATTTATTTTGGTTATCTGAAGGGGATATGTTGGGCTGGTTGTTTAGTACTGACTGGTTTAGTGTGGCAACATTTGTGGAGAAAGCTTGGACTTTAAGGCAAAGAACGCTCTATCCTAAGATGTAATGATGTTGTCTATAATGGTATAAGGTCCGCTTTTCATTTGAAATGTCAGTGTCTTATAAGCCCATGTGGGCTGGGCGCAAATTATGTGCATGACACTTAAATAAAATAAAATGAATGAATGAATGAATGAATATATATATATATATATATATATATATATATATATATATATATATATATATATATACTACCAAATTGGTTCACAGTTGGAAGCATCGCAATTTTTTTTTTTTTTTTCCACAAATTGTGCTTGCCAATTGTATAATATCCAAGGTAAACATGTCTACTAATTGTGCAGTTAATTCTCATACTGTATTTTCAGTTTTGGAATATTTATCCTCTCCCCAAATTTGTCACTAATAAAACACAATACAAATTATTTAAAGAAAAAAATTATATTTACCTTTTAATAGTTTGTTTACATCTACCTTTTAAATATATTTTTTTATTAAAAAGGTTACAATTACAACAACAATTCAAGTGTAACTGAGCCAACTGTACGACTATAACGTTGTTTTTATGAAATATTAGGGCATATAAATGTTAATTTACATTTTAATACGTTGCTTATACAAATAGCCTACATTTTATTTCAACATATTTCAGTCGATTTTTACTCATCTCAGTATAGCAATACAGTTTGCTAAAACATCATCATTCATTCACACACGCGATTTAAATTTAAACTGTCTTTTTGCGAGCTGTGGTAAACAGCGCATCTCTGCCGTTCATTCATTCATAAACAGAAACCCGATTCACGTGAGAAGGAAAAAAAACTTACTACAGCATTCCTCAGCTCAGTCTGACCCTTGCTCCTCGATATACCCGCACTTCTGAGGTACATTTCCATTATTATTATTCCTCACAGCGCTGCGAGACGGTGTAAACAAGTAATGATCTGAATAAACTTGTGTTTTCTCGAGCTGATATGGGGGCGTTCACAGGATTGCGCGGATTGCCTCAGCCATTTGCGTTTGAATAGCGCGCGCTCTCCGTGGGCGTGTCACATCTGAATGAGCTGTAATGAGCTCGACTGGAATCGCTCTCTTTTAATACAGATTTCACAAGATGAGAATATTTGTTTTTTATATAAATTACTTAATTTAAAAGAAGAGAATTCAAGCTTCATGCCTGTGTGTCTGCATGCCTGATTGACTGAGTATTCGCTGAGTTATTGTTCATTTTCGGACGCGTTTCAGAATGGACTTCACTGACAGAGAGAAGGCAGAATTTGCTTCGTGTTTATTTTTCTTTATTTGGCAAAAATCACAACACTTTGTTTTTATTGTGAGTATACACAAAAATAATACACATTTAACAGAATCGATTGATGTATGAAACTCCTATGGAAAATCAAAGTCAACAGAGTATTTATGAGTTTCTTTTACACAGATAAAAAAAAAAGCGAGCTGGTATCGCCGGCGATACCGCCGACCTCAGGGGGTTAAAAGAAATCTCCCTGCCTGTGGGCACTTGTCCTTGCTCATATGTATGCTACCGATACTGTGACCGTGGCACAGAAGGATGATACGAAGACTGCTGTTCTAGACCCCGAGCTCTTCAACTTTGCCAACTCACCCATTTCTGAGGAGTGGAAGAATAGACTGAGTCATAAGCTGGCAGAGCGACAAAATGTTTTTTCCCTTCATGAATGGGACGTAGGTCTGGCTAAAGGTGTAGAACATCAGATCCGGCTCAGTGATACTCGTCCTTTCAGGGAGAGATCACGTCGTTTGACCCCAGCTGACACTGATGACATACGCCGCCATATTCAAGAGCTAATGGCAGCTGGCATTGTGAAGGAGTCTCGCAGTCCATATGCCTCTCCTATTGTCATAGCACGAAAGAAAAATGGCAGTGTTCATATGTGCGTGAATTATCGCACGTTAAACAAGCGTACCATTCCTGATCAGTATATGATGCCCCGCATCGAGGATGCCCTAGAGTGCTTATCAGGAAGTAGATGGTTCACTGTCCTCGACCTCCGGAGTGGATACTACCAAAAAGCAATGGCAGAAGAAGACAAGGAGAAAACAGCTTTTATATGTCCCCTTGGGTTTTACCAATTTGAGCGTATGCCGCAAGGCATTACTGGGGCCCCTGCTACGTTCCAGAGGCTTATGGAGAAAGCCGTGGGGGATATGCATCTTCTTCAAGTCATTGTCTATTTGGATGACATAATCGTCTTTGGTAAGAGCTTGGAAGAACACGAAGAACGCCTTCTAAAAGTTCTTGACCATCTGGAGGAGGTTGGTTTGAAGATTTCCATAGACAAATGTCAGTTTTGTCAACCTCAAGTGAAGTATGTAGGGCATATTGTGTCGGAAGCTGGCATTGCCACAGATCCGGAAAAGGTTGAGGCGGTAAAATACTGGAAGCAGCCCACTGATCTTAAATCTTTGAGATCCTTTCTTGGATTTTGTGGTTATAACCGCAGATTCATTGCTAATTACTCTGCTATAGTGAGACCGTTAACAGAGCCTACCAAAGGTTACCCACCCACACAACTTAACAGAAAACCAGTGACAGACAAGTTAACCGGTTACTTTAAGGAGCCTGAAGCCCTCTGACAACCAGAAAGAAGACAAAATGGCTCAGCCTGTGGACTACAGATCAGTGGGGGTACTGGTCTAACATCCATTGACAAAGCCATAGGAGAGTCTGTCAAGCTAGACTGTCAGTTTACTCTTGGTAGTGATGATTTTGGGTCTCTGGACATTGAGTGGAACCTGGAAAACCCTCAGATATGCTGTTAACTATCAGTCATAGGGGAATGATGATCCAAATCAGTTACTCTGACATTCAAGAGAATTTGAAAAGTACACAGAGAACCCATGCTACTTGCACAGTCTGTGCCAAACAAACGAACCTTTTCTGATAACAAATAGAATCACTGATTGATAAGGGTTTGATGAGGACATCAAGACTTTTAGAAGGGGGAGGGTGTAGCCCAGATGGGATTTTATATGCATATAGAAATACAGACCGCAAGGGGTTAATAAGTTTGGTTTTGAGCTACTAACATTCACATGCGTTTATACACCCTAACTTGCTTGCACTGAAATACTTGCTTATCTTTATTTTATTGTTTTCTGATTGGGTAAATTCCGACATTGATTATTCATGAGGGGGCGGGGTTTGGGAGATGTGCGCGGTTTTTGCAGCAATGCCAGGTGAAAGTGAAAGGAACTTGCAATCCGCTTAGTTCTTTAAAAAATATGATAAAGTACACCCAGTTATTATGGATAACCAATCGTGCTTTTCTGTGATGCTTGTCTAATTATTTGAAGGAAACGGACAGTTGTTTCTTGTGGTTGTGTTTATGTACGGGGATCATCTCCTCGTCAGTGGGAAAATATATTCTACAGTTTCTCTGATGATTCATGGCGTCGAGTATTCTTCACTGGAATCCGTATCTGCTAACTGGTAGCTGATTGTACTTGCAGCCTTGCATAGTTGTGCCTGATGTTCGTTTGCAACTGGACATCTTCTCAGGTCGTGAGTACTACTAAGCCCGTGCAGTAACTATTTTGTTTGCTTTAAAAGTGAAGCGGCCATTGTGTTTTTTTGGCCACCACGCTCTCAAGCTACGTCACAGGCCTGCAACAATTTACTTGTTTAAAACTGTATGAATGTGTCACGGTTCATGGATTCATTGACTCGCCCTTGCTATGTGTGTGCGTGTTGTGTGAATGGGCGTGGCTCAACAGCACAGCTCGTTATCTCCGCTGATGAGCTGATCAGCACCAGCTGTTCTGAATGAGGATGTCCTATATATTGTTTGTCACTTCGTCTTGTCTTTGTCAGATGGTTGTGGAGGTTCTCTCTGGGACTACTCACCGTATTCTCCTGCATTCCAGTTTCTGTTTCTGAGGACTTCAGTGTTTCCCGAAGGATTATTTGCCTGTTTCCAGCTTCGTTGTCTGCCCATTGCGTCCCTGCGTTGCCGAGCCTGAGAGTTTCCGCCTGCTTCCGCTTCTGACCTGCTCTACCTTCTACTACCTTGTGTTTAATAAACATCATTGTAACTCGCTATTGAATCCTTGACTGTTTCTTCCGAACCATGACAGAATGAGAGAGGTGAATGTGTGTGGGCCCACTTGATTTATTGTCACTAAGGTTCTACTAACTTGAAATTTCATTGATCTGATTTGGGTGTAAATTGAATTGAGGAATCATATTGGAATTGTTTTAATTTTGTGTTGCATATTATTTAACTGTTTCCCCCTAAATTCAACATATTTAATCACAAAAATGTAATACTTTATTTTCATTTAATTTCAGTAAATTGTATATAATAATGTTTTTTCCCTGCAGTTTACAGTTTTACACAGTTCTTTGTGGGTTTAATCTGTGAGTTAAAAAGCATACATGCTTAGTAAGATAATTTGAATTAAAGTAATAATTTACTACTAAGTGGAGGCACCGCCAAAATAAGTTGTTGCAAAGTTTATTTAACCAAGTAGTCATAAAATAAACCAACACCTGCGTTATTTGTTTTATTATTATTTATTTTAGAACAGACCCAGGGCCCCATCTCATGTTATGTTAATTAAATTGGGTTAGCTACATTCAGTATCATAATTAGCACAGAGACAAGGGGTTACATATCTTACGGTCAATGTGTTGCTTTCCATATTTGACTTTAATCTAAAATATACTGTAGCTACATGGCTTACCTTTGTTGTTAGGCATGGTGTAACAGTGCAGCTTTAGTGCAGCTAAAACGTTAGTATTTGAACCCATGAGGAAAGAAAAATGAGCCTTAATGAGCCATTCATTCAGGTGTAGCCACCTATAGCCACAAGAAAGAATGCAAGAGCATTGGTTCACAGTTGGAAGCATCTCAATTTTTTTTTTTCACAAATTGTGCTTGCAAATTGTATAATATCCAGGGAAAACATGTCTAGTAATTGTGCAGTTAATTCTCATACTGTATTTTCAGTTTTGGAATATGTATCCTGTCCCCAAATTTGTCAATAATAAAACACAATACAAATTATTTAAAGAAAAGGCTTATATTTACCTTTTAAAATTTGTTTACATCTACCTTGTAAATATATTTTTTTTATTAAAAATGTTACAATTACAACAACAATTCAAGTGTAATCTTTCTTTGTAAAAACTAAAGTATACAGTTTATCATACATATTTCAAAGTTAAGGATTCATTACTTTGAATATAGCCTACATTGACAAAACATACTATATTTAACATTAGCAAAAATTGGCAAACAAAAGCTTATTTGAGGTGGCAGATATTTTACAGTAAAAATATATAATCTATCCAAAACTAGTCAACGAAATGTTGTCTTTCATATGTCTGTAACATAGGTCTTTCGTTTTTATTATAAGGAATATAAATGTTAATTTGCAGTTTAATACGTTTGTAACGACAATGAGAAGAAATCAACCACAGACTAATTTTCTTCCAGAAAATTAATTCAAACTCTCTACTTCCTGCCGAACAAAACAGAAGATTTGTTCAGAACGTCAAATGATCCTCATCACTCTGGCTATTTAAAAGAGCCTCCCCCAACACTAACTAAATAACTGGTCAATGGCTAGCTTTGTGGCCAACTACGGACTGGTTAAGATAAAGACAGTGTCCTCACAGTCCAGAGCCATAAGTCACCCATCCTGGCGCCACAGAGTCTGCAAAAGACCCTTCTAATGACCAAACCAACGAAAACCCCCAACTAAGAACTTTTATGAGCCCAGCTAAAGGAAGAACTTGTCAATATGAGGGTTTTTTTTTAAAAGACAAATTGGTTCAGAAATGACACCACAGCATTCCTGACCCCTCCTCCTTAAGACCTCTGAACAGAACAAACAGTGTTCTGTCTCTTCAAACCAGAGAACTGATTCTTACCAATAAACTACATAAAATCATTTAAGAACAATTCTCAATAGACTTACAATCAAACAATCACGCAACTACATAATCCTGTGTGTTTCCACCACTTATATGCATATTCTAATAAGATATGCTTTAATCCCATATAATTCATGTAATTGTTATAATTATTAGGTGTGTGAATGACAGTGTGTACTGTTTCATATCAATGCTATCTTACGAACACAACTAGCAAGATGGCTTGAATGATATCGGTGTAATATGTTTTGATCTTCTTTTAATTAGAAATCATGTCTAAACTGTGGCCTCTGTCCTCTCTGCTTAAGAGCTAGAAAACACACCAACACCCCAGATTTACGATGAAACAAAGCCAGTGTCTAATTGGTCCGCTCTCTTCAGGAGGGGGGACAAACTTTTAGTTAAAACCTTAGACCCAAAAACTAAGCTCTCTCTCTCGCTGCTCTCGAAGCTCTCTCGCTGCTCAAAAAGCTCTAAGCTCTCTAAGTTCCGGCAGACTAGTACCATGTAACAAACGAGCAGAAATAACCCAAATCAAGATCTGAAGAACATGGGTTAAACAGTTTCATTCAAGCCGTCTTACTACTCTCGTCTAAATTTTCTTTTCTTTACTGAGTTATCATTTCCTTTATTTTCCGTTGTGAGTCTCGGTTCTAAGTTAAGTTTTGCGACAAGACTTCGAGCCACGTTTCTTCTGCAAAGCCAGCTTCAGACAAAGACTTTCAATTCATCCTCCAGCACAACACGTGACTGGAACGCCGCACCACAGCCGACGAACGAACCCGGGGGAACCCTCTGTTACGCAACGAAGGGAATTCCCAAAAAGGAACGAGAAGACAAGCAAGTAACCTCCAGACTGAAAGCTAAACTGGTGTATTTTAACTTTAATAACCTGCCTAAGACGATAGAAGGGTTAATTTAATGTTTGATGGTTCGTTCAGGTCATGTCTAAGTGCTTATGGAATCGCGAGATTTCATCCTTTCACTCTTAAACCCACTCTTTCCTCACTCTCTTCCTTTCTGCAACTCGTATGAATGTGTGTGTGTGTGTGTGCGTGTGTGTGTGTTTGTGTTAGACATTAGCTGTACGTGTTAGTATATAATCAATAAAGTATTGTTTGTATTTGAAAAGAGATTGCTTGTGTATGTGCTTATCAAATTTTATTGTCTTGAACTTCGATCAAAAGTTACCTATGCTTTTACCCTATTTCTTAATTTACTGTTAGGGGGTTATTCTTTCTTGGCCAGGAAGATATTATATTTCCTAGAGTTAATAATTGTTTATGCTTTCTGTTCATTGGATGAACTGATAAATTATCATATTATTGATTCTGTTACAGTAAATAATTGAAAATAATTAAATAATTAATTATTGATCATAATTCGTTATGAATAATAATTAATAATATTTATACGTGGGCGTATAAACGCTACACGTTGCTTATACAAATACATTTTATTTCAAAATATTTCAGTCGATTTTTACTCATCTCAGTATAGCAATACAGTTTGCTAAAAGCGGATCATTCATTCACACACAGAAACGCGATTCAAATTTAAACTTTTTGCGAGCTGTGGTAAACAGCGCGCATCTCTTCCGTTCATTCATTCACACACAGAAACGCGATTCACTTGAGAATGAAAAAAACTTACTACAGTATTCCATCCGTTGCTCCTCGAAATACCAGCACTTCTGAGGTACATTTTCCATTATTATTATTACGATAGTATTATTCCTCACAGCGCTGCGAGACGGTGTAAACAAGTACAATGATCTGAATCAACTTGATGTGTTTTCTCGAGCTGATATGGGAGCGTTCACAGTTTGCATGGATTGCCTCAGTCATTTGCATTTGAATAGCGCGCATCCTCCGTGGGGGGTTAGCTCGGTACCTCTAGGGGGTCCGGGGGCGTGCCCCCCCCCCCCCGGAGGAAAATTTTGTACATTTTAAAGATAAATTCATTAATCTGGTGCACTTTAAGTCTCCCGAATCTGCTGTTAAAAATAAATAATCCACCCGACAACCTCCCGAACCTATATGATATTCTCTGATTTATATATCTGCATCTGATCATCACATTTCAATTATTCAAATTCTCAGGGTTAAGCATGATAATATGATAAAATATCACACTGAAGTAGGCTGATTTAAATTTAAGATTTACTTCTTTTGTGAAAATTACATTTCCAGCCTAAACAGAATCTGATAAGAGTTTTCCAACAGTGATGTAATCAAACATTGACAATTTAATTTTGATCAGAATAATTTTTTAGCTTTATAAAGGGCATTTCTTTCCCTAATTTTTACTCTCTATACTCTTTCCCTACTCTCAGGGAACTGAGGTTACGTTAGTAACCGAGTAGGCTACGTTATTTCTTATTTTATTTTTTTGATATTGAAAATTGTTTTAATCAGGGCATTTATCCGGTTTGGGCAAGTACAATTCTCTTTCACTTATCCTTTAAAAAAACACACGCACGTCACATGTCCCGGACACCAGCGTTATGGAACCTTATTACATGGCTTGGCTGAATTCCAATGTAGAATGCGGTCTGTTATTTCTTGATAACAGACCGCTGCGAAGTATAACAGACCGTTGCCATAAAAAACAGCGCGTTGCTATGGACGCGGAATGGACTATTTTCTTTGGCGGAAGCAATACAATCGTTTTTAAATCAATAAACTCCTTTTTAAATCAATAATTCGTGTCAAATTATTTATTTATTTTGTAGGTAGCCATGTAATAAGCGGGATAATGTATAGAGAGGTGGTCGTTATAGCGAATAACAACCCCTTCAGGCTGTCGGGGTTGTTATTCGCTATAACGACCACCTCTCTATACATTATCCCTTACATATTTCTGTGCCCCTGAATATGATTTAGAATGTTCAGTGACGTCACAGAACTGCCAGATTCAAACCTGATCCAAACTGCTTTCGCGCGTTGGCTGGCGCTGAGCCAGAGATGGACACGCTCAGCGCTTGTCATATGTCACAACTAATATGCAGTGTTTTCAACCACATAATGTTTATTTTATGTTTCAGACATTTAAATACACATAAGTACTAGTAAAACAATACATTTGCAGTTTGTAAAATACACACTGATGTCTATGGAAGCGGCAATAAGCCACTTACTTTCATGTATTTCGGGAGAAACTGAATTCAGGTGCTGTAACGTTAAATCCGGCTGACAGGACTCTCTGAACTGCAGCGCTCATCTCGTTATAGATCAAGATAATTTATAAAGTTTTTTAAACAAAGAATCGGAATATCAGATAGTTGACATGGTAAGCAAGTTTGTGAATATTTTTAATAAAAAAGGAAAAACGAAATAAAACGAATAGCGATACGTCTGTTAGTTATTGTGGCTGCGGTGTGTCACGTGACATCACGCCATGGAAACAAGGTGTCAGTTAAAATATTTTTAACTTACGCGTGAAAGGGTTGATTTAAAAAAAAATTATATTCTAAATAGACCCCTTCAATGTTTGTAAACATTGAACGCCTAGGTTGGGTGCGCGCGCAGCATGGGGTCAGAAAAATGGTGCGGCTAATAGACCGGCATATTGTGTCAAAGGTATGCACTGTTGCCATCACAGGAACGGGAACAGAACCATAATAAACTTGTTTTAGCTAATGGCGATTGTCTGCCTGATTAGAGTCCTGCACGGGTTCGGTTCAAATTTTGCTCAAACGGGTGAAAAATATCCAACTGTGTCGGGTCGTACACGGGGGAAACACGGGTCTAAACATGGGTTTAAAACAATCACATGCAAACGTAAAAATATATTCAGATTTTTAGGAACACGTCTACAAAAATATGCCTGTATTTCAAGTTGATAAAATAATTTAAAATCCACATCAGTTTATTTGCCCACGCGCCACGCCCTCCCAGGATCTTTCACTTTTAAAAAAAAAAGGCATCATAACCGCGCTCGCGCGATCTGCTTGCAGTCGTCGAGATGGATGCTGAGGAGTTGAAGAATAGCTAGTGGAGATTTTAAAGTTGTCGACAGTCATCAAAAATCAAGTCCAATGTGTGGGAGAAATTTGGAGTTATCTGAAGAAAATGTGAACGGCTTATTTGCTGCATGCATTTTCGTGTTGGATAGCCGCAAATGTGAAACTTCATCGCCAAGGAACCACGCAGATAACTGTGGTAACAAGCAAGCAGTTCTGTCGAACAGTATTTTTTCAAATTTAGCACTGTTAAGTATGTGTTTTTTTTATATATATATAATAAACGGGCAGACTGGGACAATGCTACGATCAAAGAATCTACGAACTTTCTGACCCCGACATGCGCACTGCGAACTTAGAATTTTCCTGTGACGTCGACCGTGAAGGGGTCTATAAACAACAATAGCCCAAGTTTAGTAAAACATTTTTTATTGAGACTATAAAAAATAATTCTGCATCCATTTTTAGGTGTGGCTACGCCACTGGCGCAACACTTTTGGAAACGCTTTGAGGCACTGATCTACCTAAAACAAAGTAAACATCTCCAGTTGACTAGCAAATTATTATTTTCATTGGTTTGTGTTAAGATGCGATATGGCCCTGGATGTGTTTTGAAATCATGAAAAGTGTTCGTTGCTCTTGTTATCAGCAGGGTGGGAATTATGTAATTTTAGGGGCAAGGCCATTTGGCCTCCACCTTTTTTTTTTTTTTTAGGGGCACCAAGGCCATATGACAGGGCACAAAGGCCATCGTACAATTCGATGGTTTTCCCATTCAAATTGATACCATAACATCCTAATTTGGAATAAGACATGGATTATGACTTTTTTAATAAAAAAAAAAAAAACATTTTTTAATGAGAGAGAGCGCCATTACAGCCAGAAGGTATACACCCTCACACAACAATAGAAACAACATAAATGCCAATAAAAGCATTCAGAAACACCACAAATGTCAATAAAAGCATTCAGAAACACCACAAATGCCAATAAAAGCATTCAGAAACAACACAAATGCCAATAAATTAATAATTTCCTGCATTGTCGAACGCTCTTCTTCATGCGTTTCAAATATGGACTATAATGTTCAGTAGAGCGCCCTCAGGCTGCTGGTATGAATTGAAACAGCACATCAGTATACAGCGCTCATAATGATTACATCGACGCATTTGGCTATAAATTCAATAAAATATTATTCCTGTCAATAGAAATCTGATGTAAACTGAGAATATATCAATATTTCTCCAAATCTGCACACTTTTGAGCTAAAAGCCGTGAGGGACGTTGTTTTGTGAATCGCTTTCATGACGACAGCACAGGAGTTTTTTATGAATGGGAGCGGCTGACGCTCATAATTCAGATTAAAGGTATCGACTCATTTTTGCATTTCATAACTCCTGACACAAATTAAGACATAACTGTCAATATAAATTTCTCAAAATACAATAGTGGTCAAATACTGAAACGTGAGTCTTATATCTTTTTAATGATGTAAGTTATAGTTTGTCAAGGTAATAACATTAAATCTTATAGTAACTTTGAACTATTAAAAAAAAAAACGCTTCAGTGCGCCGACGCCGTTACCTCTGGAACCTTGCATAGGGCCCTTTTCTGAAAAGGGCACTTATCTACTAGCAAATAGATTTTGATATTTTTAGGTCAAACCGTTCTTGTCTGTCAGTCATATAATGCAGGTCTATGGTCACGGTCTCAAAGAGCAGCCATCCACAGAGTCCAAATTAAAACAATTCCCCATCGTAAGTACACATTGATGGCCTAAGACACGAAACGAGCGGTTTGTGTGAGAAAACGAACAGTATTTATATCGTTTTTACCTCTTATAACACAGCGACGTCCAAGTGATCTGAGGGCGCCCGCGCTTCCTGCTGTGTGACGTGTGCGCAGACTGGTGCATAGATAGACATATAGATTTCGCCTTGGCTACGGCAGTTCATGAACGAATGCCGTAGCCAAGGCGAAATCTAGTGTATATATCTATGCACCAGTGTCGACAACAGAGTGTCGTTCTTCTGTTGGTGCTGACGTTACATGCTTCTTGCACTGCTGTTTTGATGCGTGAGATCATCGATGTGATTATGACACTGCACCTGCGCGAATCCACAAACTAATTGAAGTTCAGAGACTACTTGGGTGGAACTTGGACAGGGCCAGGGCACACAGGCCACTGTGGCCGTACGATGATTTTTTTTTCACGGGGCATGAAGGCCAAAGTGTAGGGCAACGGCGGCCATGGCCGCGTGGCCGCGGTATAATTCCCACCCTGGTTATCAGTATGAATTGCTCATCTTCACAGACGAGTGTTGCACAGACGGGTGAAATCACAAAACCAAATCCACACTAACAATGAAGCATGCTTTGATAGGCTTGGGAGTTTGAGTGCGATAGAGCGGAAAAAAAGTAAATATAGTGTGCTTCGTCTCAGGAGCTGACTTGAGTTAGCTTAAAGTAAGGGAGGGTGCATTGTTTGCATTTGAATGTTGTGTAACATTTTAAAACACTTAACATAACGCATAGTAACACTAAAACAACAACTGAGAAACATATTTTTCTTATCTTAACACTGACTAGTTCCAAAAAGCCTACACCCTAAATTAGGGAAAGATGACATTTTTACTTCAAGCATTTGGATAAAAAAAGTAACCCAGCATGGAAAAAACATACAGACAAAACAAAATGAATACCTGTGTCCTCTGATGATACACTGGGGTCTTATGAAGTGAAACGATTGGTCTGTGCAAAGTAATCTAATGTTGTAAACTGCTCCATTTTAAAGGAACCGTATGTAAGATTGTGGCCAAAACTGGTACTGCAATCACTTTCAAATTACTGTAGAGCGGTGTAATGTTTCATATTTTGGAACGCGATCGCGTTTGAAAAGCAAAACGCACCAAACGACTTCATGTTTTTACTATGATCTCATTTCATATCATCATAACGAATGGAAACATTTAAAGTAACATATGATAATCAATATATTTTTCTCTAGCTTAGTTGTTACTGAAATCTTTTGGAAGATTTATAGGCTGCTATAGGTTATTGTTATTATTATTTTATCCAGCACTGCGCATAGCCTATGCCTACAAGGCACAACAAACCTGGTGTTCATTTTATTATATATTGTTGGAAACATTTGTGTGTGTGTGTGTATTCTGTGAATTTTAAAAAGCAATTTTAACCAGAAAAATCTAAAATTTATTCCCAAAATCGTGCAGGCCTTTCTCTTGATATCAGTATGTTCACTTTTTTTTTTCTTTTTTTTTTTGGCCCAGATGCCACTGAGTCCTGCTGACTTCAACATTCACATGAGTCTCTGTACATGAACATTGTAAAGTGAAAATCAAACACCTTGGAAATGAAAGGTATGTACAATGTTTTTAGGAATGGCACAAAGGTCTCTGTCTTTGGATCATTGTTTTCAATAAGTGCTTTTTTGTCATTTGTTTTGTATCTTTGTATTATGTTGTGTTGTAAATAAATCCAAACAATCAAAAAGCCATTATTTTTTAAATCTCCTCATTCTTTGTGCAAGGTTGCTCAGAATGATAGGGCCTGATAGCTCCTAATAGGGCCGTTAGGGGAGGGTCTTTGTCTTTCTCAGGTGTGAAAGCTATATATATATTAAAGCATATTAATGACGTGATCACACCTCCCGCATAAAGCTTTCTCACACAAAACACGTCGTACAAATTTTAAATCAATATATTGTCTTCTCTGATTGAGCAGTCAGGGCGATTTTCACAGTTTTTAGAGCAAATATTCTAGGCTACGTGATACAATTTTCAAAAGTCTTGTGAAGAAATAATCAGTATGGGTTTCATGGCCTTATTTCAGTGAGAATTTTTTTTTTTGTATTTTCACAAACCACACATAAATGTCATTATCTCAAAACTACAAACTTTTACATACATGCTGCTGATATATTATTGTAGCAGAGTTTGTGCTGAATACAGTGTAATCAGACTTTAGCCATGAAAATGTCACAAGTAACAGAAATAAGCACAAATGTCAGAGCATGTCAGAACACCTCCAGGGCCCAGAAAACAGCTCAGACCCCAGAGGGTTAATGTCTAGTGACATATCAGGGCCATTTTATGATTCATTGAAATACATTTCTTACATACGGTTCCTTTAAATGGATTACTGTTACAATGAGTCTTGTGCTTTTTGAAGCTTGAAAATAATGATTGCCTTGATAAAATGGATGGAAAAAAATGGAAATATTAAAATATTTATATGACAGTTTGCAGTATGTGGCAGTTTTTCCCGTGGTATTGAAAATTATACTGAATTTGATATTTTCCAGGTATCGTATTGAAGTTAGTAATTCCAGTATCGTGACCACTAATTCATGTACTTCGCCAATAAGGTAAAAGTGTTTTGTTGGAAGTAGCTATTTTCTACATAGACCTTTGATTTGATAGATTGAATATATTTTAGCATTTCATTAAATATCACGGGCTAAAAAGTTTCTAGTAACTAGTACTCGGAGTAGTTTTTTAAAAGATTACTTTTTACTTTTACTTTTTACAGATCTCAAAAAACCACCACCCCCACCTTACTTATTTTAAAATGGTTGTCAATTGGTTGTGTATGGTTATGACCACAGGAATTACATTTAATCATCCTTTATAAGAATTTTTTTTTTCTTTTGCAGCCATTTTGAGAT
This sequence comes from Vimba vimba, assembly GCA_022828995.1. Taxonomy (NCBI): domain Eukaryota; kingdom Metazoa; phylum Chordata; class Actinopteri; order Cypriniformes; family Leuciscidae; genus Vimba; species Vimba vimba. The sequence continues at coordinate 27,454,956 of CM040821.1, forward strand.
GTTTCTTTCCCTCGACCAGCTCACTCAACTTTCTTGCTAAACTTGGCATCTTTTTTTAACACCTTGTATCTGTAGGTCTCCTCTGGTATCCCACCCGCAGATTGTGTGTGGTCCCGCCAAAAACGTGCAAATCGTAGCGCTGGTGTTGACCAACCGGTTGTACCTGTGGTATGGCCGTACACTGGACACAAACTCAACAACTCTTCTGTCACTTCAAATTGGTCATTAATACCCCTGATGAAAATGGCAAGCTGAGGATTGTCGGTTTTGTCTGTGTCTTCGTCAAGCGCCCCACAGTGTGCAGTGAAATCTCTAGCTTTGCCTCATAACTGATCATACAGTAAATGAGCACTCGATAACTCTTTAATCTGCTCTGCCACTGTATTTGCCGACATAGAGAGGACATAAAATATCAATGACTTTCAACATGCAATCCTTCATAAACTGCCCTTCAGTGAATGGCTTTCCTACTTTATCAATCAACTCACTCGGATCAAGTCACCTTGATTTATAAAGCGCTTTTTACAATACAGATTGTTTCAAAGCAGCATTACAGTGATAATAGGAAATTAATAGGCAAGGCAAGGCAAGTTTATTTATATAGCACATTTCATACACAGTGGCAATTCAAAGTGCTTTACATAGAAGAAATTAAAATAATTAAAAGAAATAAGAATAATTAAAACAGTTTAGAAAAATAAAAAATAAAATACAGTACAGTACAGTACAAACAGTCGGACGAACATTGTCACAGTGCTCATTCATTAAATGCATAGTTAAACAGAAGTGTTTTTAGTCTGGATTTGAATGTGACTACTGTAGGAGCACGTCTGATCTCCTCTGGAAGCTGGTTCCAGCTGCGACTGGCATAATAGCTAAAAGCGGACTCGCCATGCTTAGAGTGAACCCTTGGTATTTCTAGCTGATATGATCCTAATGATCTGAGTGTATCTGCAATGTATTGAGGTCCTAGGCCATTAAATGATTTATATACCAGTAATAATACTTTAAAATCAATCCTAAATTTAACTGGGAGCCAGTGTAAAGACCTGAGGACTGGTGTGATATGTTCATATTTTCTGGTTCTGCTCAGAATCCTGGCGGCAGCGTTCTGTATGAGCTGCAACTGTCTTATGGTTTTTTTGGGAAGGCCAGTGAGGAGTCCATTACAATAATCCACCCTGCTGGTGATGAAAGCATGCACAAGTTTCTCTAAGTCTTGTCTGGAAACAAAGCATCTAATTCTTGCAATATTTTTTAGATGATAGTATGCTGATTTAGTTATTGCTTTGACATGACTACTGAAACTAAGGTCTGACTCCAGTGTCACACCAAGATTCCTGACTTGATGTTTAGTTGTTTGACCCCTAGAGTGAAGGTATGCGTTCACCTTGAGAACTTCATTTTTGTTTCCAAATGCAATGACTTCAGTTTTGTCTTTGTTTAACTGAAGAAAGTTTTGACACATCCAACTGTTGACTTCATCGATGCATTGGCACAGGGAGTCAATGGGGCTGTAATCGTTAGGCGATAGGGCTAAGTAGATCTGTGTGTAGTCTGCATAGCTGTGGTAAGCAATTTGGTTCTTTCTCATTATTTGGCTCATTGGGAGCATATACAGGTTGAACAGGAGTGGCGCAAGAATTGAGCCTTGAGGGACTCCGCATGTCATGGATGTCCACTCAGACTTATGGTCTCCTATACTCACATAATAACCTCTCCCATCTAAGTATGACCTGAACCATTTTAGGACTATCCCAGAAAGCCCCACCCAGTTTTCCAGCCTGTCAAGAAGTATGTTATGATCGACAGTGTCAAATGCAGCACTGAGGTCGAGTAGTACCAGCACTGATAATTTGCCTGAATCAGTATTTAAGCGAATATCGTTTATTATCTTTATGAGCGCTGTCTCTGTGCTGTGGTGCGGTCGGAAACCAGATTGAAAATTGTCAAAGTATCCATTCGAGCATAAGTATTTGTTCAGCTGATTGAAGACAACTTTTTCAATGATCTTGCCTATGAAAGGAAGATTTGAGATCGGCCTATAGTTGCTTAATATGGTCTTATCCAGATTGTTCTTTTTCAGGAGGGGCTTGACAACTGCAGTTTTCACGGAGTTTGGAAAACTCCCAGTGAGAAGTGAGGCATTTACCACTTCTAGAAGATCTGCTTCTAAACTGTTTAACACACTTTTGAAAAATGATGTGGGAAGTGTGTCAAGAGCGCTGGTTGATGTTTTAAGGTGCTGTACGGTTTCTTCCAAAATTTTGCCATCAATTTCTTTGAAGTCAGACATAGTAACTACTTTCTCAGGTGGTTTGATGGTCTGTCTAACCCCAGGGCAACTCAAGGATGTGCTGATCACCTTTCTGATATTATTGATTTTCTCAGAGAAGAAAGAGGCAAACTCACTGCACTTGTCTGAGAGCATTTCACTGGGAATCTGGCTTGGGGGGTTTGTCAGTCTCTCTACAGTAGCAAAAAGAGTGCGTGTGTTGTTTAAATTACTGTTTATAATATTTGAGAAGAAAGTCTGTCTAGCTTTGCCTAGTTCCATATTAAAAGCATGGATGCAGTCTTTGTAGATGTTATAATGGACTACAAGTTTTGTCTTCCGCCACATGCGCTCTGCTTTTCTGCATTGTCTTTTTATATTTTGCACTGCTGTTGAGTTTCTCCAAGGTGCTTTTTGTCTGCCACTCTTCCTGACTTTAACAGGAGCAATATCATCAATTACAGTTTTAACTTCTGAGTTAAAGGAATCAAGGAGAAAATCAACAGAGTCTGCAGATATGCTTGGTGTTAAGGATATAGCCTTCATAAATAGTACACTAGTGTTCTCATTTAAGCATCTCTTCTTGACAGACACAGATCTAGCTTCAGTGGCAGGAGAGATCAATATATCAAAGAAAATACAGAAGTGATCAGACAGTGCTACATCCTTAATAACAATCGATGAAATGTTTAGACCCTTACTGATGAGTAAATCTAGAGTGTGTCCACGATTGTGTGTGGGTCCATGTACATGCTGAGTCAGATCAAAAGTTTTTAAAACAGTATTGATTTCTTTTGCCATATTGGTTTCTGCATTATCTATGTGGATGTTTAAATCTCCAGCAATGGCAAAACAGTCAAACTCTGAGGTAATTGTTGATAACAGTTCTGTAAAGTCCTCAGCAAAGACTGAAGAGTATTTTGGAGGCCTGTAAATAATGATAAGTAAAATGCGTGGAGCATCTTTTAACACAATACCCAGATATTCAAAAGACAAGTGATTCTCAAATGATACTTGCTTACATTGATAGATATCTTTAAAAAGAGCAGCTAAACCCCCACCTCTCTTAACCCTCTGGGGACCAAAAACGCGCCCGCGCGTTTTGCTCGTTTTTTTTTTTTAGCAATGTAAATTAAGTTCATAATGCTCTGTTAATTTTGAACTTTCATTCTCGTGTTATACATCAATCGATCCTGTTCAGTTTCTATTTTTTTTCTATGTACTCACTATAAAAATAAAGTGTTTTGCTTTTTGCCAAATAAAGAAAAATTAACATGATGCCAGTTCTGCACTCTCTCTGTCCGTGAACTCCAATTTGAAACGCGTTCGAAAATGATCTGTAACTCCGCGAAAATTCAGTCAAACAGGCAAACAAACCCACGGGCATAAAGCTTGAGATCTCATCTTTTAAATGAAGTAATTTATATAAAAAACAAATATTATCAGCTTCTGTAATCTGTATGAAAAGAGAGTGATTCCAGTCGAGCTCATTACGAGCTCATTCACTTTAATTCGTTCACGCCTACTCACGGAGCGTGCTATTCACAAGATAATGTGTTAAGCCAAGTATGCAAAACAGGTAAACGCCCCCAAGCAAATGCATTAAACGCTTCAAGTTTCATTCAGTCACCTGCGCGTTGGGAAGATGACACGATACACCGGTACATAAGCCCTTCAGCTCGTCCTGGATACTAGCGACGAAGAGTCCACATTTGTGACCCGTCACGGAAACCAGGGACACAAGTCGCACAACTTTAGAGCAAAATGAGAAATAAGCGTTTTATTTCAAAATTGGTGATTTTCGTTTTTTTGCAGAATCTGTTAGTTGAGATCACGAAGAAGCCTCTCCATGTTTGAGATAGCAGTATTGGTATATTTAAAAGCATATATTTTGAGTTTGAAATTGGCTTGTTTTTCAGAGATTCTAGCACGCAGTAGGGGCGTGTCATTGTCGGTCTGTATTTCCATACTGAATGCAGCGCTCTGGCCGGCTCTATCTGATTTCAAAATTCAATGAAGATGGATGCCAATAACATTACGATGTCCAGCAATCGATTTAAATAGTAGGTTACATGGGGTTTAATTTGTCGTTACATGAGATGTAGCCTAATACATGTTGTCAGTGCCAATACATAGATCCGCCTATTTGACCAACGTGTATCTTAATGGTCCAGTGGTAGAGCTTTCGCCAGTTGTGTCAGAGGGTCTGCGTTCGAATCTGCCCTAGTATAGTTTTTTTTTTTTTTTCTCGTATAGTTTTTTTTTCTCTCATCAAAACGATTATGTTCATCAGTGGTTGTATATCAAGCAGGGACACGCAAACGTTTGCATTATGTTTTGTGGTTTCACCAGAACGAATAGAGAGTATCCGCAACGCGCGTTGAGTGAAGCGCGCGTCGAGTGAAGACAGTGCGGTGTGTGCACGAGCCACATGAGAAAACACCATATCTGCGCCACTGATCGCAACGAGCACTTTGATCGCTTGATTTAAAAAAAAAAAAAAAACATTTCAGCGCTAGTATCTTATTTAAAAAACGAACGAAATGAATGCTCTGCCAGTTAACTGGAGATGTTTTATTTATTTCTAGAATTGGTACATTCGTGTCGCGAGATGTTTTAAAAAGTGGTGGGAACATGTCCCATCCGTCCCACCCGCAAACTATGCCTATTTCCATAGTTTATTGCTTATCATTAGCAAAAGTTTGTTTCATGTTGCACGAGTAGGCTACACCGAAGAAAATTCCTAGTCTGTGAAACCTTTCATTGACAATGGCAATAAAATCTATTCTGATTCTGATTCATACTTGGATTCATATATATATATATCACATAGCACATCCTGTTTTTGATTTGAACATTGTCTAGAGTTTATCTTATTTTTTATTCAGTGTACACAAGAGTTGCCTTTACAGTTTTATCGGTAGATTCCTTTTGTTTATTTATCGCTCACAATTGCTTTGTTTATAGCCGACTGATTATTTTTTTATTTTGCTCACATTTAATGTGCTTAGAGCAACATATAGATTATAGAACATTTAGTTCCTCCACACAGAGGAATTACAATTAAACAGATTGAAAAACAAAACCTTTGAATGTCCTATGCCTCTATGTCACACCCCTGGTCTGAATCTCATGAATATTGATGGGCCATTACCACTCCCATGCATAAACCTCTTCTGACAAAAAAACTGTCTTACAATGTTTAAATCAATGTATTTTTTATGAGAACGATTAGGCAGGATGATTTTCACATCATTTTGAAGCCAGAAGTCAAAGCGACAAAATCCATTAGTCAAAAGTCTTGTGGACACATATTTAGTATGTGTTTTGTGGTCTTATTTCAGCAACTTTCATTTTTATTTTTTTCAATAACCACGCATAAACATTATTCTCTTAAAAATACAAACATGTACATACTTGTTACTTACATATTATGGTAGCCCTGTTTGTGCTATATAGAGTGAATTTACACCTTTGCCATTAACATGTTTATAAATAACTGAAAAAAGCACAAATGTCAGGGCATGTCAAAACATCCCAAGGGCCCCAAAAACACCTTGGTCCCCAGAGGGTTAACAGCTCTGCAGACACTCATGAAAGTAAAGTTAGGAGGGGCTGCTTCATTGAGGATTGTTGCACTGCAGCTGTCTTCTAGCCAGGTTTCATTCAGAAGCATAAAATCCAGATTGTTTGTGGTTATTAAGTCGTTGACTAGAAGTGATTTATTTTTAAGTGATTAACCAGATTAGTTAGGTTTGCTGTACGGCTATTGAAGGCCTTAGACTTTCTATCTTGTAATAGAACAGCAATAGAGGAAGATACAGGCACACTGGGTTCCCGTTTGTTCTGTAAACATTTGAGAAAGTTACTGTTATCAAAACGGGGACCCGACACATATCACTGAGAGCTGGTAATACAACAAAGATAGTTTTGTCTTTACAGCAGCTGTAGAAGAAAGTCTTTGTCTAACTTATGATTTTTACAACGGAAATTAATCAATCAAAAACTTTTGTTATTAATTTAGGGCCGCTTACACAACACCGTTTTCAACCGAAAACAGAAAACTTTTAATGCGGTCTGGCCACTCATTTACACGACAGCAAAAAAAATTTGGCCTGAGAATGCAAATTTGAACCCTCAGAGGTCGGAAATCACGCCTGCGTGATCTGTTCGCTTTTTTCCTTACGAGTTGAATTGAAACCCGTAATACTCTTTTGACTTTGATTTTCCATAGGAGTTTCATACATCAATCGATTCTGTTAAATGTGTATTATTTTTGTGTATACTCACAATAAAAACAAAGTGTTGTGCTTTTTGCCAAATAAAGAAAAATAAACACGTGGCGAGTTCTGCCTTCTCTCTGCCAGTGTTGTCCATTCTGAAACGCATCCGAAAATGAATCATAACTCAGCGAATACTTCTCACACAGGCACGTGAGATATGTCTCTATGAAGCTTGAAATCTCTTCTTTTAAATGAAGTAATTTATATAAAAAACAAATGTTTTCAACTCATGAAATCCGCTTGAAAGCAAGGAAAGGTACCGTTTTTCCTTCTCCCTTCATTATCTCTAAATGAGCTGAGGCCGCCCCGCCCCCCGGCGCGATTCACATGTAAATAGTTAGGTGATCTAGTATGTATCGCATACGCCCCCCGATCAATGCCTCAGACGACAAACGGCAGCATTTTGAAGAGCGAATTCCGCCGAGGACACAATTTCGGAGTAAGTTTTACTTAAAAGTATTTTGTCTTTTATTTTTCGTGTTCGCATTTATGAGGAAAAAACAATATTAAGTGACAGTTCTCCATTATGGACGCGAGCGCTCTAAAAAAAGCACTAAAAGACTTTCAAACTTTCACAGAGACCTCAAAACAGAAAGTACAAATCCTTTCTTTAAAACGAATTTCGTTTTGTATCAATTGTATCTTAATTTTAATAATTTTTTCATTAACAAATTTCCTGGATTTAAAGTAAATATAGGCTAGCAATCACAACATAAGGTGCTTGAACTGGAGATCATCATGAACCAGACCGTAGCCTACTCGCCTCACATGTCTAAAAAATGTGAAATATATTTACAGAAAGCTGGTTCTAAACAAAACCATCCAAAACAAAAAACTATGTAGCCTAATAAATGGGCATTTCTCCGGTGCGTTCACTAGCCTACTGCGAAGATCGCGAGTCAATAGCCTATCGTCAACTTCATCTTTGCCAGAAGTTAAATTTAAATCGCGTGTGTGAATGAATGATGATGTTTTAGCAAACGGTATTGCTATACTGAGATGAGTAAAAATCGACTGAAATATGTTGAAATAAAATGTATTTGTATAAGCAACGTATTAAACTGCAAATTAACAATATGCCCTAATATTTCATGAAAACAACGTTACAGTCAGGCAAAATATGGAAGACAACATCTTGTTGACTAGATTTGGGTACAGTTTTTACTGTAGAATATACTGCCAGGTCAAATAAGCTTTTGTTTAGCAATTTCTATATATAAAAATACTATTTTTGTCAAAAATAAAGTCATCAACTAAGATGTTAGCTGTTCCAATGTTGACTATATTCAAACTATGAATACATAGATAAAATGTAGGCCTATAATCATTTTTTTTTTACAAAGAAAGAGTACACTTGAAATATTGTTGAAATTGTAATTATTGTTGTAATTGTAACCTTTTTAATAAAATAGCAAAACATATTTACAAGATAGATGTAAGCAAAATCTTAAATGGTCAATATAAGTCTTCTTCTAAATATATCTTTTGTCCTTGCATTGTGGCTCAGTCAGTTTCACACCTGAATGCATGGCTCATTATGCAGAGTGGGTGGGACATTGTATTCTCAGGTGTAAACCACTCCTCGTTCACGCCCCCCTCGCATATTGGCTTTCCAAGCAAAACCTGTTTTACATCAATTTAAATCAATGTATGGTTTTATGTGAACGATAAAGCAAGACTATTTTCACATAATTTTGAAGAAAAAACTCTAGGCGACCACATCCATTAGTCAAAAGTCTTATTGACACATATTTACTATGTGTTTTGTGGCCTTATTTCAGAAATTTTAGTTTTTAGTTTTTTCAATAACCATGCATAAACATTCTCTCAAAAATGAAAACATGTACATACACGTGGCTCACATATTATGGTAGCCCTGTTTGTGCTTTATAGAATGAATTTACACCTTTGCCATTAATATGTTTATAAGCAACTGAAAAAAGCACAAATGTCAGGGCATGTCAGAACATCTCAAGGGCCCCAAAAACAGCCCAGACCCCAGAGGGTTAAAGTAGGTTTCAAAGTACTTGAGTACTTGACCTGAAACAGGTTTTGAAAGTGATACTGTTATTATTTCCATGAAAACTTTTACTTGAATCTGTGAGAATGGTGATGGCATGCACATGCGCATTATGTGTTTAGTCTATAGGCATGCGCATTTGAATGTGTATGTGCGCAGGCTCGTAGTCTTTCTTTACAAAGTGACATCGGCAAATAACTTGGCATGCGAAATACAAAGTTTTTAGTCGTTTCCATGGAGCCGTGCAAACTGGAATCATTGTGATACCATTTTCATCTGTACAAAGAAAAAACTTGTGTTGTGTCAATGAGGCCTTCACAGGGAAGAGTCAAGTTAACACAATCTCTGCTGACACTTCATGGATGCGTTGTGGTCGTGTCTAGGCGCAGGTCCACCATCTGATCTGGATACGGCCTCCAGCTCACTACGGTAAACTTCGGGATAAACAGAGAGACTAATACTAACATAGATGCCATTCTTCTTATGATGTAACAAGTACATTGGGTGTTATGGGAAGTGTTCCCGGTTCTGGCTGATCTAAATTAGGCAGCCTAATAATCTTTTTACATGATTTGAATTATAGAAATGTATAATGTTCTGTGTGTATGCCAGATTAAAGAGGTGTGTTTTTACATAATCATTTATGTAAATGTATTTACCTGATAATTTTGGTCATAGTAGTGACATTTCAGACTGTCCTCTATATGTGTGCCAAATTTCACAACTTTTTACCATACGGTTCTATGGGCCGCCATAGACTCCCAGAGCAGAAGAATAAGAATGGCAACGGATACAATAGATGCCATCACACTTTCGTGCTTGGCCCAAGTATTTCTTCTCTCTCACAGGTCTACAGGTCGCATACTTCTGTACTATTCATTCGGTTCACGTGACGTCACTGTAGCTTTGCGCCGCCATCTTGACGACCGACGGTCTCAATAATGCCTGCAATATGTTGTGCAGTTGGCTGCAACAACAGCCGAAAGAGGAACCCTGAACTGGTATTTTATTCTATACCAAAAGAAGAGAGAAGAGAATCATTTATTTAAAAGACTTGAAGTCTCATGTTGGTTTGTGGTTAATTATATTTCCATTATACTCTCAGTGGCCAACATTATACAGACAGATATCGACAGATAATGTTTTTTCTTCATTTTATTTGTTGGATCTGTTTAAATGCACTTTATCATGGTAAGTTAGTAAGATTTGGGGTTGTTTTGAATATAACTGTCTGTCTGTCTGTTAGTTAATACCTACCTAAATCTAATAAATATTTTTCTTAAGTTCATAAAGATATTGTCTTCACATGCGCTTTAGATGTTATTTTGTGCAAGTAACGTTAACGTTAGCTCTGCAGACGATGCATAATCTCAGCCTTGAAATGTATATTAAAGGACTACTTCTTCCAAAAATAATTCTGCCGTCATTTACTCACCTTCATGTGCAAATCCGTGGAAGACAAAGGGACATTTTTGAATATGTAGCCTAATGGAGACTCTTCTTGTCGATGTAATGAAAGTGAATGAGTAACGTTAGCCTACTGGGGGCTGTCACGCAAAAAATAATAATAATAAAAGACAAAAAACATCACAAAAGTATCATAAAAGTGATCTAATACGACTCGTCCGTTATATTAATATTGTTATTTATTCATATGATAGCTTTATGTGACGAACAAACTGCAATTTAAGTCGTTATATTATAATCACTGATGAGCTTTACCTCTTGATAGCTTTTAATCGCAGCCGAATCATTCAAAAAGATTCCATTCGACTCAAAAGATTCTTTCATTTCGATATTTGTGTGTATTAAACCTTCTCTGTAATTGAACATCTTCTTCATGTTCTTTCGGACAGATATGTCAGTCTTTTATGATATTCGGCTGATGTCTCTGGCTGTGCTGATGCTGGTGTCTCTCTGGACTCTGCCAGTGCTGCTGTTCGGATTAGATAGATTCATTCATTCATTCATGCCAGCCGAACAGCTGCAGATTCATAGATTCATTCATGACATCGCCTCGACTCTCATGAACGCGCGCCATGAAGCTCTATGACTTAAGTATTTCTATATCATGAAAGGCCAATTGGGGCAAGCCTGGGGCAGATAATAATGGACTAAAGAAAACTGGGGGTAACAAATAAGGACCGGAGCCTAAAATTTAAATTTTCTCCAGGTATCTCTGTCTCTCTCTCTCATTCAAATAGGCAGTTTGGGCGGCCATACCGGACGAGTCGGTCGTCAATATGGTGGCGTTCTATTTGTAGTGATGTAGGTGGCATCTATGAATATAGTAGGCGAAAACAGAATGTGCCAAGAGTAGTACGTCCAAATTCACAGTATTAATAAAACAGTACGCAAAAAGTACCCAAATGACCTACCACTTCCGAAACGATGTTAATGTCCGTATACGAAGAATGCGTCTGAATATGCCTACTTTCCTACTATATAGTAGACTAAAATGGTATGTGTAAAAGTAGTATGTCCTAATTCACATTATTCATTAAAAAGTAGACAAAAAATACTCAGATGGCCGACTACCCAGCAAACACAGAACGTTGGCCACTTACCCAACCTTCTAACAACATTTTAACAACATGGCCAAAAGGTTGCTATAACTACGTTGTGTGGTGAAGGTTGTTACAGAGTTGTCACAATGTTGACATTGAACCACCATTCAGGGCCATTGCTTAAGGTTGTGCTAAGGGTGTCTGGACAACCACTGGGACGACATATACTCGTCACTGCCCTGAAGCGCGAAAATCAGCCATTTAAATTTCAGCCGACCGCTGGGCTCATTGTGCCGTCTCATTCTTTATCGAGGGATTTCCGTTAATTGCAGCGAGTCTATGACGGATTTCTGTCAATTGCAGGGTTCCCACCTGTCCTTAATGTTTTAAATTCACATTTTAAGGCTGTAAATAGGCTTTCATTTCTCAATTAGCGCAATAAATGTCTTCATTTTAGTTTGAATGGGTCTTAAATTAAGGAAAGACGAGGTGTATTCAGCAAAAGCACGTTACTCTCTCCACTCTAAGCGTTCTGTAATCACTCTGCTCTCGATCCACTCCGGGTTTTCAATTCCCACTCACGGAAAAACTGCTCCGTGTTCACTCGATTAATCTTAGTTAAGTGCATGTCAGGCTACGGCTGAGGTAGAACTATATTTCAGTTAGCATGGACACACTAATAATGCAGGAAGGCTCCGATGTATCGTAGATCGATAAAAGTGTAAAAAATAAATGGAGATGGGCTTGGCTTAGCGAAATGGGGGAGACGCCTCCTACTTGTGCACACATGGCATTGCTGTTCATTCGAAGACCGAATTGTCAACTAAGCTGAAAACGAAGACGTTTTCTTTAAATGTAGAAGAGTCAACAGATGGAAACATGGACAGGATTCTGAATGTTCTTGTTCGGTACTTTGATAAGGATATGGGTAAAGTGGCAACCCAGAAACTGTCGAGTTGTTAAAGATTTAAAGACATTAGTAAATATTAAATACTGATACATTCAATTTTTTAAGTTGCTTTAAAAAGACGCTTTATTTTTTTTCATATAGCGAACATACTTCTCAAGATTTGTTAAACATCATTTTCTGGAAAGCATTGCCTTAACTGTGTACAGACATCTGATTAACACCTGTTTTAAAAAAAGGGCGGATTCACTCTTAACCATATGCAACATAGACGTTACCTAAATGTGTGTTTAACATTTGATACAGGACATTTTACAGACTTACTGTATGGCAGATGAAACTCTTAAAAAATACATCTTTCAGATGTGGGTGTTGTATGTGTGCTATAATGGCATAGATTTTGTCTTTGCTTCAGTCAACACTTTGCATTACGCACGTACTGTAAATGCTTATTTTAATAATTTAAATAAACATTTACATAATTGAAAATAAATTTAGTCTATGATTACACGCATTGACAATCCAGGATAATTTGTGTTGGATGAAGAAGGTGTAGAAATTGTTGTGTGCAGGCATGGATTCCTCCAAAGGTTGGTTTTGTTCTTGATAAATTGTAATTAAAAATATTTAGATAATGATGATCTGAAGCCTATTCTTCAGTGTGAAATGTGCTCTCTACTTATTTCTATTTTCCAATAGTTCTGAATATGTATAAAGGAGAAATCTTTGCGTATGCAATGTTTCTCCAAAAGGAGTTCCAGAGGTTCTACATTTTTGACCATGGATGTGACCTGTCGTTATGTGCCATACCTGGAGAAGGTGTAAGAAGCCCTGATTCATCTTCAACCTCTTCAGAAAATGAGACATTGTTTATCTGTGATGCATGATAAAGCCCACAATACAAAATGTGAGGTGATGCTTTTAACTACTTGACTTTTACATTTCAGATTATGATGTAGCCAACAATTAACAAAGTGCCACAACGAATGACATTGTGAGCCAAACAACAGCAACCCAGGAGTTGTACATGAGCCCCTGTGTGCTGTCCTCTACCGCTGGTGACCTCGGGATATGCATCAATCTTGATCACCCTGCTGTCCACACTATTCAACAAGTCTACTGCTTCCTTTAGATTCTGTGGAATGCAAGGAACCAGGAAGGTGCTGGAACCACTCTTGGTGAAGAAGTGGAGCAAGTCAACAGTTTTCTCTCCAGATGTGCCCTGTCCACAAAGTATATGGCCAAGTCAGGTTTGTAAGGTTCTTTGCCCCCTGTTATCCTGCAAACGTACACATTAACATTTTACAATTTATTGTGTTTTTCTATTGTTCTTTGCAGTAAGAACTGATATGCTTACTGTCCATGCAATTGAGTGGAATCAGCGTAAAGAGAATAGCCTCCACATTGCCTTGACTTCCAGATTCAAAAAGGTATGTTAATGTATTGAAAAATGATTAACTATATTAAACACTTAAATTTGAACTTAAAGTCCACCCAAAAGGCATCACACTGTTAACCCCATGTAGACATTGTAGGGGTGCAGGACCACAGCTATGTATATGTAGTTGGTTAGAGAATTTACAGTTAAAGACCCAAGGACCAGATATGATTATTAAGACCCAGAGTCAGAAGTGCAGTCAATCTAAGACAAGAGTCAGAATTATAATTAATTGAAGAGAATTTTTACTGAAGATAGTTTGCAGTTTCATCAGCAGAAGTCAGTTTCAAGATTCACTAGGTGTGTTCGTAGGCCGCCCCCTGTAGAGACCGCTTTACATCACAATTATACTCTTTACGAAGGTCTAAACTACTTCATTACGTCAGGTTGAATGATTCTGATTGGCTAAGGAATAGATAGTACATTTCCACACATGGACTGATAGGCAGAAGCATCTCTTCATCAATGACACCCAGACCCTGAATTAGGTACGAGTTGACCTCCTGTTTTGCAGACAGTAGAAAAGACCTTAGATGTGACAGAGAGCCTGAAGACGATGCAGGACCAGTTGCATTGCAGTGATGACATGCTAAAACAGTGTGTTGTTGATGTCAAGCAGTGGGCCAGTAGTGGTAAGGACAATGTTGTTTTATACATAAATACTATTGGAATAATTTGGTCGTAGAGCATGTAGCTGTAGCTTAATGTTAAATTATGGTGTTGGGATGGGCACTATTTGTTGGTCAAGTCATACGTCTTCAGTTAGTATTTTAACTTAAAGAAAGTAAACTTTTTAGCAATGAAAATAGAATAATTGGTGCAACAATATCATTTGAGTTAGTAAATAAATGGCCAAGCACTATATGCCAGTATGACCCAATATCCAGGGCTCCATGTTTGCAGCATTCATGCATGCTCAGTTTGTAAATCTGATATTTTTCAAAAGGCACTTGTTGGTTCTTATTCTTGATGCAAGTATCTTAGTTGTTTTCTACAGATCTATTTTCTGTTTCCAATGAGTAGATATGAACAAGTATTTTTTCTTTCACATGTTACTTCTGTCAGTTCAGAGGATACCGTTCTTTCATCATTGGAAGTTCGGCCTTTTGGCGGAGCTAGAATAAAGCTCATGGGGTCACCAAATTTGATGTGTGGATATGGGACATAATTCCCTATAAATTACTTTCATAAAGAAAGACAGTGGACTATGGACTGCCAAAAACACAGACTCCAGAAAAGTGATGATAATAAAGATATCACAGAGTAGATGCCTATGTCTCTTTGTTGCTTGGTCTCTAATTGTTGCAGTCAGTGGAGGTCCAGTACGTTTAGAGAAAACATACAAGATAGATATTGCTGTCCAAATTAAATCTTGTCCTAAAGTCTGTCTGTTGCTGCTGTACTGTATGTGCAATTAACAGAACGTGAGTGTGTTTGAAACATATTTGTTTCTTCTTCCTTTAATTTAGGAAATGCAGCAGCCAGTCCTATTGATGCTTGTGGTTTGCAGATCTCCATCGAAGCACTCTTTGTGAGCATTTGTCAGAAGATGCACTACCTTTATAGACAGAATGGTATGTATTAGTAAATGTAAGTGATGCAGATGTAAGTTATGGCAGCTCTTTTGTAATACCATTGTTTTTGCTCTTATTACAGATCGCAACAAAAGGCGTCTGAAGATTAGTCAGAAGATTGCCCAAGAAAATAAACGCTTGCTTCAAGAGATCCAGTAATACAACCAACAACCTGATGGTGACCCTGTGGACACAAACTCAGTTGTGCAGAAACTCTTCAACAAAGCTACAGAGAGCATGATCAGGCCTTGGCAGGAACAGAACACAAGTGTTGTATGAAGATTTAATTTAACTTAATCCCGTTCGAATCGGCCATGTCTGTAATTTGTAAAGTAAAAATTCTCCCGCAAATGACCTACCATATTTTGCCGAACACCAAGGTCCGGTGATGATAATAGTCTCATGCGGATCAGCATCTCTGTGATTTGGCGGGGTCGTTTATAATTTTTTCAAGGTTTTTGTTTCCTGTGCGCCTTTTTATCCATATTTCGCGAAGAATGGAGGCTGCGTTGCAGTGTTTTGATAGTATTTTGGGTGCTGGGTCATATCACTATACACCATGTAACGAATACGACTCTGGGTAAATATGAATTAGCTCAAGAATATGGGGAATCTTGGGAATATTAATATTTATGACTCATGGTCATAATTCATAAGTCGCATGTACATTTATTTTATCAATTATCGAGATTACCTCGTTCTGTAACTGGTCTGACCAACATTTAATTCGTCCAGCGAGTAGATGTAAGGTCAGTACAGTTAAGAAGGGGTATTCACAAACTCCACTAAAGTTCAGGTCCTGGCCGCGAACATTAAACTTTATTGAGTTTATTAATTAAAACTACTGAATGTAGTCTAATATCGAGCTTGTAGCTTAAGATCTTTTGTTTCAGTGACTTTAGAATGGTGGGCTTTCAAATACAGAGACAGTTAAAAAGGATATATGGATTTTAATAATTGTAAAACTTAAGATTATATGAGCTACAAATACAAACGTACGTAAAAAAAAAAAAAATACAAAACAATAAAACAAACACACATTTAACCAAACAAGAAAATACGTGATCAGGATAACATGAAATGAAAGAAAGAAAGAAAGGAAGAAAGAAAGAAAAGCTAGTAATTATTACATACAGAAACCTAGATTCACGAGACAACCTGGAAAGCAGTTTTATCAACTCAATATACTTGCGATTTTGTCTTTTGTTCGGGTGATGCTGAAACTGGCAGGACAGCGCGGATGGTGTCCTGTTTCTGTTGCGTCTTCAGGTGCCGCGAAGTTTAAAGGCTCACTGTATGTAACATTACCGAGAGAGTTCGTCTTCCGTGCGGAAGAGGCTAGAAATCTTGGGTTCTAAGGCAGCAGGCTTTTACATGACGCGGGCCATGTGTCCCAGAGGCCGAGGCGAGGGCCTGTCCAACCGGAGCAGCGCTGCGCTGCACGTGGAGAAGGAGGAGGAGGAGGTCAAGCGGGATCGATGAGAGAAGAGGGAGATCGAAGAAGGAAGAGAAGAGATCAGAGAGGGAAGAGAGCGAGAAGTGGGGGTCTCGTCCTTTTAACAGACATCTGTTTTACGCCCTGTTTTGGAACGACAGCGAATCAGATTGTCTTTTCTGACGCGGGAAAATTCTCTTTGTGTGAAGAAGAAAACGCCTACTTTCACCATATGTCTTATGAGAGAAAGAATTCATATTTCTTCTTAAGATTGTACACTTGGAACAATACATCTTACAATACAGTGTTACTATGTGCGGGACTGGTTGAATTAAAACAGGACGGTCAGACAGATACCAAGAATTACAGGTAGATATTGGACACACATAACATTATGTTCATATGCATCATTACACACAAATAAAGCTTGATTAAACATACAATAAAATGGTCAGTATTTCCGTTATGGTATGTGAAGACACTTGAGAAACACAGGAATACATATCAAACATTTGAAGAGTTTTCTCTGAAATGTTCCATGTATGTTAAGGTTTTGGAATGTTGGCTTTACAAGAAGAACTGGATGAGATGCCGTCTTGAGGTCATAAAAGTTTATGACCAGGTTCGAGTTACAAGACACTATGGAGTGATTTTCTTTCAATGAATCTTCGGAATTAAAGATTTTACTCTAGCAAACCACACCTCAATTATAAATTTGTAATGAATGGTAAAATGAAATTTTACTATGTGGAAGTCCATATATGGCAATGTGCTTCAGTTGCATCTCGTGGTGGGTTTCTGGTTGAAAGTCCACGAGTGTGTGTGTGTGTGTGTGTGTGTGTGTGTGTGTGTGTGTGTGTGTGTGTGTGTCTTCTGGAATGCCAGGAGGCTGTAAAAGTTGGGGAGAAGGTCGGTGCTGGCAAATTGGGGGTTTTACAAGGGATTGTCCATTTGACTAAAATGTTCCTCTGGGAACAACAGATTGCAATTTTGACATGTCCAAGCAGACTTAGCGACGCCGTGGACAGACCCGTTGTCTGAAAAGACAACGAAGGATGTGTTTTAGAGACAAGGAATTACTAATTGGAACAGCATGTGACCGCATGTCAGGCATTGTCGCTACAACCATACAACTATACAATTTGCAGAAAGAGAAAGCTGAAAACCATCAGAAGAGTATAAACAAAAAGAATGATTAGATTGAGATAAATGACATGTATAGCAGCATACTGTAAAGAACATTCTTCTGTTTATGATATATCATACAGCTAGACCTATAACGACAAGACATTTCCAAGCAATAGCCTATTGACATCATATCCGGGAGATAAGTCAGTAAATTCGACATTTCTGAATTACACGAGATCCCCAGATAATACTAATCTAGTGCGAATAGGGCTTTTGACCAACAAATGCTTGTCTCAAGACTGACAGAAGAAAAGCAGATCCTTGTAAAGGAGATGATGCAGCACTCTCAGTACCTTAAGGACTCAGTAGCAAAGGTCCAGTCACTAGCCGCGTTTCCATTACCCTTCAAATTGCGCAAATTGAAATTGCGAATTGAAAATACGCCCAATGGAAACACGTCAATTCACAAAAACTCCCATTTATCGCAAAAAAGTTTTTACATGAGGTGGTTTTTCATGCAATTCAAAAAAGGAATATTTCGCAAAACTGCAATGGAAAGGAGGCGCGTTGTGTTTGGACAGAATACGAGACAGAGCTCTTTATTATATTCACATAAGACAAAAGAATGACAGTAATACTGGATTCTAAACCTCAAATAAATGCCACAATCAAGACCTCGGAGCTGATATGAGGGAGAAAAACCCAGAAACACTTCATATGTGCCGCTCACAGTATAAGGGTCTTTCCTTGCCATTAATGCTTGGATAACACACCTACGTTTCCTTCCATTAATAATAATAATGTCTAGTGCGGTACGTGGCTGTGATATATCTATATCTATATCTATATCTATATATATATATATATATATATATATATATATATATATATAAACTTATCAACGTCCGTTGCCATGATTTTTAGAATGACTTATCACAAGAGGAAAAAATTACGTTTTAGTCAAATAACATCGGTTAATAGAAACACCGTCATTACGCAATAGTTTTTTGTCAATATTTAGAAGAAGAAAAAAAATCGCAAGGTTTGCGCAAATATTTAATAGAAATGCGCCTACTGATGGCCACTGTTTCAGTGTGCACACAAACAGGAGGTAAGTGTAAATCAAACTATCTGGCTTTATGCACTTTAAAATTCATAGGTCAAACTATTTTCAAGTTAAAATCAATCATGCTAGTATTTACTCAAGAATTAAGGATAAATGGCCTTCAAAGATTATTTTATCCAATTATGACTATTTTTTCCAATTTGACTTGATTTGATTTAAGAATTGTCTCAACATTATTAAGCTCTCTCTGATTAAAGATGGTGTAAGTGTTATTTCAAAAACACTGTTGGACATTGTTGATAATTGAAATCAACCCAAACAAACTCCCCCATCTCTTCATCACTCCAAAACTCAGCCTCCAATCCTAACAGCCCTGCTCCGAGTCGGTCTCGAACCCCAATCCTCCTGCAAGACTGTTGAGTGCACTAACAATGACACTAAACACGGCATTCACAAGCAATCGACAACGTGACTCACACTATGTCCTCCGTTACACACACAATCCAAGAGTGGATGTCTGTTTATCATAGCAGAAGCACAACATAATAATGCTTCACAAAAAATAAAGCACAGATGATAAATGACAAAGAAACACAAAAAAATGAACGTACAGTACACAATAGTAATTACAAACAGGAGTCCATTATAGTTGCCAGCAGCACAACAGCTCCAGTCTAGACACACATGACACTCAAACCCAGTGTTACTCACGTGTGAATCAAAGCAACATCCATGTCTATTTTCAGGCCTTCCTGCTGAGCTCTCACAGCGCTTCTAATATTAATTTGTATGTTCTCATGTGGTTCCCAAGACAGGGGCCAGTCCTTTTGGCTGAAAAAAATGGCAAAAAAAAAATAAAAAAAACAATTATGCATTTAATAAAAAATAATTGAACAATAAAAATTTAGCATACCAATTAAACAGCTAAAACGGTTTTAGAGATGACTCAGAGATGACTGAGCCATAATTGGTATGCTAAATTGTTACAGAGTTACAGTTATGTCCGAGGCTATCCTTATTTGTCAGGACCACTACCGTCAAATACGATTGACAATTAGCATTATGTGCACGAATATTCAAATTTTTGAATATTCAATGTGTAATTATTATTCTAAAAATAAAATAATATTCGAATTTTACTATGTTGCTTTCCTGGCCGTTAATGCAGTGAATCCATGATAAATCCCAATCACTAACTCGCGGTTATAATCAAATGCACTGGGTGGTGCTGTGGAGCGTGTTTAACAAGTGGATGGTATTTGATCACATAATGTCGTCGTCTGCCTCGTAAAGTTTGGAATTACTTAGATGAAAATGATATTACAAAATGGAAGTACTTTTAATCAAATTAATTAATGAAACTGAGTTATCATAATATCACCACCACAATGAGAAATCACATGAAATCCAAACAGCAGTCGACTGAGGAAAGAGCTCTGTCCATCACTGCATTGACGACTGCAGGTAAACTCAGCTGTAGCGCTATAGTGATCGGATATGATATCTAATGATAGCAAAATGATTTTGAGACATATACTTCCTTTAAGACTCGTTGAGGGAGACCGGTTTAAGAACAGAAAACCCAAAGTGCTTTTAGAAACTTCGCTTATCAAACCGTTATCTTTGTGTCTCTGCACCGCGTTTTCTCTCTTGAGCAAGTGGATATTGTATTTCTCAACATGAACATGAAACAATATAAACACTATAACCATATGCTGAGTGCTGACTCAAGTGCATACGATCTGTACGATAACTGCGCAGTCTGCTTAATTAGCTTTTTTTTTTTTTCGTTCGCCCTGCTTGAGCTCAAATGCCTTTGTTCTTTATATTTTTTGTTTACACATATTGTTTAATGTTTTCAACTAAAAGAAAACGTTAAGATATATAGTAAGCTTGATGTGTATTGCCTAATTGTAAGCTTGCTCAGAAATGGTGACAAAAAACGGCTTTCTCGTTAAACAATTTAAATAAACGAATATATCAATTTTTATGAGCCCAAATATTCAACTACAATATTTTTGAAAAATGCCCATCCCTAATTAGCATAAAGTTTGGATTGGCGGTATGGTTCCGATAACTCCCTGCGCATCCATCCAGCCTAGCATGGAGCAGGGAGAGCAGCAATAACCCCCAAAACAAAACCATATGCCAATATCCCCCAAACCCAACTGACAGCGCAATCTGGCTTGGGGTAAATCATACGCCCTTGGGGAAACAGAACAGAACCAACATGAATGTTTGCAAATATATTTAATTCAAGATTTTAAAGTACAACATAATTCAAGAATTTTTTCTGATTCAAGGTGAATCAGAATGCCAATTCCTGACTGGGCGAGAGGAGGAGCTGGGGATGGAGGAGGGTAATGAGCTCCTGAGAAACGCGATAGCTGCTGATAATACTGAAGGAGCTTATATATGTATACGGTGATAGGCGTCGTATTCCTATAGGTAGATGTGGATCAGCTGAGGGTCAGCTAATGCGAGCTTGACTAACGTGACCTGCCAGAACTAACGCTACGCTTGATTTCTGTCAGGGCCACTACCATCAAATACGATTGACAATTAGCATACAGTTTGGATTGGCGGTATGGTTCCGTTCTGGCCGAGAACTCCAGCAATAACCCCCAAAACAAAACCATATGCCAATATCCCCCAAACCCAACTGACAGCGCAATCTGGATGCTTTTGTAGTTACCCGAGTGAGCCAAGGCAACAAGCATGTTGCCAATACCTGAAAAGCTTGAGCAACAGCATGTTACCAACAATACCAGAAAGCCTTAAGCCTTGTTGCCCTTACCTAAAGTAGATGGCCAAAACGAGTATGTTGCTAATACCCACATAAGCCATAGCAACAAGCATGTTGTCAATACCTAAAATGTTTAGCTGTAAACATGCATATTGCAATGAATGACATACCACCTGAAATGAAGTGAAAATTGAGGTATCAAAAATGAATCAGCTGCTTGCTTGTTGTATGTCCGCAGTCCAGTTCCAGTTTCTTTGAGTGACGCCTGTGAGCTAGAGATTTAATTTTCAATTATATTTTTCATTGGAAATAAGTACTGAAGTACACAATACTGAAGTAATCCTGGTGGAAACTTCCAGTTCACATAGAATTAGCAACACATGTCATTAATACAGCTGGATGGTTTAATGTAACAAGCGTGACGCTGATGCTTAGATATATTTAGTCACAAATATGTAAATTTGAATAAATTCCAATCACTAGACAAGTTATTTGTTGACGTGCACTGCGTACACTCTCACCTGTCAATGACGTCATAACCTTGTTATACTTGGTTGTAGTTTATATATATATTAAAAAAAATATGTATAATATATGTATAATATATAAATGTATGTATATATATATATATATATATATATATTTTTTTTTTTTCTTTTTTTTTTTTTCTTTTTTTTTTTTTTTACACACTACCCCCACCACGACTGAGGCTGATAGAATGGTTACATCCTGATGTTAGCATCATATGTTGAGCACTATAGATCCAATCTTATGGGGGAAGCATCACCCCCAGCTGGAGCAAGCAAGGACACATGGCAACAAGCGTGTTGCTGTAGTCCAGCGGTTCCCAAACTTTTTTTCCTGCGCACCCCCTTCTATGTCCCAACCGGGTTGGCGCACCCCCAATCCCCACTTCAAAAAAATAATGCAACAAAGCTTTGTTTTATCGCCATATAAAGCCTCATGTTTAATCATGCGTAAATAACCAGAACACACATGACAATAACAACATCAACAAAGTTTCAATATAATGCAACAAAGCTACTCACAAGCTTCCACTTTTAAGAGGACGAGTGACAGACACAGGCTCAGTAACAGAAAGCACGGTTATTTTCAGCCGCGTAAAAGAAACATTGCAGCAATATTAAATGATGTTTTCTTAACAAAGTTCGGGAGGAGCACGTTCAAATAATCAATCAATCAATCAATCAATCAATCAATCAACTCATCAAACAATTGCCATGTCTACCCTATCAGCATGAGAGAAGGCATATATATATTCACTCTGTCTACTCACCTAACTTCCTTGACAGTTTCAGCATCCCTCCACCACCCCGACTCCTCACTCTTGGCTTGTTCTTTCACAGCCAGGAATACGGGGGGAGTACTCTGGGTTCGGGCCGAATACCGAGCCCGGAGCCCTCTCCTCGGACAGCACGCCAAATACGCATTTATTCTATCTGACTTATTTGTAAGTGTGAACTCGTGAAATGACCGTAAATGACCGTGGAGCTAGCATCATCATCAACACAACGGTTATGGAAATTAGAATGACAGTACATTGAATTAAATTGCAATGAAGTTACAAACGATCCACAACATTAATGCAGCAAAAAATAGTTTACAGTGTAGGCTACTAAGATCTTTTCTTTTTTTTCAGCCTTTTTCTTGGTTGCTTTTATAAACAGACAACCATTTATTTAACAGTGTCTTTTATAAAAGAAACTATAATATAACTAAAAATTACAATTATGTAGAATATTTTTGTACTTCACTTTTATTTGATCCCATGTTCTAGTGTGGTGACTGACATTACAATGAACAAAGTAATTATGCAATTATTAAAATACAAAAATATAGGCTATTAAGTGATAAAAACATCTAACATGGCCACTTCTAACGGATTTAAATTGTCTGCTACTTTTTGCCAGCCCTCTCTCCTGGCTTTTGCAGACTTTGAGGTGTTCCTGGCGTTTTGATTAAACATTAAAATTCCGAATAAACTTCGACTATCTTGCTCTGCTGAGGAGAAAAACTGAGCGCGCTCTTTGGCCACGCTGAGCAGCCAATAGCAGCATTGCTGATCAATGTTTCTACTATCGATACATATCCCCTTTTCAACCAGCGCATGAACGCGCAGTTATCTCAGATAACTCAATCCAGCGATACTAATCATATCCAGCAAGTGTGTTCGAAGAACCGAGTTAGCCAGATCATGATTCGCACGATGATATCATCTTGGATGTGTCATTTGATCTCGGATGTAATAAGCAACGTACGAAGAACGAGCCCCTGGAAGCCCAAATTATGTACAAATAAACAACTAAATACTTGTGGGCCCTGAATCTATAATCTATGTAAGTTTAATGTTTTGAATGGAATTATGGAAATAAACTTTTCCATGATATTCTAATTTTTTGGAAAGGGTCTGTATATTCCGTCAACTATCCCGAGCATCTTTCACGCTAACCCTGGCTAATCACACAGTCCTTATTAGCTATGGTTCTATCACTGTGTTGAGGTATTTTGAAGTATCACATCAGAAACGAGTGATGGAAACAAAATTCCTTAATTCGCAAAGAAGTTTTTACGCTCACTTGAGGTGGTTTTTGACTACTACGAAAACAAGTTAATGCAAATAATGGGAGATGGAAACGCATTTGCCGAATAAATTCTGATGTTGCGAACATTAAACCCACGTGAGGGCTCTTTTTAGAGAACTAAATAATTTGGCTCAGCTCAGTAATAAGAGTCGTTCATTAGGGGTGTAACGGTTCACAAAATTCACGGTTCGGTTCCAATACGATACACTTGTGTCACGGTTCGGTACGTTTTCGATACAGCAAAAAGAAAGAAATGCCAGAAAATTTCTTTTTTTTTATTAAAACTAACATAAAGTATGATAGGCCTATATATTTAATTTTTACTTTGAGCAATGATGGAGCTGTAATAGACTTTTCTTAGGAGCATATAAAACAAAACAGCTCCTTGGAAAAAATGAAATGTAGCCTAATATTGTAGTTATAAACAAAGGTCTATTTTAGTTCAGATTAACATTTGAGGGCATCAATTTTATTCATAGTGTCAAAATAAAACCAACGTAATGTTACTTGAAAGCATTATAGCCTACTATTCCTGCCAAACTTCCATGGATGCAGTTAGTGTTACTACAGTAAATCCATGGTGAATGTTGCAGATCTGTGAAAACTGGATAGTTCGTTCATGGCACAATGTTTCTTCCAGGTTTCCACGCACTGTTTGATCCGTTAATAACAGAGAAATGTGAATGTTTCTCACTAGATCTCGCAGCGATGTTATTACTTTAGTGGCGAATTCAAATGATTTCTTTACTGGATCTCTTAGCGCTGTGTAGTAGCCTAACAGTGTCGCTTGATCAAGATCGGCTCGCGCTGCACTGGTCCAAACTGATAAACGGTCCGTCAACCACACAATAAACGAGTAGCTCAGTTTTGTTTTGCCCATTTGATGTTGGGCAATGTTGTGGTCGCGCCGGCGTGTCTTACATTATGAGCGCGCTTGCCACACGCGCAGCTCCTACATTTGAAATAACGAAATTTTGATCGGCTGGAAAAATGGTCCAGGTTCGTTCGGTTTGAAAATGCGTACCGAACACCGAACCGAAAGCCTTGTACCGAACGGTTCAATAAGAATACGCGTACCGTTACACCCCTATCGTTCATATATATTAGACACAGACATACGTACATACCTGGCAAAATAAAACTACTGCTATCTCTTGGGCTATCTGAAGAAACTCGATTTTCTCTTCCTTTTCTGACCCTTTTGCGCACGTTCTGAAGACGCTCCTCCAGGAAGCCAGTAGCAGGTCTGTGGTATCGACCTGGACTGAACCATGCTTCCTTGTGTTTAAAAAAAAAAGAAAACGGTATTAAAAAGTGCAACACTGGCCCCATTTACATGAGTACATGAATGTGATTAAAGCACCTGTTCCTGGTGGCACACCATCATTACACATTTCTGAACGCTTCCTAATCAAACACCTGATTCAACTCATCAGCTTGTTAGTAGAGACTCCAAGACCAGAAATACATGGGTCAGATAAGGCAGTGCTTCTCAAATCTGTCCTGGGACCCCCACCACTGCACATTTTGTATGTCTCCCTCATCAGACACACCCAATTCAAGTCTTGCAATCTACTAATGAGCTTGTCAGGTGTTAAATGTGCAATGATGGGAGGTCCCCAAAACATGATCTGAGAAGTGCACATGTGCTAGTGCTGTAACCTTTATGCACAGGTTTAAAAACAGCAATTATTTCATACTTCTAAGTTCAGAAATACAGAAGTCTGTATAAATACAGCAAAATCACATCCCTGTGTTAGACACTGTACTCACATAGCCTTTACTGTTCAACTACTGATGAAGCCAGGGTGACTTTTGTACCTGCACTTGGGCTAAAAGAAACAATTTCATATTTTGAATTTTAACAATAGTACACACCAAGACATTTAATATATCAAAAAAAAATATTTTAACATTAAAATGTTTTACTTTAATTTGTATTGAAAATGTGTACTCACTTTTCTCCAAAGCGTTCAATAAGATGTGATGTGTAAAGTTAGGGACAGGTGTGGTGGTATGGGTAAGTTTAAGGGTAGGGTTAGGTGTAAGGGATGTGTCAACAGTGTAATTATAAATGTTAGTACAATGAAAAAACATGTATGTACACAATAAGTGCATTGTATTAAATTATTAATTTAAATGTTAGTACATAGGCTAGTAGTTAAGGCCACCTAATATAAAGTGGGTCCTATTTTTTAATATAACTCTGATTGTATTCATCTGAAAGAAGAATGTTACAACTAGGATGGCTTGAGGGTAAGTAAATCATGGGGTAATTTTCATTTTTGGTTGAACTAACCCTTTAAGGACATTTCAAGGGAACGGCAAAGCGCTGCCGTTACCAACTGGTGTTCATTCACTCAGTTTCAACTCAAATGCAATGCCCGACATTAACGACTCTGGGTTATTTCAGATGGTTATATTCTTTTTAGATAGGCTATTTCTTTTTCAAAATCATTGATGATATTAATAATGCTGCAGTGTTATTTTGTTCTCATGTTTTTTAATGAAAGTTGTTTTTCGGTATGGCTTCGAGAACGCGCAGTGATGTCTGTAATCACTTTGATCACGAATAGGGTTGGGAATCGTAAGAAATTTTCCGGTTCCGATTCCGGTTCCACCAAACGATTCCGGTTTCGGTTCCCATTCATTAAAAAATATTAAAACAACTAATAAAAAAATAGTAAGGGAAAAATCCCAAATTAGTTTAACAGACTGGTAATGACAACAAATTCAACATATTAAGCAATTTTTGCAAAAAATATTATTTTTTTCTGAAGGAAAATAAAAATTTCTGCATGCGTCTTGCGGAAGAACACTGTTGCCGCCAGAGCTACTTCTCTCTATTTATGTCTATGACGAGTCACGCAGGCACTGGGCTACTCCACAGCGGCTGCGATCCGCCAGTCTAAAGTAGGCTATAGTCCGAGTATAAACGCTTATTGCAGGCTTAACGTAGTAATTCAGGATAAGACAAAAACACGGTTTAAAAAAAGGCATTCATGATTCGCTCATTGTATAGCCTACATTTTGTAAATTCTGAACACAAAATGTTACGGACTGCGCCTTTATGAATGTTTTGAAGCATCAGATGTAATCGATACACTCGTTATTTGAAGGCAGCGACTTTCAAAAGGTGATTTACTCTATTTTGGTTGCCGTAGACATCAGTGTTTATACTCTAATTATGAACTTTTATCTCAGTACTTCTGTGATCATTTGAATATTTGTAACAGAAATATCGATACTGTGTGATTGTAAAGCTGTTTCATATTGACAACTACTCTCTCTGGGTCAACGACAGCGCAAACAGATTTGAATGTTCAGGGGTGAGGTTTTTGTAATTTAGGAATAAGATCACGTGGGTGTTTGAATCGAGATCTTTTAAAGATTAATCGTGCAGCTCTACTGTCTTTACTACTCTCTATCTCTCTCCGTTGATATCTGACGTAAAACGTATTTGAGGAGCGCGAGGGCTTTATTCATTACTATTTTAATATGAGGTGAGACGTCGCTATTAAAGGATAAGCTCCCAGCACTTCGCCCAAACCGCGCACCAGAACCGTTTTCGGAACTGAAACTTGGGAATTTCGCACGGTTCCGGTATTTTTTCAAAAACTGGACCGGTTCTCGGTTCCCAACCCTAATCACGAAAAATAAAATTAAGTGCAAAAAATGTGCATCGCTAATCAGTCATATACTTAGCATTATAATGAGAAAAAGATTGCTTGTGGTGCTAATGGCACAGCCTACGGCGCAAATTACATGACAAAAAAAATAGAAAAATAGAAACTCTGTTCAATTTCATTTATTCAAAATTTATTGTTTCTGATGTCACAATTTAGCAAAAGTAAATTTGGAAAAAGGGGAGAAAATAGCAAATATCGATTGATGTAACCGAAAAAACTAACAAATGAACGTCTGGTTTCAATTATTAATTTTTGCATTTGCATTGTATAGTCTGAAAAATTAATTGTTAAGGTTACATGGACCGTGATGCATCATGAAACATTTTATAATCTAATTGTTACCCTCTAGCCTGGCAAGTCAGACCTACATCAAGATGTTAGGTCTGGCAACTCACCATAGACACGGCACAATGCGAGGGGCGGGATAAACGGCTGTCTTTCAAATTCACTCTGCATGCAATAGGACAGCGCTTTAACCAACCAGAGCGTTTTCCCAACAGCGGAGCTAACGTTAGTTGATAGATTCAACTTTTGAATCTGGCCGGCAAAACTACGAACACACCTTCCTTTTTTAAGAATGACTTAAATGCCGTTCTTTGCTCTTTTCTCAAAGAAAAACTTAACTCCAAGTCCTCCAGAGTCGCGGCCAAAGCCGATTCGAAAGACTGTTCGCCAGCAGCAGCTCTTCTTTGTTTTCAAGTAGCAGGGTCGATGATGTCAAATATATACAAGGCTTAACAGAGGTGAAATTTTTTAGAGTGTATCAATAGTATTGGGAAAGGGCCATCAAAGAGTCGACAAGACCTTGTGTATGATATTCTTTTGGCAATTAGAGATGTGAAAATGAGAGGGGTAGAAATATCATTCATATGGGTTCCAGCTCATGTAGGTATTGTAACAAACGAAAAGGTTGATAAGTTGGCCAAGGAAGCTGTTCAAAAGGAAAACAAAATGTCAATATAAATTTATCCAAGGCGGAGGGTAAAAGTATTGTGTGGCAGGAAACAATTTTAAATTGGCAACAGTTCTGGGAGCAAGAAAATAAAGGGAGGCACCTATTTTCATTGTCTAGTAGGATAACTGACTCAGTTAATATTTGTAAAAGAGAAGGAATGAAATCTGAAACGATTATTTCCAGAATGAGGATAGGTCACACGTTTCTGAACAGCACTTTATTTATTTTAGGAAAACATCAGTGGCTTGTGTTCATGTCAGGAATCTGAGACGGTGCAACATGTTCTGATGTATTGTAGAAATTATGACATCCAAAGACAAGATCTTATCAGAGAATTGTGTGAAGTTGGTTTAAAAGAAGTATCTTTGAAAAGTATTTTAGAAGTAGGGTCAAGCGGGAGGGGAAAACATTGTTTTTTCAAATTTTTATTAGACACTGGGCTATATAGCCGAATATAGTACACTAAGGTGTTAGTTCCATAGATGGCAGCAATGCAACTTTTTGGATGCCGGCTGCCGTAAAATCCCAAAGAAGAAGAATAAGAAAACGTGCAGTGTTGGAGGTACTCCAGGACAGGTTTGGGAACCACTGATCTACACTATACGCAGACAATAATATAGATAATATATTGAAGAGGAGAAGTTATGATTTACCACACTGTCTTCAAATTTCCCTCCAAAAAAGGAATTACATCACGTGATGTTGGACATGTGACTTTGGAACACGTCCATTGCTGATTTATAGGGGGTTTTATAGGGAGTAATACTGTTGACTCTGATTTCTCGGACATAAACAAAATGGATGATTTAATGTAGATGCATGAGCAAAATATTTTTTTAAACCCCATTCTCACAATTTAATGATTATGTTGGACAAATATTTATAAGAAATATATACAGAAACATGCATTTTACAGCTAATCTGAAGAGCGCTCATACCTGTATTTACTTCCTGTTTTCGGTCGAAGTCCACAGTAGTCTTTTGTCGAGTTCACGCGAGTTGCTTAGTTACCTATGATCACGCGCGTGAACTCGACAATCGACTACTGTGGACTTCGACCGAAAACAGGAAGTAAATGCAGGTATGTGCGCTGGCTGAATTAACATCACTTTTATTCATATCTTTCACATCTACTGCAGTCAGATTCACCGTGTTCACTCTGAAGGAATCACTCAACTGGCTGTGCACTTGTAATGACACATCAAGGATGTTAAGAGGCTAAAAGCAGGTTTAAAACTTGCCCCATTGAAGTCAACAGGGTGCAAATTTTAAAAAGAGGATAACACTGTGTAGGCAACACCGATTTTTGTCGTTGTTCTCTGTACTGACAGCCAGGGCCTGAAATTAACACCTGACCACACGCCAAATGCGGGTGAATTCTGCAATTGGCGGGTAACACTGTCAATCTACCTGCCACATTGGCAGGCAGCCAATGAGAATCGACCCTTCGCGGGGAGTTTGATTGACAGGCGATCTGGCCAATCATAATCCCCGGAATCCGCCTTTTTTTTTTTTTGTCCGACAAAGCAGTCAGGAGAGTTCAACATTGGAGGATTTGAACTTGAAAAAACGGAGTGTACTGAGTAAGCCTACTGACATCTTTCCGCAGTTAAAACTACATTCCTTCTTATGTTCATTCATGTTTAATTGATGCTATAAATTAACTAGAAGGAAGAGATGATCGGTTCAAGAGCAGCTTTAACTGAGGCACCACAGCGATCCGTCAAGACACATTACAGAGCCACAACACGGTATTGTCTAAATTTCTTTAAAAATGACCAAATTTTAACGTTGAGACTTTGTTTAATATCAAAAGTAACCTGGACTGTCTTGTCTGTCAGCGTCTCTGCTGTGCGATGTGTTTTTCATTGCGTGAGATCATGGTTTGGCGTGAGCGCGGTGTAGCTTGTCGGACATAGCAACAGTAACTAAAGGGGCCGCTTTTTTTTTTTTTTTGCAACTGTTGTTCTTTGACATTTAAACGAAGTCAGCCATTTCGTTGGATTTTAGCTAAAAATGTGGCGGCACATTACTGGAGTAAAGAAAGCATCTGTGAAAGCAGCGCAGTTGTTTCGGAATGTACCAGTGTGATCGGAGATGAGGCCCTTCTCTGACTACGTAATGTGTGAGTTAAGTATTAAACTGTTGATGAGATGAGATAATGCAACGCTGACATAGGCTACAGTACAATGACAGTTGCACAGATGTTGGGAGTTGGGAACCGGTGAGAAAATGTCCAGTAGCCTACCCGGTAACTTTACCAGTAATAACAATATTAATTTAGTTCTGCTTAACGGTTTCTGAACGCTGTAACTAACAGCTGCCCAGCCATCAACACAGCCGTGTGTGATTTGTTTACATAACGTTAGGTCTATATCTGTATTCTAAGAGTTATTATTACTTGTATGGATCTCATTAATAACTTGACAGCCCTTACATGTGTATTCGTACAAGTTAAAGAACAAATGTTTGTGCAATTCCTTTTTTTTTTCACCTTTTATGAGGCCAAAAAACAACAACAAAAAAAAACTGGCTGGTAAAAAGTCACTGTGGCGGGTGGTCAAAAAAGTTAACTTTCAGGCTGACAGCACTCCAAATTTACAAAAAAATGAGCTCAATGTTAAAATTGACCGGAGTTCTCCTTTAAGCTAACTCAAGTCAGCTCCTGAGACGACTATATTAACTTTTTTCCACTCTATCCCGCTCACAACTGAGCTCTCAAGCCTATCAAAGCATGCTTCATTGTTAGTGTGGATTTGGTTTTGTGATTTCACCCGTCTGTGAAGCGCTCAACTGTGTGAAGATGAGCCATTTATACTGATAACAGGAGCAATGAACACTTTTCATGATTTCAAAAACACATCCAGGGCCATATACATGCCTGTTTACAGACACGCCTGTTTTGCACACGTCACTCAAACACAGAACCAGGAAACAGGAATCACATGAGTTCAGGGAAAGTGAAACTGAAGTGCAGTTGAGCTGTTGTGTGTTTGTGTCTCTGTATTCATGCTGTAAAATGGCAGAAGCCAGATTTTCTCAGGATGAGTTCATGTGTTCAGTGTGTCTGGATCTCCTGAAGGATCCAGTGGCCATTCCCTGTGGACACAGTTACTGTAAGATCTGTATTACAGACTGCTGGGATCAGGAGGATGAGAAGAGAGTCTACAGCTGTCCTCAGTGCAGACAGACCTTCAGGCCAAGACCTGCTTTAGCTAAAAACACCATTCTGGCTGAAATGGTGGAGAAACTGAAGAAGACTAAACTTGCTGCTGACTGTTACGCTGGAGCTGGAGATGTGCAGTGTGACGTCTGTACTGGAAGAAAACACAAAGCCGTCAAGTCCTGTCTGGTGTGTCTGAACTCTTACTGTCAGAATCACCTTGAACAACATGAGAGTTTCTTTAAAGGAAAGAGACACAATCTGACTGATGCCACTGGACGACTGCAGGAGATGATCTGCCAGAAACACGACAAGATCCTCGAGGTTTTCTGCCGCACTGATCAGAAGTGTATATGTTTGCTGTGTGTGATGGATGAACATAAAAACCACGACACTGTATCAGCGGCAGCACAGAGGACAGATAATCAGGTATGAACTTACAGAGATTCCATTATGATCATTTACAGGCTCATTCAACACACTACTTACACGACTCAGCCAGGATTCACTCCTTTATTTAGCGTAAGCCTTGGGCATTAATTAATTTATTGAGAAATATTGTGACAGTTTGTTCCCGGAAGAAAATTCAAGACTATAATGTTTCAGGGAGTTCAGAAACAGTGACACTGATATATAGAGAATAACTCCCTCTGTAGGGACGTTTTCATGCTCAAACAGCAACATTACACACTAAAGAAAGATGAACATGGAAAAAAGCATGCTAGGACCCCTTTAAACCAGCAGTTCACCCAACAAAATGAACATTTATCTTTTTCAAGTTCAATTCTCATTCAAGTTATTTCAAACTGGTATGAATTTCTTTTTTCTGACGAAGACAAAATAAGGTATTTTAAGGAATGTCTCATCTGTCCATATATTGAAAGTCAATAGGGTCCAAAAGCTCAATCTTCAAAAAGGACATTAAGGTAGTAGAGATGCGCGGATGGGCTATTATTTCATCCGCAACCGCATCACAAAACTCATCATCCGTCCGCACCAACGTTTTTGACCAATTTTCAAAACCGCACCCGCCCGCCAATGATTGGGCGATGCAAGGCGCTGCTGATGAGAGCCGTGAGACTAGAAAGCTCTTACCTCAGAATATCAGCACACACAGGGACAAAAATAAATAAATAGCCTAAATTAAACGCAATTTGGCAAACCTGACCTTATCTAATAGGCTACTGTACAACATTTTCATTGTAGCCTAATAGAAAACGCATTTTGGCACATCATTTCAACATGCTGCTATTTAGCCTACTACTAATGAATGCCTATTTCACTTTATTTTTTAGCAAATAGATAGAAAGCTCGAATAAAATAAGTCATTTACATTATAGGCTAATCAACTCTACGCACTGTCATGTCAGGGTGACGACTATAGGACGAGCCTGTTCTGAAGACTCCCGTTAATTTTGAATGCATGGGAAGAGAGCGGAGAGGGCGTCTTTTTCAGACACAGTGCAATTCATTTTATACCAATAACAGGCCTAACAATCATATAATAAACTATAGAGCCTCGATATTAAAGAAACGCTGACTCTATTCATTCCGAATTTCGATAAAATTACATACATGTAGGCTATATACAATTAATACAAAAACGAAATTTGCTTTAAAGAAATGCTTGTGCTTTCTGTTTGAGGTCCCTGTGAAAGTTTGAAAGTCTTTTAGTGCCGCTTTCAGAGTGGTCGCGGAGTCCGTAATGGAGAACTGTCACGTAACATTGTTTTTTCCTCATAAATGCACACACCGAAAAATAAATGACAAAAGACTTAAAAAAGACAAACCATCAATTTTTGGAAAAAATGGATGGATTTATAGCGTTTTGGGGGAAAAAATCCTTTGTAAAACTTATTCCAGTCAACACTTTTCTGACCTTCTATTTCCTTTGTTTTTAATTCTCCTTTTTTGAGTTTGTCACATAACTTACCTCCTTCCATCTTTGATAATAACAAGCATAGACTCGATTAGGCCATATTACTGCCTGATGAAAATTTGACTATTTCAAAGTGTGCTCGATTTTTGTTTGGATCTAGGATAACAATATTTAACAATGTATACATATATTTTTCATTTGATTGTTTCAACCGCCCGCCACCCGCCCTAATTCAATTAAAATATTATTTTTCGTCACGTCATCCGCCCGATCCGCTGTTTATCCGTGGAGTTTGCGTCTGTAACCGCCAACCGCGCATCTCTATAAGGTAGCATAAAAGAAATCCATAACAACTCCAAGGGGGGTAAACTAGGCTGCGTTACACTCCACTTTTAGATACACACTCGTGAACTTCCTTCTCTGGGAATCCCTGTCGCCATTTTGAAGTGCGTTACACTTCATGAAGTGTACGAGGGAAGTTTATATGGACAGACCCTCAACCCCTCGATTTTGACTGATGGAGTGAGTCTACTCTGATGTAGCTCTATATCCCACAATTCAACTTGATTGTGACGTCACAGCAGATCACGCTGAACTGAAGTGTATGATATAATAATTATTTTGAGAATTAATCACATAAATAGTGTATAATATATTAATTATTATAACACTTGTAGCTATTGATATTTTTGTTTTGTTTGTGTAATTCTATTTTTCCCCAACAGCTTTTTACCTAGAGGATTTTATATATTTAATATATTTTCTGCAACAGCTCATATGTATATAGAACGGTGCATAAAATAACTTCATAAGTAAAAAGGGGGTTTAATAATAAACCAGATGTCAGGAAGTAGAGGCAGATTCAGTAGCGAATGATCGACTGTTTATTGAATAAACAACAATGATGATAGAAAGAGTCAGATCAGTAGGATGGCAGGTAACAGACTCAGAGCAGTGCAGGGATGAAAAACACCAGATCTTCTGTAGTCACCGCAGGAATGATCAGGAAACCAGGAACCGAGAACCAGTAGAGAAACGAAGAGTAGTTCAAGAAACACAGGATAACAGGAAACACACGGGACAGGATAACCAAGAATGATCTGACAGCACAGGATGAAATACACAGACATTAAATAGCCGAGAATGACAAGGCACAGCTGAGCTGATCAGACAAAATCAACACAAGCACACACACAGGGAGAGAGAATGAGTCAGTGAGTCAATGAATCCATGAACCGTGACACCAGCTCAATAGTGAATTAAGTGATCAAGTGTGTTCTATTTAAATCAGTAGTGGGCACTCGTGCAACGTAAGCAATGACGCACATCCAAGTGAACAAGACAGAGGGAAGTTAATTAGTGAAGGGCATAAAAATTTGGAGCCTGGAGTGATAGAAAAATCAAATATGGTGGCATGATGTCACATGCATGAGCCAGTGAGATTTGAGGTTATTGATGCATCACCATTTGATTTGGGCTTTAGAAACAGAGACAGTCTTCAGAAAGTTTGGAAAGACATGAGGATGAGTAAACAATGAAAGAATTTATATTTCTAGGTGAACTATCCATATAAAACTAGGCATTGAAGAAATAATGCTGGCACTTATGAATGACCTTTAACCCCTCAATCTCACCACTTCACTGATACTGGATTCATATCTGTTTAGTTGATGATTAATGTGATGTTTCTCCTGTCATTGGTTTGTCCTTTAGCACCAGCTGAAGGAGACGCAGAGGTCGTTCCAGCAGAGGATCCAGCAGAGAGAGAAAGATCTTCATCAGCTGAGAGAGGCTGTGGCGTCTCATAAGGTGAGTCTGGAGAAGAAGAGAAGTTTGAGACGTCTCAGTCAGGACTCACTGAAGCCACTGTGTGATTGTGATGTGTGTCCTAACAGCGCTCTGCACAGACAGCAGTGGAGGACAGTGAGAGGATCTTCACTGAGCTCATCCGCTCCATTGAGAGAAGCCGCTCTGAGGCGACACAGCGGATCAGAGATCAGGAAAAGACTGCAGTGAGTCGAGCTGAAGGACGACTGGAACGACTGGAGCAGGAGATCAATGATCTGAGGAGGAGAGACACTGAGCTGGAGCAGCTTTCACACACACAGGATCACATCCATTTCCTGCAGGTAACAGAGATCTAGAAGAACAGGGTCATAGTGGACTTGAGCAAGAGACTCACAGAGAAACATTTCATGAGAGCAGAATGAGCCGTCGACTGAAGTGTTGATCTCTGTGTTCGGTTATTATATCATCATCAGTCAGACTCTCATCTGATCTTCTTCTTTTGAAAGAGACGCACTTACAAATGCAGTTCAGCTCTGGAAATCTCTTAGGAAACTTATTTTCTGAAAGATATATTGAGCTTCCAGACAGAAACGGCTCAAAACTTCACTAATATTTAAACACTTTTTTTTATAACAATGTGAAATCCATGAACCTGATGGCACCAGTTTCACTACTAAAGATCAAAAAGAACCACATAAATCTGACAGTAGTGCAGGTTATTGATGAAGTGTGGAGGTGATGAGCTTTGATTTCTGTTTTCTGTAGAGTTTCCAGTCTCTCTCAGCTCCTCCTGAATCTACAGACGTAAATGACAATCCCTTCAGTTCTCTCTCCTCTTTTGATGGCGTGAGAGAATCTGTCCTTCAGCTGAGAGACAAACTGGAGGATTTCTGCCAAGAGGAGCTAAAGAAGATCTCTGACAGAGGTAAAGTCCTGGAGATTCATCAGCTCTCAGAAATGATCCCCCATCATCTCATATCATGTAGAAGATCATATTAGAAATGTCTTAGGAACGGATGCAGGGATCATTTTCTCTCGACATGATAATCACACTCTTCATGTCTGTTGATTTCCACAGTCACTTTGACCAACATTGTTCCCAGAACCAGGAACGACTTCCTACAATGTAAGTCACTAAGAAAACAAGCAGAGAAACTCACTGAGTGTCTTCATGTTCTTCCTGTAGAAAGAAAACATGACAGAAGAGTTTTAGAGTTGATCATGTAAATTAGTGTTTCTCAACGGAGAGAACATCGAGGGGCGCTGGAAGCAAAATCAATTGACTCGTGACTTTAACAAAGATGTAAATTAGGGGATTCAACATATTCTTCAAAAACAGGATGTCCTCTAAAACTAATGAATAACTATAATTATTTTTCACTGAAAGCCAATTAAAAACATTCATCCAAGATTTAGAGGTAAAATCACAGTAGTAAAAAAGCTTCAGGAAAGTAAGAACAAACTGAAATCTCGGTAACGCTTTAGATCACAGCCCGGAAAGTACTGCGTAATTAAAATGAAAGTACAGTGTAACTTTCGGTAATTACAGTGTACCTATAAAGTACTTACGTGTAAGTATAGGGGAACAATATGTAAAGTTTTGGGAATAAAGGGGTAACAACCAGGAAAATAACAAATTATTTAGGCAAATTATTTACTGTAGACTAAGTATTCCATGTAGTTACAGGGTAAGTATGACATTGCGGGCTGTAAATTAAAGTGGTGTTTCTTACCCTCTTGTTTCATGTCATAATTCTGACTTTATAACACGCAATTGCGACTTTATATCACGCAATTTTGACTTAACACAATTGCAACTTTATATCACGCAATTCTGACTTTATAACCTGCAATTGCGACTTTATATCACGTAATTCTGAGATAAAAAGTCAGAATTGTAAGATGTAAACTCGCAATTGTGAGAAAACAAGTAATAAAAACTCAGTGAGTGTTTTAGAGCAATTTTCTCACATCATGGGATCACAACACTAAGAGATAGTAAATCTTTTCCTGGATTTTTTTTGTGCATTCCCGAGATTAGACCTTCCTTAACCCTTAAAGACCTAGAACATTTTTGGGGCACCTGACTCAATTGTACTTTTCTTTGTTTTTCTAGCCCATTCTAGCAGCAAGCATCAAGTGCCATATATCATTTTAAACAGGAGAGCCTAAAGTTTCCATCTAGCTAATTTAAAGTCACAGTTTTACATTTCTTTTGTCAGAGAATTTATGAAATTAACAGGATTTTAAGAAAAACGGCAGCAAAAAATGTGGTGTTTTCAGTGTGAACTCAAACAGAACTTCCTGAAGTTTTGTTTTTTTCCTTTAGAAAGTTAGACTTGGTTGTTTTAGACTTCCAGATGAAATTTTGTCTACATGCAACAATCCCTCAGCAAGTTATAGCCATTTATTATAATATTATTCTAGGCGTTTTTGAGTAAAAACAGGTGTATTACATTTACTGACAATGTAGATGTGTCCAAATAAATTCAGATTTTTTTTGTGCATTCCCGAGATTAGACCTTCCTTAACATAATGCCGAAAACCCGAAGTCTCTAGGTGGTCTGGTTGAGGAGTAGATAGAAGTGCAAGATTGGTGCGCACAGACAGAACAGAAATCATGAGTTAACAATCGCAATTTTGAAAATTGCGCTAATAAAAAGTCAGAATTGTGAGATTAAAAAGTCGCAATTACCTTTTTTATTTTTCACTCTGTGGCGGAAACAAGCTTCCATAGTCTGCTGTTATCTGGCAGATAATTTGGCTTCATACACATAATGTTACAGATAGCAAGAAACGTTGACAAACGTAGCCTACTCTTCTAATCATTACACTGGGTATCTAGTTAATGCAACTTTTGATATAGGAACTCGAACTCCTAATATTTTACTATAAGCAATTATGGAGATATAAATATAATCGAAGCACTTACAGGATTTTCATTCAGGATTTCACTCTTTCGTTTTGCCGCGTTCAGCTACAGTGCGTGTCTGCGGGAGCACCACAACAACAATCTGCGACGCTGTATAGGAACTCACTCGGCTAATAGCTGCCCTGATTGCTGCCTCGCACTAGGAAATAAATTAATTACTGTTATAAATATAAAATGTCACTAAAGACCTAGAATTTTCACAATAATTTTTAATGTTAAAATACATTTGTCGGGGACCCCCCAAAATCCAAAAATAAATTCTTATGGGGGGGTCCCTAATGACTTATGGAGGGTCCGGGACCCCCCCAGACCCCCCTCATTTCGAACTCTGAGTATGACATTGCGGGCTGTAAATTAAAGTGGTGCTTCTTACCCTCTTGTTTCATGTAGTTACGGGGTAAGTACAATAAAAACACATACACACACACAATCTGACATCACTTGGAAAACCTTTATTTGAAAATAACTTATTTCAAAACAGATTTACAACATATTACACTTCTTATTCTTTATTATTTTTTTTAAAATCAACTTTTCATTTCAAATGCTAAAGTAGCATGTTTTGTCCTTTTTTGTTTCTCTTGCATGGCTTCCTCCTCCTCTTGGTCCTCCTCTTTTTCTATCGTTCCACTGATTAGCCTAATCTTAAGGAGTCTTTTTCTATTCTGTATTATGTATTAAAAGAAAATACAGTACACTCAGAAATGTTCTCATAATTTACTCATCTTTTCACTACCGACCAACTGTCACCAGCGAGTGCATGAGATCGGCTTCATAGGGTCGGCTTGAATGGCTTCGCGTTTGGTGAAGCTTTAAGCGTTCATTGCATTCTTGCGGGAGTTTGATGTGAAACTCGCGCGAGAACTGGTGTCTCTGTTCTTCTGCATGGTTTGTTTTTCATTATTATTATCTGTTATTGTTTGTATTTTGTTGTGAGCAATAATAAAAACATTTAAAAAAATAAATAATTCGACATTCGGTTTTTTGGTGCGCTTTTGTCAAGCTTTATATTTTTAAGTGTAAACTTACTCAACCTTCCCATGAACGCGCAGGTGACAGTTGGTCGGATAGCGATAGTCTACAGTTTAAAAATTTTAAATATTTGGTATTTTTCTTACAAACGCTTATCATTTCACTTCAGAAGACATTGATTCATCCATTGGGGTCGTATGGATTACTCTAGTTATTGTTGTATGTGCTGTTGTCAACTTTTAGGAACACATGAGCTTGCATTATATGCATTCACAGAGATTATTTATTTTTCTAAAAACTTTTGTTTGTGTTAATCTGAAGAAGGAAATTCGTATACATCTCGGATGACATGAGGGTAAAAGATGAGTAAATGGTGAGGACATTTCTGTACTGTATTTTCTTTTAACACATAATACAGAATAGCAAGAGACATGCCATGGTATTCCTTCTTAAGATTCATCAGTGGAAAGAAAGAAAAAGAAGAAGAGGAACAAGAGGAGGAGGAAACCAAGCAAGAGAAACAAAGTGCTGTAAATCCGTTTTGAAATAAGTTGTTTTTCAAATAAAGTTTTCCGAGTGATGTCAGATTGTGTGTGTACATGTGTTTATTATTGTACTTACCCTGTAACTACATGAAACAAGAGGGTAAGAAACACCACTTTAATTTACAGCCCGCAATGTCATACTTACCCCGTAACTACATGGAACAAGAGTATATTTTCCCAGCATTTAAAAAAAAAAAAAAGTTGCAATAGTTTTACTTGCCTTGAAACTTAATCAGTGCACCTTTGCAATAATAACAAATTAGCCTACTTTATAAATGCACTGATTTGTACTCTGTAATTTTAAAAAAGCCTTTATGTATTTTTATACACTATTATTACAAAAAGGTGCAGTGTATGTACTCGCTAAATTGCTCCCAAAAGTAAGATTCTAAAATACTTAGTCTAAATAATTTGTTATTTTCCTGGTTGTTACCCCTTTATTCCCAAAACTTTACATATTATTCCCCTATACTTACACATACGTACTTTATAGGTACACTGTAATTACCGAAAGTTACACTGTAATTTCGTTTTAATTACTCAGTACTTTCCGGGCTGTAATCTAAAGCGTTACCGAAATCTCTTCTGTAAAAATTCCTCTATGGATTTATCCTAAACAGGATTTTGTAACAAATCTCTTTAACCTTTGAGGAAACGGATAGAAATTTAAAGAAAGCTCAAGATTGCCAAAGGCTACAGCACTGAAAATCACAAACAATAGGCCCACAATATTTTTTTCAATAACCACGCATAAACATTATTCTCTTAAAAATACAAACATCTACACACATGTTGCTCGCATATTATGCTAAGCCTGTTTGTGCTATATAGAGTGAATTTACACCTTTGCCATTAACATGTTTATAAATAACTGAAAAAAGCACAAATGTCAGGGCATGTCAAAACATCCCAAGGGCCTCAAAAACACCTCAGACCCCAGAGGGTTAAAAACATTGTAGATCAAATTATTACAAAAAAATCATACTGAGCCCAGATATTTGAATGGCGTATATATTAGGCATAATTATAATAAACACAGAATAATAACCATTAATATGCAGTAAATGATACACTGATGTAAATGATGATTTGCACAGGATATCTGGTAAACTAGTAAACCATATTATTGCTCTTCCTGCATTGACACCATTATATGAGAACTGAGCTGAGCTGGACGATGACATCACTGCTTTCTCCAGAGCGGCTGTATAGATAAATTAAAGGAGAACTTGGTAACTTTTTTAACGTAATAAAACTGTCTAGAAATCATTTGGATGGTTAAACAACCTGTTCTGGTGATATTGGTGACTTTCCCCGCTCCCCCCAGCGTTCCCAGGCGGAAAACCAACCTTGCAACTTGGGGACTACCGTCCCGGCAAGATAGAAATTAGAAGTCTCGTGAGAAGCGAGAACGAGAATGAGAACGAGCGCGAAACACGAATTGCTTTACGGCAATTCGACATAAACAAACACGCATGTATGATGTATTACCAGATTACCCACCTCGGTAGACATAGCTCCACACGATACAGTTGGCTTGCTCCGATCAAAACAAACGCACATGAGCAGCGGTAGAGAGGGGGAGGAGGCCGCCGCAAGTGAGTTTTTTACGACCGTGTTGTGAAATATACACCCTCCCACAGCTGTAGGGGGAGCTCGTGGGGAAAACATGTGACAACAAAAGGGAAAATCAGCGAAGAAGTGACTAGAGTTCGCTAGAGTTACCGAGTTCTCCTTTAAAGGTGCTGTATGTAACTTTTTTTATAAAATGAATCCTTTTTTATTGCCTGTCTGTGAAGGGGTTGTAATCACACATTACAATGATCCACTTTTCGTGTTTTGCTATTACCTCTGAAGGCCAGTATTCCTATTTTTATGTGAAGTCTCCGGGTCGGATTTTCTGCGAAATCCACCGGATGTGACGTGTATGCGCGCTCCCGAGCCTCTCTCCTTTTTATATACAGTCTATGCGACGGCACTGCAGCTAACGACATGGAGTCTGATAACACCAAAAAGCGACCTGCCTCCAGCACAACACAGACTCCAACACAAACTCCAAAAAAAAAAAAAAAAAAAAAAAAAAAAATGTATCTGCTGAAGCTCGTCAGGCCAAACGTCATCGGATCGACTCAGGACGAAAACACGGATCAACATTGGCAGAGCGTTTGAATTATGGAGAGACCTCCACTTTGTTTTAGGTATAAAAACAGACCCTGAGTTGGCTTTTTTTCTGATAAATTACAAGTTTTCAGATATGCTGAAATAAATAATAGTAAACTAATGAAATAGCAAGGTAAAATACAACATACATGAGACATGAAATGAATACAAAAGACTGTTCCATGATAACAAAAAGTAGGTGCTTTAGGATGTAACTTTTATTTTATGTACTAACGTTAGATCTGTCTAACGTCACTCATCCCACTACGATCATATTGTTTATAATACACATTTCCAGACACGTTCAGTAGGCCTACAGTAATATTACTTCCTACTGTCTTATTGTTACACTGAAATTGTTCAGTCTAGTTGACTAACCGTTTTCGTTATCATTCATTGACCTATGTTGACATTGCTAATTGTGAAAGATACACGAATAGTTAGTGAAATGCCTTATGCTAGATAACACCACATGTCGGCAAAATACAGTCAATGTAACGTTATCATGGTACGAGCATGGAGC
This sequence comes from Vimba vimba, assembly GCA_022828995.1. Taxonomy (NCBI): domain Eukaryota; kingdom Metazoa; phylum Chordata; class Actinopteri; order Cypriniformes; family Leuciscidae; genus Vimba; species Vimba vimba. The sequence continues at coordinate 27,497,544 of CM040821.1, forward strand.
ATTAGTTATACGTCAAGCTGATAAAAGTAGCCTATTATGGTAATGTTGCAGTGGGAGTTTACATGAGTTTCCAGCATGTTGTGTGATGCTTTCTCCGTTGTGTTGAAAGTCTCAGTGTGGCCGGTAGTGAGTGCGGCGCGCGCTCTTGAGTTTGAGCACGAGCACGAGCGCTGTTGTTGCAATCTGAAACATCACCGCTAGAGGCCGCTGGATCCTACATACAGCACCTTTAACTAAATTAATAACTTTTTTATAACAGAAATGAATCAACACTGAACTTACTTAAGCTGGACAATGACAATATTTTATTCTAGATCTGCTGTACAGACGAAACAAACTTTGTTGCATTATTTTCCTGTTATCACTGTAAAACTGCTTTGAAACAATCTGTATTGATCAAAGCGCTAAATAAATAAAGGTGACTTGACTACTGAGACACTGCTGATATATTGAACATGAAGAGATCAGCTATAATAAAAGATCAGACAGATTCATAATTCCTGATTCTGATGTGTTTTCTCTCCATCAGATTCCCATCAGCTCACTCTGGATCTGAACACAGTGAATAAACGCCTCCGTCTGTCTGAGAGGAACAGAGTGATTACTGTCACTGGAACAGTTCAGCCGTATCCTGATCATCCAGACAGATTTGATGATGTGCGTCAGGTGTTGTGTAGAGAGAGTGTGTGTGGACGCTGTTACTGGGAGATTGAGTGGAGTGATAGTTTGTTTGGTGGTGTGTATATATCAGTGTCATATAAGAACATCAGCAGGAAGGGATCGGGTGATGAGTGTTGGTTTGGATATAATGATCAGTCCTGGAGTTTGTACTGCTCTTCCTCCAGTTACTCATTCAGACACAATAAGATAAAGACTGAACTGCCTGTAAAGTCCATCAGCAGGAGAATAGGAGTGTATGTGGATCACAGTGCAGGAACTCTGTCCTTCTACAGCGTCTCTGACACAATGAGCCTCATCCACACAGTCCAGACCACATTCACTCAACCGCTCTATCCTGGGTTTAGAGTTTATACTAGATCATCAGTGAAACTGTGTTGATGAATGAGAACAGACTGTAGAGAGATTCTACCCATAATGCTTTGAGCTGCATGATAAATCAGTAACAGTGAGATGTTATAGAGAAGGGGTTGGCAACTTTGTTGTCATGAAGTGGCCATTTTTAAGTTTCTGAGTTAATCACTCTGATTGGATCGCTATCCGTTAAAACTTCAATTTACACTGAACTTCATATCACTGAGTTCACGTTAAAGAAAGCAAGATATGAGCTTGATTTTATTTATCATCAGACAATTTCAAGATCATAGATGCGGCATCAGCACTGGAAAGATAATTTAGTGTCACTACTTTTAATGAAGACGACTGTGTGTTGAGCTTCAGCATGTGACACTGAACTTTCAGTTTCATTTGCTTTTCAGTTTTTACGTCGCTGACGAGATGCTCAACTTCTCTCCGTGATGCGTAGCGCAGAAACTACTGTAATAGCGCTGTTATATCTGTGTATCAGGAGCTGTTATAACACACTCTCGCATGTTTATTTTTTACCATTTTAGGAAGAGTAAAATTTACATTTGTGTCTTCAACAACCAGATGCATTTTGTCCAGTTTCATCTAGAATGTGAAAAAATGCCCTCTTTCGTATCCATGAACAGTTTCCACATGCATCACAGTCATTTTGATGTGTGTGGGATGTTTAATAATGACTCTATATATTTGGTTGAATATCTCTGAGATTTATAGCATTAATTATGTACAGCGGAAAAAATGGACTACACTACCCATAATCCTCTGCCCTGTTTGATCATCACAAATTGACTTCACTCTGTCATTTATTGCTAGGTTTTTAAAAAAAAAAAAATTATATGTTACCACTGCATTTCTGGACCCTATTAGTTTCCTGCTTTTCCCTGTTTTCCCAGTTTGTGTTTGTTTTCGGGTGGTTTATATGTGTTTTGACCCTTTGCCTGCTGTATTGACTGATTCTGGATTAAAGTCAAATAAAGTTGCGCTTGGATCTTCACTCTTCGTGATTCCGTATTGTATAACAATTACATCAATACTACAACTGAACTTCTGTCAGTGAAATAACAGGTCAGAATAAATGTGTGTAATGAATCCTCATATAGACAGTAAGATCAGTGTGTGTTTGTGAGTCATGATGATTTACAGTGTGTATCTGTGCTTTTCTTGCAAGACGACCAAAAGTCTAACCAAGTCATTTTCCAAATCACAGGTTGATATCACAAAAAAAAAAGATTTCGCCTTGGCTACGGCAGTTCATTGGAACGAATGTCTTTAATGTGACATCTAGTGTATATACATCTATGCACCAGTCTGCGCACACGTCACACAGCGGGAAGCTCCCGCGACTTCAGATCACTTCGACGTGGTTGTGTTATAAGTAGAGATGTTCCGATACCCTTTTTTCCTTCCCGATACCGATTCCGATACCTGGACTTAGGGTATCGGCCGATACCGAGTACTAATCCGATACCTGGGTGTATATCTATACAGCTGCAATTCATACTAGCCCTGTATGAATTGATAGAATTATTTTATAAAAGGTATTTTAGTTTTACAATATAACTGTATAAAAAAGTGCAACAAATAAATCTAGGAATCTAAAAAATTATATATGAATAATAGGGGTGTAACAGTTCACAAAATTCACGGTTTGGTTCGATACCATACACTGGTGTCACGGTTCAGTACGTTTTCAATACAGCAAAAAAAAAAAAAAGAAATGCCAGAGAAATTTCCTTGATTTACATTTTTTATTTATTTATTTTTTATTAAAACTAACATCATAAAGTATAATCATTTTTTACTTTGAGCAATGATGGAGCTATAATTGACATATAAAACAAAAACAGCTCCTTATAAAAAAATAAATGTAATATTGTAGTAGTTATAAACAAAGGTTTATTTTATTTCAGATTAACATTTGAGGGCAGCAATTTTATTCATAATGTCAAAATAAAACCGACGTAACGTTACTTGAAAGCACAATGTTCCTGGTTTCCACGTCAGCGCTGTTTGATCCGTTAATAACGGAGAAATGTGAATGTTTCTCACTAGATCTCGCAGCGATGTTATTACTTAAGTGGTGAATTCAAATGCTTTCTTTACTGGATCTCTTAGCGCTGTGTAGGTAGTAACAGTGTAGCTTGATCAAGATCGGTTCGCGCTGCATTGTTCCAAACTGTTTAATGGTCCATGAAGCACAAAATAACGAGTAGCGCAGTTTTGTTCCGTTTTCATTATGTTTGCCATTTGATGTTGGGCGTCAGCGTCTCTTACATTATGCGCTTGCCGCGCGCCTACATTTGAAAATTTGCGTTTTCATTTCTTCTTCGCTGCTATAAACAGTGGTTGCTTGTGGCAACAGCACAACTTCCTGTGTTGCCACAAGCAACCACTGTTTAGAGCAGCGAAGAAGAATTGGTCTCCGATTTGCAGCGTTAAGCAAAGCTAGCGTGCATAACTAGGTATTGTTTAATAAAATGGTATCGGATCGGTACATGGGTAGATGTACTCGCCGATACCGATGCCAGAATTTTTATTGGTATCGGCAGCATTTCCGATACTAGTATCGGAATCGGAACAACCCTAGTTATAAGAGGTAAAAACGATAAAAATACTGTTCGGTTTCTCACACAAACCGCTCGTTTCGTGTCTTAGGCCATCAATGTGTACTTACGATGGGGAATTGTTTAATTTGGACGATGGGGAATTGTTTTAATTTGGACTCTGTGCTTGTGTTTTGAGACAGTAACTATCCATAGACCTGCATTATATGACTGTCAGACAAGAACGGTTTGACCTAAAAATATCAAAATTGAAACTACTGTGGAAAAAAAGACACCTACATCTTGGATGCCCTTCAGGTAAGCTAAAACATACCAAAATTTAATTTCAAAGTGAACTATCCCTTTAATACCTGCACACATTAGCCCAGTGCATAACAACAATCGTTGATTGCTGAACAGAAATCGTGTCAGATGGAGTGTCATACAAGTAGCCTACTGTAAGGTTGAGGATGGCCTTATGCAATATTTATACTATCTTTTGATTTAATTATGATTAAATTTCTGTTAGTGTTTTGTTAGTTTATTATTTGTTTTGTTTGTTTCAGGCACGCTAGGGGGCACTATAGGTTATTTAGGTAAACGCACGGCAGGGACTAGCATGCACCAGGTTAGGCATATGGTTTTTTACCGGAGCGGGAGAGGCACAGGAAATTTTCTTTGTTCTGTGTTTGCTCGACTTCAGTCAAAAAATAAACCACGTTTTTGTTGAATATGAATACTTGTTTGGACCTGATGTTTTTCCCACCCGCGTACACCAAAACCCACGGTGCATCAGTGGTTTTTTGATTTTGTTTGATTTGAACTTTGACCTGAGATTTTTGTTACTTCGTTGACAAACGGCCACTACAAACAACATGGCCAAAAGGTTGCTATAGCTAAATTGTGTGGTGAAGGTTGTTACAGTGTTGTCACAATGTTGACATTGAACCACCATTCAGAGCCATTGCTTAAAGGTTGTATCAGCGATTTCAGGCCCAAAAAAGGCCCAAACATAAATGATCACATTCATCTAATCTTTCCTAACGATCCGCTAGCTGCCCGCCCCATAATCAGGCCATCAAAAAACAAGAACAATTGGTTTCACTAACCACTCAAAACCAAAATAAATAGTGTTCCAACCAAACACCGACGGGGTGGGTGTTGTGAGGTTTTGCGCTCGTGTTCTCCGACTTCGCGTGCAGCGTGATTGGTTGGAACACTATTTATTTTGGTTTTGAGTGGTTGGTGAAACCAATTGTTTTTGTGTGAGATCTCAGAGCCTAAGCTGCCTACAGAGACGCGTTTTCTGACGGCCTGCTTATGGGGCGGGCCACTTTATGCCAAAGTTATAAGCCATAATGAAGCCAAAATTACTTTAATGATGAGTAATTGACATTTCAGCACTCCTTGAAGTGACAGCGACTTAAGCACGTACTTGTTGCACGGTAATGTTTTTTTTTTTTTTTTTGGAAACGCAGAGAAAAAAAAAACCCACCTGTTTAGTTTTTCCTTTGATTTGTCTGCTATTTAGTCTCATTCGTTTCTTTGCTCCTCTGGATTTGTTGATATTTCCTAGAATGATTCCGGTTACCAACTTTTTTTCCCGTCCAGCTTTCGACTATGCTCCCCCTGTCTGCCATGTGCAGAACCCGGCTTTGTTCATTAAATGTGCTGATCTGCCTTTGCTTTTTTATGTTTTATTTATTATACTTAAAATAAATTTGTATACTTGTTTTAGTTTTTTTTTCTTTTTTTCATAAATTACTTTTGGAAGTGCAATTTGATTACCATATGCAGATTTAATAAAGTTGAATAAAAGTATACATTTGCAGGTGTTGATTATAATTAATTTACCGTTAGACCCATTAAATAATAATAAGGATAAACAATATTTAAAATATATAATTATCTTGTCAGACCGTTGCTGAATGTCGCGCAACAACGTTGCTACAGCCATGTCGCTTCTTACAATTCTACATTGTTACAACGTTGCACGAGCACGTAGACAATGACGTTGCCATAGTAGAAATGCAACGTGCCACAGATGTTGCCACAATGTAAATGTGTTTGCTGTGTACATCCGTCGAGATTCTCAAGTGTGAATCCGATGGATACTTCTCGCAATTTGAATCGCAATTTTTTGAAAATAAATCTTCAGATGTGGGTGTTGTATATGTCCTATAACGTCGTCGATTTTGCTTCAGCTTTTGTCAACATTTTGTATTACACATGTACTGTAAATGCTTATTTTAATAATTTAAATAAACAGATTTACATAACTGAAAAGTAGTTACATAACTAGTCTATGATTATACGCATTGACAAATCCAGGATCATTTGTGTTTGATGAAAAGCAAGCTAACAAAGCGAGAGTTACGTATGTAACTACGGTTCTATGAGTTCTGGATGACCGCCAGAGGCAGTGCTTCCCACTGAATATTATCTCTCTTGCTCATGCACAGGTCGAGTCTAATAACAACAAAGTCATCACATGACCAGGTACGTCATGGGAATCCCCTCTATTTAACCCCGTGACATCCTGCAAACTGTCTCAACAGAATCTTCTCGCAAGACTCCGAGTGACAGGGTGCTCTGGCGGTCATCCAGAACTCATAAAACCGTAGTTACATATGTAACTCTCATTCTATTTCGTTCTTACTGACCACCAGAGGCAGTGCTTCCCACTGGATGGCTCATAACAACAAGGTCACGAGGAGGCTACTCCTAACCTTAAGCTGAAGTTGAGGGTCCCAACAGGACTGCCGCTTCCATAGCAACCAGGGGCGGCCACATTAACTCTGTAGTATCTGGAGAAGGTATCAGTGGAAGACCAATTGGCCGCTGCACAAATGTTCATTAGAGGGACACTTTTTAATGCTGCTCAAGATGTTGAGATACTTCTCGTCGAATGGCATTTTATGCCAGCTGGCAATGTCTTGTTGTTGGCCTTAAACTGGATTTGAGAGGCTGTCATTGACAGCATATCCTCCTCAAGAATGGGTGTGATGGTGCGTCCCTTGGTTGCAGATTCAATATTAAAGACTTAAAGGTGCCGTAGAATGGATTATTTTATGATTTTATAATGTTTCCTGGGGTGCCCTTATAATGTTAGTATGTTTTTTAGATCAAAATTTGTTATAATTTAGAAATAAAAGGCATATTTCCTAGCCTGATTTCATCCCATGATTTGAACACTCAGTTTGAAGGGGCGTGTCTGCTGTGAGACTTCAGTGTTGTTGCCCACTGCTGTGATTGGCTGACATGCTTGCATATGAAATATCTGGCATTACATGTAGAGCTATCTGGAAAACTTTTACTATTACAGATTTTATATGTTTTTACTATTACAGCTATCGGGATTAATGAATCATGAGAAGTTTTTTTAAGTATTTAGATCTATTCCCATCACATAAAAGGTTGCAGTGATGAGCATTGAGCAGATGACAGCCTGTTGATCGCGTGAATGAAGATCTTATCACTGCAACGCGATTTACTGATGCATAAACAGTGTTGAACGACTTTGAGAGAAAGATTATCTGTCTGAACTTGAAAAATTACACATCAGAAATTCACATAACCCACTGGTTCTCCCGAGGCTCGGATGAAGGAACTAAAAAAATATTTTTGTGTTCATTTGTACATCCAAACACTGAGCAACTGCCATGCTTCGTTCGCTCGTTTGCAAGCCACGACGTCTCTCGAGGAAAAAACAATATAACGCGCCGGATCTAGATAACACAGTGTAAATTATCGTTAATAAAATCACTACTTACCGCTTGCGGGAATATAACGTTAGTTGAAATTGCCCCCTTCGTCCGTTTGAGACGCTGAGAGAAGCCTGGCTGCTTGATATTGTTCCAGGTTAGAAAAACAGTCCGTGGTGAAATGGGCAGAGCAACTAACAACTTCAAATTAAACTGTAGCGGTATCCGATTATAGATAGATAGATAGATTATAGATAGATCTGCCATTTTCCTTATGATCCTCCTTCTGCTTGTTTCTTCACCTGCAGAACTTCTGATGATTCGGCTGCGCAGTTTCGCCTGGCACTGAGCATGGGCTGGCATATGCACATTTTTGGAGGCGTACATATTAATGATCCCGACTGTTGCGTCACAGTCGGTGTTATGTGGAGATTCGCCTGTTTTTCAGGGGTGTTTTTCAAAAACGAGATTTAAATAAGAAAGAGAAAACTATGGTGTTTGAGACTCACTGTATATCATGTCCATGTACTGAACTCTTGTTATTTAACTATGCCAAGATAAATTCAATTTCACATTCTAGGGCACCTTTAATCTGGGCAAACTCTGAGGTCAAAACCTCCACTTTATTGACTAAAGAATCCTCTCTATGTCTCTTACTGGTGGAGACACTCACTGCTTCCACCCTCTTCCGCTTAGCCGTCACTTTTTCCTGCCGAGGCGTATCTGAGGTCAAGAGTGCCTCTACTGCAGCTAGTCTGGAAGTTCTCCATTCCCACGACATAGTGCTACAATTCATACAGGCATCATCAGTGAGACCCTGTTTCAAATGTTCCAAGCCTAAGCAGGATGGACAGCAGTCATGTCCATCGTCCTGCTGTAAAGTGGCCCTGCACACAGTGCATGTGAGACTAAGCTGTTCCATACTGCCACAGCAGTGCATTACTGAAGCCCAAGCGAGAACATTCTGGGTGCCACAAAAATTCTATAACGGTAAGGTACCGAAAGAATTATTATTTTTTTAACAGCCAAACTAGTGTTAATACTTTAGCCCACTGTTGGTAGAAGTACCAGGTAGCAGTACAGAAAACAGAGCGAAAACACTCGTATACAATGCAACTGCGAGAAATATAATATATGCCTATAGCAAAGAAAAACAAACAAAAATCAATTGAATTGTCATGTATACAGCTACCTATGTGAAGCTATGTCATTTATAAAAATTTTACTTACCTAAATTAAATGCTCTATATGATTACAACCAGCTGCAGTGCACGCCGCGGTCTGTAACGAAAAATATATTGTTGTTCCTGGAGTGCACACACTCTTACTGTTCGCTATAATTAATCACTATGGCTTTTCTATGGAGCGAAACCACTCTGAGATGCCATATATATATATATATATATATACACACGTTTCATAAAAGAAACAACATCCGGTGCTTATGTAAGCAACTTACCGCGCTCTGGCAGCGATCGGAATAAACAGACGTGTTCCAACAAAGTAAGTTTGTCTTCAATCCGCCGCAGCCTCTGGAGGACGCACAACGTGCAGCTCCAACAAAAATTATTGTTACGAGGCTGTGAAAGACGGAATCCAAGAATTCTGAATGAAAGTTTTTCCTTCGACCTGCAATCTTTGCACGTATGCGAGAAGATTATAGGGACAGTTTGCAGGATGTCACAGGGTTAAATCAAGCGGGAAGGAAGTCGACCGGAAGTTGAAGTCAGCCGGGTGCCAACATCTTGTAGCAGAACTTCACTTGCGTTAGCATCCCATTGACTCCCATTCATTTTGGCGTCACTTTGACAGCGAATAACTTTACATCTGAGGCGTTTAAAGACTCCATTTGTCCATTATTTATTTCTAAAGATACACGACAATGTATAAAATGCTCCATTACCTTGTAGCTTATGTTATGGACCCGTAGAAGCAGTTTTTGTAAAAGTAGGCTAACGATTGCGTCATAACCACGCGACTCTCTGTCGCACACTAGAGAGATTACCGTATAGACGGGAGGAGAAGCTCGCGGGCAATCGGGGGGACGTGGAGCCAAAATTACAATATAATTAATCAGAATACCTAGCAAAAGTTTCTCCTGCTCCTAGCTCATGGACACCTCCTACTCACACTCTCCGTCTCTGCAAGATTCGGAAGGGAATGATTCAGATTTCTCTTGGCACAGCTACTAGAAGACAAACGGGTTGCTCACGTGGTCCGTGTAACGCTTTGCTCGGTTTGAGTCTGCGCGTCAGGAAAGGAAGTGCTAAGAAATCGCTGAAAATGGGCTTCACTTGTCTCAATTGAGTTCCAATGGGGTCGCTGTGTCCATTTCTTTTACTGTCTATGGGTTAAATAGAGGGGATCCCCATGACGTACCTGGTCATGTGATGACTTATTAGACTCAACCTGTGCATGAGCAAGAGAGGTAATATTCAGTGGGAAGCACTGCTTCTGGCCGTCAGTAAGAACGAAATAGAACAGCTATCAATATACTATCACGTTGGTTTTGTTTGTGTTCTCATATTCATGTTTCCTGGTTTCTGGTCATGTGACTTCCATGCCCTCATGTGATCATGACGACTTCTTCTTCTCTGATATTTATGGCGGGTCGCAACCAACCTGTTCAGGTGCATACCGCCACCTACTGTACCGGAGTGTGTAAATCAAGGTTTTAGTACTTCAGATTACAGATTCAGTGCACCCATAAAAAATAAACATAAATAAATAATAATAAAAAATAAATAAATAAATAAAAAAACTTATATGTTATGGTCTAATCCTGTAGATTTGAGAAAGTTAAAGAGATCTTTGCAACACTCCTATGTTTCCTCACTCATCCCTAGAATCCCTTCTAAATTCCATCCCCATCCTAATTCACATAATTATCACGTAAGATGTTCCTCTCAAAATCATATTTACTACACTTCATGATGACATGCTCGACATTTTCAGGAACATTACAAACCTCACATTTATCAGACACACATTTTGCCATTAAATACAGCGTTGATTTTAACCCAGTATGTCCAAACCTTAATCGTGAAAAAATATTCTATATTTCCCTTTGAAACCCTTCACCTTAATTGATTTCTGAATGCTGTAATAGTGTCTCCCTTTAATGTCTGTGTCCCACTTCTTCTGCCATACGTCACTCACTGCTTTTCTAATTAATGATTTGGCCTCTCTTTTTCCAAAGGGAACTTTCATTATTTCATCATCTTTTAAATTTAACGCTATCTTTGCAATCTCATCTGCTTTTTCATTTCCCTCAACACCAACATGAGCCGGGACCCAAACAAATTGTACATCACCTCCAGTTCTTTGTATTCACAGCATTATTGTATATATTTCAATCAATAAATCATCTCTTACTGTCTTTTTGGAATTCAAACTACACAGGGCGGCAGTGGAGTCTGAACAAATGACAACTCTCTCTGGCCTCACCTCTTCTATCCACTGTAAACCTAAAATAATAGCAACCATTTCTGCTGTATATACAGATCATTTATCATTGATTCTTTTACAAATACCTACATCAAACTCAGGTATGTATACTCCTGATCCTACATGTTCAGTCCCTGAATCTTTTGATCCATCAGTAAATATTAGAATATAATTATAATAATTCCTCTTCACATAATCTCGAACCAAATATCCTATATTATTCACATTACTTTCATTCCATTCTTTCTTCTTCTCTAGAAGTTTCAGGTCCACATTGGGCACAGGAAATATCCACGGAGGAACATTACCCCATACAGTAGTTGGTCCATATTCTATGCTATTTAATCCATATTCTTCTGCTACTGTATTAATATTCCAACCAAATCCTTTACCTTTCAGTTGTTGTGTATATTCCCAACAGTCACACAGAACATTTGTTGCAGGTTGTTCCTCTCCAGATCCTTGTAACTTGATCCAATATGCTAAGGACAGCTTAGAACGTCTTAAATATAATGGCAATTCATCAGCTTCTACCAGCAGTGCATTAGTAGGAGTTGTTTTCACTGCACCTATACTGAGTCTTAGAGCTCTAAACTGAATTCTGTCTAATTTTCTTAAAATACTCTTGGCTGCTGCTCCATATACCATACAACCATAATCAATACACGATCGTATTAGGGCCCTATAAATATCTAGTAGTGATTGTTTATCAGCTCCCCATTGGTAACCAGAAACTGACCTCATGAGATTTAGTACCTTTTTACATTTTGTTTCAACCTGTTTAATATGATTCCTCCATATACATTTCTCATCAAACCACAATCCTAAATACTTTCACTCTTTCCATATTTTGTCCATACAATTTAAACTGTATGTTATTAATCCTTCTCTTTCTGGTAAAGAACATATAACATGATTTTGCGACTGACATCTTAAATCCCCAATCATATGACCATCTTTCAACTTTTAATATAGCATTCTGTATGCTATTAGTCACATGTCTAATGTTTTTCCCTCTTTTCCATATAGCCCCATCATCTGCATAAAGTGATGACCCAATATCTCTACCAACATTTATAAAAATATCGTTTATCATGATATTAAACAGAATAGGGCTTATAGCACTCCTTTGAGGAATACCATTTACAATATCAAAATACTCCGACACAGCATCCCCAACCTTTACACGGAAAGTTCGATTAGACAGGAAGTCTAACACCCAGTTGTATAGCCTTCCGCCAATACCCATTTCATGCATTTTTATCAATAGTCCTTCTCTCCACATTGAATCATAAGCTTTTCAATATCAAAATATACTATAGCCATGATCTCTTTCATACTAACCGCCTTTTCTGCCTCATTGCTAACTTTAACCAAAGCGTCTACCGTAGATCTTCCTTTACAAAGTGCCGTCTAGTGCTGAATCATCACTATCTTTTTTCTTAGTTACCTCACTATTTGTTCTTAAAATATCCTTTTTCCGTTGTTTATGTATTTCATCTAAATGACTCCCACTATGTACACTTGCAAACTTATTACCTAGTAGCTCAGCTTTCTCCTTATTTGTAATTGCCAGGTGTTCTCCATCTATCAGCACTGGGATTTTAACTGATTTTCTTTTCCCACTCATCTTTTTGATCATTGCCCAAATGTCACCCAATATGACTTCTCTACCTCCATGCATTCTTCTTGGATGACTTAATTACTTTCCGTGCTATAGCTCTCTTTCTTTGATAGTCAACCAGATTATCTTGGTTCAAATTCTTTCTTAAAGATCTGAATGCATGATTTCTGTCTTTTATAGCATTTTTACATTCATTGTTCCACCATGGAACTATTTTCTTTTTCTCATTCACTGTACTCATAGGGATGCAGGTTGTTGCAGCATTAATAATCATGGAAGTCACTGCTATTGCGCAACTATTTACATCACCCTCCATCGATATTCTTTCAGAATACTCAATACAAAGTTCTCTGAATTTTTCCCATTTAGCTTTAGGAAAACACCATCTCTCTATTACATAACCCTCCTGAACATACATATCAAAGTTCATGGAACACAATATTGGAAAGTGATCACTCCCTATATTGTTATAACTCTTTACATTCCATTCACATAAATTACTCATATTTACAGAGACTAAAGTAAGATCTATACAAGAAACTGAATTTCTTGTAACATTAACCCTGGTACCTCTTCCATCATTAAGGCAAGAAAGTAATCTCTCCTCAATTAGTTCTTCCACTACTTCTCCATTAGTGTCTGTATGGTCACTTCCCCACAGAGTATTTTAAGCATTAAAGTCTCCACACCATATTTCTCTTCTATCAACACTTTCTGAGATTTCATGGAATGTTTGCATTGATAATTTCTTACACAGATTATAAAAATGGACTACTTTGATATTTCCTCTGGGACTACACATTTCTATTACTACACATTCATACTCATTTGGGACAGTTACCCTTCTATATGCTAAATTATCCTTAATAAATGTTACACATCCTCCACCTTGTTTTCCAATTCTGTCACATCTGACCGAGCTGTATCCTGGTAGGACAAAATCCAAATGAGGTCTTAACCAAGTTTCTTGTATACACATACCATCGGGTCTAACTTCCAGATCAGTTACAACCTTCTTGAACTCTTGACCATTTGCAATTAAACTTCTGGCGTTCCAGTGGAGGATATGAAATACCTTAATGAGGCTAATCACCTTGAGACACTCCATCATAATTATTCGGGTTCAACATCTCATGAATCAGTTCAGCTGTAACTTCAGTGATCCCCAGTATCTCTATGGCTGCCTCTACAATTGTCTTGATTCTATCACTTTTTTTCTTTTGCTGTATTGCCACATTGACAGTCTTACAGATGAAAGCAACAAATTTGGTTTTACCCACAATCAGCGTATCTTCATTAATCTCCCTTATCCATGGATTTATTTCTGTTTGCCTCTGACTTGACGTTGAAGATGAAACCTCAATTATTCGTCTGTTCTCAGATTATTTTGCTCTATTTACTACTTGTACAACACTGGGTCTGAACAGTTCACTTTCCTTCACTTTTTTTTGCTGCATCAGCATAAGATACCCGATTAGTTACTTTATATTTGGTAACTAATGTGCTATGCTCACCGCCGCAATTACAGCATTTTACTTTTGTATCCTGACCACAATTTCCATACTCATGTTCACCTCCACATCTAGCACATCTTTGTTTACCTTTACATTGTCCAGCAGTGTGTCCCATTCTTTGACACTTGAAACATCGAAGTGGTGCTGGAATAAACTCTCTTACATCATAACTCAAATATCCCAATCTTACTCTCTTTGGCATTACTTTTTAAAACTCTAGAACTACTGATAGGGTATCAGTTTTCACCAGTTTTTTTTTTTTTTACGTTATCATCACTTTCCATTCAGTTTGTTCGTCCTCCTTTTTCCCCATTTATAATTATAGACTTCACTTTTTTGGACATGTTACCCACGTGACGTCCACATCAGTGGCGTACCACACATCTCTGAGGCCCCCCCGCAAAGAAGGCGACGGGGCCCCTCCCACCAGCAGTGATGCTATGCCACGAATTAAAATTTTATGGCGCATCTGCTGCAGTATACTATTGAGTCCGTCTTCCCCATTTACAGAACTGATTTAACAGTAATGAATGTGAAAATTAGCATTGCATTGGTGCATTTTATGTTATTATTGAATAACATTACAAATATGCGTACTGGTTTTGATATCGCTTTTTAGTAAGAAATATCCGCTGGAATAAATAATTAGTCTGAACGTGGAGGCATTAAAAGTGCCGCTGCCTCAATTTGATTGTTATTTTAGCAATAGCATGAGGATCATTCAATAGGCTAATAATAATATTAATAATAATAACACAAAATGGCCTCAGTCTACGTATTTTATTTAACAGTATAGGCTCAATAAAAGGTGCAGAACAAGTCTAAGCTGGCCTACACAAGTATGCGTAATTGTAGAAAATAAATTATTCTGTAGTAAAAAAATGAACAGTAAAAGAAAAAAGAATGACTCTACATTTTACGATATATGCTACATTTAAAGAACTACTTTACATTTAAAGAAATTCGCATACCAACTTCTGACGATCAACTGGCAAACAAAACATCTAGCGAATCCTTTGTGCTCTCCGCGCGTTTTGGTGCGCAAAGTCTTTCACTGCATCTTTAATGTCAATGCTGCGAGCACGGGCATTCTCAATACTCAAGAGAGCTAAACTTGACAGTCTTTCTTTTTTGTGACATTGTGCTCCGGAGGAATGTCTTGATCAATTTCAACTTCGAGAACGATCTTTCAGCAGTTGCAACCGTTACAGGTAAAGTCAGGAGCAACTTGAGAGCTGTTGCAACATCGGGGACACTGGGCAGAATAGAGTGGTGTTTAACCCTCTGGGCTTCTTCATAACATAGTCACACTTAGCTTCCTCCCGCCCGAAAACGGGCGAAGCCTTAAAATTTTACTTTACTTTTTCCCAGGATAACCAATCAAATATATTTTTGTTCTATAATGTTTTCTGATTATTATTTAGAATTTTTAGAATTTTTTTATGATACTTTGCATTAATTATACAATTTTTATGAGCTATTTTTTTCCATTAGAATTAATATATATATTTTTATTTTATTTATTTTATTTTATTTTTCAATAAATGCAACATTTCACATCAAAATAGAGTGCAGGCCTAAAAAAATATATATCTCAAGTGAGAAGAGCGCCACCTAGTGGCTTCAAAATGTATTAATTTGTGTCATGTCCTATAACCGCCTATAGGCGGCCTATAGCTTTTTTATTTATTTATTTGATTTATTTCCATTTGGAAAGAAAAAAATGTATTACTAAGCAACCACTGAATGGAACAACACAAATTATATATCATTTTGAAGCTTAGGATCTCAGCTTTTTAATGCATCTAATTACATGTATTAACTCCTAACCAATATTCTTTACCATATTTTTTAAAAATCTTGCCTTGATTAACACAAAGTTGATGTCATTTGAAAGCTTAGAGTCTGAACTTTACAGTGAATGTATCCACTTTGAAAAACTCTTAAGTATTGCTGAGTTATTTGCTGATAAATAGAATTTATTTATTTTTTCATAATCTATAAAATAATGTACTGCAATGTGTCAAAAACATCATACAGCTCATGAAACATTCTCAGATAGAATTGAATTGAAAATGGCACTTCATTTTTTACAGCATATTATTACAATTAAAACGAGCCCAAAATTAACATAATCTATTGCTTTTATGACAAGATATTCTTCATGGAGAAAATATTGCCCATGAGGGGGTGTCAAAGACTGTACAAAAAGGCTATCTCTTTTCCAAATGCTGTAACTTTTGATTCCTTTATCCAAAAATTATTATTTTATCCAGATGCAGCTAACATGTAGGGGGACTTCACTAAAAAAGAATTTTCCTCCTACCTTATTTCCTTCCTGAGTTATTCCATGACAAATAAGAAAGATATGCAAAATCATAATAAAAATTATATATATATATTGTCTTTTATCCGCTGTTTCTTGGCAGGACAATGTCCAAATGTAATGTAATTTATATTTTCAAAAAAATTTAAAAAGAGTTCTTTCAAACGATACCTACCTTTTGACTCTCCTTGCTATAGTTTTGGAGTTATTATGATTATATAATTTTTATATAGTTTGGGGCAAAATTTGCTGTTTCAGTCTTACCAGTTCATTTCTCTCTCTGTGTGTGTGTGTTTGTGTGTGTGTGGGGGGGAGGGTGTCTTATTTGCACTCTTGATGTTTTAGAGTGTCACCCCTTCATTGCTGTACACTTTTTTTCAGCACAGTGGCTGATCTGTAGCTTGTACCACCAAAAGTTTCTCTGAGTTTTCCTATTTTTTCATATTTCCCATTCATTTCCTATGTCGCCCGTTTTTGGGCGGGAGGAAGCTAAGTGTGACTTTTTTTTTTTACGACCCTTTAACATATCAGAATCATCTCCTTGATTTTTTTGTGTGTTCATATAGGTAATAAAACAAAAGTCACCAAGTTTCACCCCCATCCGATGAAGCAAAAAAATTAAACAATTCGAAACGTTCAAGTTTTCGCCCATTTTCGGGCGAAGAAGCCCAGTTAAACAACAGCTGCGCAAGATCTGCAATGGAGCCACGCTCAATCTCCTGTATTTCGGGCTTCAGCGCATTTCTGAACGGTAACAATTGCATGGCAAAGTCTGGTGACAGGTCGTCAGTGTACTGAACCGCTAAATTCATCTCAAATTCATTTGCTGCTTCTTGAGTTTTTCAAAGCAAAAACACGTTCTATCCTATGTGGTGTGTGAACGCCTTTTAGAAGGGCCTGGGCGGGGCCCTCCAAAGAGGCGGGGCCCCCACGCACCGCGGGGGCTGCGGGGGTGTCCGGTACGCCACTGGTCCACATCATAGGTAGAACTTCCAGAACTATCGCACCTTACTTTCCTCTTATTATTTACATCCTGCCATGGCATACTATCACTATCTCCATCCGTACTTTTACCCATGATAGTTACATTCACGGTACAGTTGTTGCTAATTCGGCAAATACCAACGATCGTTCTCCAAGATTGCAGCGTTTTCACCTCGACGCAACATGACACCTTCCTTCGACTCTGATCATGACTTGTGCTTCCCTTGTCTTATGTGTCATGTTCTGATTGGTTGATGGTCTTGATTGTTCACAGGTGTTTCTTGTTAGTCATTAGTCTTACATAACTAGCCCTCATGTTTCCATTGCATCTTGTCTAGCTCTGTTCATGTAACCCGCTTTTGGTGAGTTCTTGTTTGAGTGAAAAGAACTTGAGTAAGTGAGAAGAACTCGAGTTCTTGTTTACTCAAGTTCTTGTTTACTCTTGGATTTAATAAAACTGCACTTGGGTTTGCCTAGCTTGCCTTCAGTGGACTATGTTACATATACACCTCAACATTTCAATTTAGTAGTCTTTTAATCACAGATCTAACATTAAATCATGTTTGGAAGTTACAGGGAGCAATGAACACACATGCAGTCTTATCCAGGAGAGTGGCTCATGAAGCCCTCTTCACCAGAAAGAGGAATGCTGCTCTCAAAGGTTTTGAGGAAGTATAGAAAATATATATTTTTTAAATCTATATTTGTTGTCACTTTTAACCACGTTATTAAAGCATTTTTTTATTCTTGTATTCTTAACACTTGTTGCAGAGCTTTTGTGGTAACAGGCAAAATAACAGCCATATTTGTCAAAGGGAAAATCTTAAATATATAAAGTGTAATGATTTTGTTACCATTAATGCAACAGTTAATGACTATTTAAATTGTGTAATTCAGTGGCTGACTTTGTATTCTGTTTGAACATTTCTGTAGGATCTGAAATGTCCAAAGACAGGGAGGGGTGAGTGAAGATTGGGAGCTCACCTCAGCATCCTGAAAGTGGTACAGTGCCATGGATGAGGCAATTGGGCGCAGACCTCCCATTAGTATACCTAGCCTTAAGACAATCCTTAGATAAACTTATTATGATGTCATATATTTTTCCATTGCTTTATCAAACATTTTAACATTGAATAAACTTATCAAACACTTCGCAGTCTTAACTGCATAAATGTTAAACTTCATATAGAGTAATCCTTATTAAATCAACAATTTCACCCATTGCCGATGTAACCCATGTTAAAATATGACATAAATAAGAATAAATAGTTTAAAAGCTGCATAAATAAGTTTGAAAGTTAAGTGATTCATTTAATGTAAGTTAATTCACCAGAGTTAAAAATGTTAATACAACAATGTAATGTTTAAGATTAAAAGTATGCTGACAGAAAATTCATGTCACTGCCCCTTTAAGGGACTAGTGACGTTAGATGCAGTACTTCAGTGACGCTGCAGCAGAGGCCTGACGGAGAGAGCAGAGGAGAGATCGGAGAAAACGAACTGTTTAATAAGCAGAGAAAAGAGTGAAAAAGTTGATTTTGCAGTTGAAAAACATAACTTACCTGGTCGGGAACTGACGTGGATTTTATGAGAACTAAGCCACACCGGTTTTGGTCAGGTTTTTTTTTTGCTTGGTTTGAGGCTCGATCGGAGCGAGGATTGGCCTGCAGTGTGCGGGTGTGCACATGCACAGACCCAGACTTTCAACTCATCTTCTCTATCGCATCAGTGAGGAAATCTCCTGCGTATGGTGACTCGCTGCCAGAGTGGTAGGAGTATCAGAAATTGTTTTTTGAACTGAACTGGAAACTGGTTGAACTAGCAACGTATGAAGAACGAGCCCCAGGTGGAGTTAAAAGCTCTAAAACCACCTTATTTATGTTGTTCTGTCGGATTATAGTGTCGATTTCACTGAATATGATCAAAAAAATGTTGCCGATGGCAGCTTTAACATTAAAGGTATTCAACTACTGTCCCTTTAAAATCTGTCGCTGCAATACCTACCGTGAATCTTACGCACTGTCCCTTACATATTATCTAACAGCTCTCTAAGTTAACACATTACGAATTAACACAACTCATTTAACACTGCGAAAATTATAATACTCGCAAAACAAGCATAATAATTGGAGTGTGTTCGTTTGTTCAAGTTCAAAAGAGAACTGGACGCGTCTTGCTTGTGTATGTGTGTAACATGACACAGCATTCACAAACAGCGCGTCCTCTATAATCTTGCTGCACTTCAATACTTTAAAAGCATTTACGTGAATAACAGCATGATCATGTAATTAAAGGATAACAGAAAACTTTATTCTACATTTTGCACTACTATTTTAATGCGTTAAACTGAACAAAAATGAATCGCGAATTCATTTTCATGAGCTTTACAGGACTCTTATTTTTTTCTGCCAGAGTGATAATTGACCGCTTCTCCACAGCAAAAACGACGACATGTCTGAATTCTTCTCTGCTTACTTGAATCAATGCGTTAAAATACTTCCCGCCATCGCGCACACCTACCCTTACCGCACTCACATTATGTATGTACCCCTCGACGCTAGTTTCATCCATGGAAACGTCTGTTTTAACTTTTTTAGCTGGACTTGCCATGATGGTCTCTTCTTGCTTCGTCGTGTTCACTGGTGGTGATTTACGTTACAAATCCCACAAACACTGCAGCAAAGCCACATTACGTATACACAACTGCGCATGCTTGACCAAAATCAAACTCCACTAAATAAATTATTTCGCGTAGACATAATTTACTGCTGTAAATACACAATGACAATTGTATTAAAATTCCCAGTTGAACTCAAACCTCAACAAAAGCCCAAGTAGCATAACAATAAAAGATTTTGATAACTTTCAGTAAATACTACTTATATACTTATTTGAGTAGAAAACTAAATCAGTTTTTTAAGGAATAGCATAACATGCGATCAAACATTTCCAGATTAATAAATACGCTTGAGTCTTAAATGACTAACAAACTTTATTTACACCACACCTGATAAATACAACATAACATACTGTAAACAAAACAATATTTGCATATAATGTGGTAAATCATGATATAATGCTAGAAACAATGGTAAATCATTAAATAGTACTAGAAGGTGGTGTATCAATGTTAATCATGCTAAAATCCTGGTAAATTTTCTAGAATGTGGTATATCATGGTAAAACATGAAAAATCATACTAAAATGTGGAATATCATGATAAATCATGCTAAAACAAAGTCTTTTCCATCTGTGATGTCAGTGGTTAAATGCTTGCTCAATTAAACCTAATGTCTTTTAATACTTGTGTGGTTAAAGGCCTTAACTGCTTGAACATCGCTAAATGCTGCTTGCAGATTTAATCCTTTTTATTTCTGTTGCATGAGGCATTTTTTTTTTTTTTAATGGAACAGGGTGATATCCGTACCCTATATAAACGGAATCTTCAACAGAAAATTTTGTATTTTGATCTTAAAAAACGAAAATTAAGGGGAGAAACAGAACTTGACACCTTAAAGAAGAAAAAAACTGGCACTAGAGATTGAGTTGCTTCAAAAGGTACTTCAGAGTAAGTGCTAAAACACTTTTTCACAAAGAGTACTATTGCTGACCTTGGATAACAATATATCTTATTGCAGGTGTTGTGCCGAATTTCGACTCCCTGCCAGAATCTGACTCCCCCTCGCGTGCACGCGCAATGACGTCGATGCGACTGTTTTATTTTTCGTCTGTTTGTGTTACTTAATAAAGTTTGGTGTCTTTTTTTTTCTTTTCTTTTTTAACAGGTGTTTATTATCAGTGTTTTCCAGAAAGCGTTGCGAAAACTGATCACTGGCATACAGGACATTATGTTTAAGTGCACTAAACTTACCAAGTCAAATATGAAATGTTAATATTTAACATTTATTCCCATTGTGCACTGTTTACTACTATAGACAGTCCAATAATACCATGTGCAATAAGTTCTACTTAATTCTGCACATAGATTATTCTTAAATATACTCTGCCAGTACATTTATTTAAATCAAACCCCAGAATTATTTTCCTGTCCAAAGCACAGGTGTAAGCAAATTATAGAAATCATACTTCCCTAATTTTTCAGGTTTGCAAAATCAAAGGCACATGGAATTCATGCTGGTTACACTTCTTACTATGGATGCTAAAATAATTTCTCTGTTTTACACTTTATATTGTATTGTGATAGGCACTTTCAGTTCATTCTGGCTGATATTTGCCAGTATAACTGGGTGGCTAGTCATCTGAAGTGGACATAACACTTGTTGTCCATTTCAACATTTACCTACAACTTTAAATGTATTTTATGATGGTGCACACTTTCTGTTTTCAGGATGATTAACTGCATTTCGGTGATAAAAAACAGAAATACATGTAAAACGCCTATAACTGTGAAGGAATGTTTTTATTATTATTATTTGCTCAATGAAAATGTCATTTTATTGCATTCACCGTTGGTCCCCCTTTTATGTACATGTGTCACAGTAAAATAATATTTTTTATTGTATGTGCAAAGTTAGTGTCTTTTGAATTGTGGTCTCCAATGAGCTGGTCAAAAACGCATAAGTTGGAGAATAATAACTTAAATAGGATTACAAACTAAGCAATAAAAAAAAGAGAATCTACTGTTCAACACTTGAAAATAAATACATTTATTTAATACACGCTGGACACAGGTAGTTGGTAACTTCCATCGATGTTTTTGCGCAGGCACAGTGGTACCACCGAGGGCACACATCACAGCCAATCTTAACATAGGGACAAAGTGAATATTAGTATGCACCACAATTATCTTTTAACATCCATTATGATGAAAAAATAAATATGGTGTACTTAAAGACTACTCTTTTCAACAACAAAAAAAGGATAAAATAAAAAGTACAGTTAGAGTACCCACCCAGTCAGTGCCATTGTCAGGACTTTCTTCCTCCCTGCAGTCAGGACTTTCTTTCTTCCTGCAGTCTTCCATTCAAATTCCGTGAACCTCTGCAGGAATGTTGCTACCCGTGAGTTGATGGCTGCAACTTTTCTCTGCATAGTTCCACCTGTCTTTCGGCTTGTACCGAATTTTGCAGTGCACTTTGTGCCCTCTTCAGGATTGATCCTGACAAAGAATCTAAAAACAAACACCGGTCTTAAATGTTCATATTAACACATACAGTAGTCATCTTTAAAAGCGGCCCTGTGCATTAGTCGATTTTAAAGCATGACATGGAGGCAAAGAACCACCCAAAACGAAATGACCTGAAATCATTTAATGCACAGCTAGCCATGGATAATCCCGCTTATACCATGGTCATTTGCCAGCACTGACAACTTAAAACTGTTGTTGCTGTTTGCAGTAAGTTCGCAATATTTGACCGGAAGGGACAAATTGACGGTTACTTTCGACAGTTACGTTAGATCCAGCATTCTGCCCACTTTAAATCATACGCAGAGATAAAGTAGTGCGTAACATTTTATTCAGGTAATAAATTAATGGAATAGTTATTGTTTTTGATAACAAAAAAGTTTGTATTGTAATTAACAAGGTTATGACACCAACATTTTAGATAGTAGTGAAATTCTCGATTACAATTTCGATACCACAACTAAAACTACTAACTAATATAAATTTCAAAGATAATTAAAAACAAGCAAACAGTCATTAAAGGACAAGTTCGGTATTTTACACTTAAAGCCCTGTTTTCAGATCGTTTCTGATGAAATAGAACGGTTAAGATTTAAATTTGGACACATGCTGCTGGCCCGAGAATTTTCGGTTTCTGTGGTAGCACCCCCCCACCTCCACAATGGTTGCATAGGTGCACTGGAACAATCCTTCCTAAAACGCATTAAACTTTCGTTTACAAAGAGTGGTCAGGGGTGTTCACTGATATGCTCACACAAAAATCGCTGCAAAAGATGCCTTCAAATTTAATTTTGTGGTGAATTACTCGCCTCTGTACCATCTCCAGCGTAGTGGATGCTGACTCCTGATACTCCAGATTGAACACATAAAAGGAGCCGAAAAAGACAGCGAAAGCACTGGCAAAGTTATGAAGTTGGTTAGCTTCATAGAAGACCTTCCCCCCAATGCTGACCATCCAGTGGGTTGCAAACAGCAGACTACTCCCTAAAACAAAGGCATATTCAGCTAAATTGTTTCTTGTAATAGAATTCTCAACAATTATTTCTCATACCTAGCATGATCACCCGTGGTGTGGTAGGCAATGTCATCTCCTGCTCAACCGACATCTTGGCCGAGGTTGGCTGAAAGAAAAAAAAGAAAAGATTCTCAGATATTGCAAATAATTTCTATTTAAGAAAAAAAAAAGATTTCAACTTAGAGTGATGGTGTAAAAAATGTAAAGAAAGAACTTTTACATCTGTCAAGATGAAGATGTGGTCCTCTTTCTCTTGAAAGTATTTCATTAAAAGAAGAATGGCAGTGATAGGGACCTGATGGTTGTTCATGCTTTCATGCTCCATCTCTCGTAGCAAAGCCTGGATGTCCTGGCTCCATTTTAGTCTTTGATTTAGGAAAAAGTTCATAATCCTCCTGCCCTTGGTGAGGAAAGCTTCATGGAGGCGTGTGTCAATATCAATATCAGTGAGCATATGAAAATGACTGCAGAGACCTCTTTTAGTGAAGAGAAACGGCCATTGCTCCTCAACTTCACACAGACTGGGAGGGGGCCAAGTATTTATCATGTGCCTCTGATAAATATAGGTAAATTCCATATTCCTCTCTACGTCCATTGTCTCAACAGCTGTAGGTCCTTCTGACTTGAAGATGGTTACCAAGATCTTTCTCTTGTCTTCCAATGATTCTGCTGTTTCTCCTTGTGGAAGATTAGTGGGTTGCCATTTTGTACACCCATAACTATCCACATCTGTTTCTTTTTATGGCAGCATCATTACCACTGCTGTCATCACTGGACCTTTTCCTAGGCTGTCGGATTCGATTACTGACATTGTCTCTATTTATGTGCTCAACTCTGGTTTTAAGCTGTCTGAACAGTGAATAATAACCACACCCCAGCTGCTCAACTTCTCCAGTCTTATCAGCAAAAGTCCCAGGGTACTTGCATACAATTAATCTGGCCACTTCTGTACAGATTGCTTTACTGGGGTTTTTGCAGTGTGCTTGATTTGCTTCAACAACAACTCTAATCAGTACCCTTCTGTCCTCTGGGTGAGCCAAGCAACCTTTTTCCATTGCCTGTAACAGTCGTGCTGGCATTTTGTCCCATGGAACTTGGAAGCTGCTGATCCAGGACTTGTTTTGGTTTGAGGAAGTTTGAAGGGAGTGGGGAAATTTGTGTGGCACTGGGTGAAAATCCATCTGGCAGTAAGTACAGGGAGTGAAACACGAGGTTCCTGACCCTCTGAAGAAGTTGAGGCCTCTGTAACCTCCTCAGTGGACACCGTGTCCACCACAGTCTAGTCAATCTGAAAAGAAAGTTCTTATCTTGGTTAGTATATTGAAACATGTAAGTGATCGTTAACATATCTGTTTCAAAAGTGAAAAAAAAACCTCCAGTTACCCTGTAGTGCTCTGCAATTTGAGAGGGATAACGTGCCTCTCTCCCAAACATTAAAAAAATGGCGAGTATTTGGTTCTCATTTGAACTTTTGTTCATAAACCAAACATGACTGTGTCCAGGTGCCTGTCCCAGTCTTTTGGCTGGTCTTTCACCAGTTTGCAGAGAGCTCTGTATATCAATACAGTATATTATTACATATGACAACCTTTCAATTTTAAAACATTTAACTCTTGCACCATGCTCTTTGATTTTATACATTTTAAATGCGTTCTATTATAAATGCATAAATGTAAAACATTATAAATACATTGACTTAGAATGAGTCTTAGATATGCCATTCCATGTTGGAACTAAGCTGACCTCCAGTGTGCATCCTGGGAATCAAACACATTACCTTAATACCATTCTTCATCTGCTAAACTACAGCAATGTACACAGCTGACTTATGCAGCAGCCAAACAAGGGCAACAACCCCATTGGCAACTTTTAATTACAATCAGTATACAATATTTAAAACCCACCTCTGGATCGTTCCATTCATTCTTTCCATGAGTCCATTGGTCTGCGGGTGGTATGGGGCGCAGAGGGACCTTTCAATATTCAGCACCTTGCAGACATGTGCATTGAGCTGCAATTATTAAAGAAAGATGTTTAAAGGGACAAGGACAACACTTCATGAGATCAGTGTATTTATGTAAATGTTTGCATGTAAACTGACCTCATTGACAAACTCTTTTCCTTGGTCGGTGAGTACCCTTTGAGGGGCCTCAAACTGATACACAAATTTTAGTAAACAGTCTGTGACTTCTTGCGCTGTTTTTGTTTTCAGTGGGTATGCCTGGGGCCACTTTGTAAAGTAGTCGATTATAACGCAGATGTACTGGTTTCCATTACTCGTTACTGCAAGCTTGCCTATCAGGTCCATGCCAATCAATTCAAAGGGTTGTGTAACCTAGTAAAAATTACAAGAAACCAACATTAACCCATATACCAAACTTTAGTAATATTTTGAGCATGGCCTACAGTTTGTCTCTTATTTAAAATTTTCATATTTAAATTTTCTTTTTAATCTGCATGTACATATATAGAGCTTATTTCTGTAGCTTCTTTATGCTGTATTATTCATAATTAGTTATTTAGGGTTGTGATAGAAAAAAAAGAATACCACAATAGGCGTGTACTCAGTCTCCTTTTTTATTGAGGATCTGCTGGCCTGGCATGGTCCACACTGCTCCACCTTGTCAAAGCATACAACATTTAAATGGTAAATATATAAATACAAATAATACAAATAATGCACTACCTATAAATCCACTTCAACTGGACATCAGTAAATACATGATTAAACAGTCCTGGAATCAACATCATAACATATAAAATATTAAAGCACTGTGAAGTAAACTTCTACAATATAACATAAAATATTACTTTGACAATGTCAATAGATGCGTTACCCATGTGTCAATATCATCTGACATGCCAGGCCAATAAAATCTTCTGCTGATGGCATCTCTGGTCTTCTTTTGGCCAGTATGAGCTCCATGGCTGCTGGCATGCAAGTCTTTGAATATTTCATCTGCCTGCTCTGCTCCACAAACAACTTTTGCTTTTATTTCGGTTGGAGTGCCTTTGTGGCGTTTGTAAAGCAATTCACCATCTAGGGAAAAAAATCTATTTGACTTTTGTAAATTACCCTCACTGACACTTACCCTAATGTGACTCACACTTCACCCGACACCTATATTACTATCAAATCAATCTTACCTTCAATGTCAAATGTGTTTGCTCTTTTTCGGAAAGTGTTTTTTTCCGTCTTTGTGAATCCATCAGGATATATTCCAGTGCACTTGTAATTTGTAATTTGTCTATAAATGGAAGGGTCCATGTCAATCAATGAACCAATCAAACATACACAATAGCTAAGCACACTTAATAGTACGTTGACTATAAGGATGAGCTCTCCTCCACCCTTAAATACTTTCCTATTGAAGCAGATGCAGGTGCTCTTCAATTACAAAATAATCAAATAATTAAATAATCAAAATCAGAATCACTTTAATTGGCAAGTACCTTGGGTTTGCATGTACAATGAATTTGTCTTGGTGTACTAATGTTTCCAATAGTAGCAGAGAATCAAGGGATGATATCAATAATAATAAGATTCATTCAGATGAATCAGACATCTGTGAGGTAAGATAATAGAGTGAAAGATAAAGTTATGAAAAAAATATATAAGTACAAATAATCATATAAACAATTTAGAAAGAATAAAAATAGACACATTAACTGTACATTAATTTAGGTGCAGAAGTAGTCCAGTGAAAATGCTCAGTTTCAATAAGGTGCAGTATAATTGTGTGTGTTAATGTAATACATTGGAGGGGGAGTATGGTTTTGGTGGTTGCTGCTTAAATCTACATAAAAGACTTGTGCTTTTCTGCAGAGGATCCTCCATGGACAAAGGTGACATCAGAATGAGTTTCATGTGTTTTCTCTTGCAAAGCTACGGTGACGCATTGCTGCCACATACATATTATTTTTTTTCCCAATTATGTCGTAATAACGAGATCTTATGTCGTTTTAACGACATGTTTTCTCGTAATAACGAGATCTTATGTCGTTTTAACGACATTTTTTCTCGTAATAACGAGATCTTATGTCGTTAAAACGACATCTTTTTCTCGTAATAACGAGATCTTATGTCGTTAAAACGACATCTTTTTCTCGTAATAACGAAATGTTATGTCGTTAAAACGACATATTTTTTTTGCCCTTATAAGGACATGTGTAGTCATGTACAAAATATGCCTTTATCCACATAAAATTGACAGCCTATCGCGCCTTTATCACACGTTCAAAAAGCTTAAGCAAATAGTTGCAGCCCCCAATCATGCTAAATTAATCAATGAGGCCCTTTTTTGAAAATATATTTTATATAGGCTTTTTTATATTTTATATATGTTTTTTTTAATATGATATATTATATAGGCCTAATAAGATTTATTTTTATCTTCATCTGCATTACATAGAGATATAATTAAACAAAAAGTAGTCAAAACACATCTAACAGAACATAGCTTAAGTTGTTTATTTTTTTACAACAGTGTTCTTATTTTGTTTAATTAACGAAATATCAATCTTCGTCTTTATAACAGAAGATACAATAGGCTACAATACAAAAATCTTCAAGATGTATAACAGATTGTCACCTTATAAACAGTCCTTTTTTAATGGAATAATACACCCTTAGGCCTATAATAAAGAAAAAGCTTCAGTAATAAAGAATTTGTTGTCCTTCCATAGAAACCCTTTTATTATAAAGAAAATAGGTGGCTCTTAACGTTTCTTTCTAGGATGGCATTGCGGTGCACAGCAAATATTCAATGCATTCAATGCAAATATTCAATGTTAGGCCTATTCAATGCAAAGCAAAAATGAAAAATACAAGTAGCCAATAAAATAAACAAATTATTGTGGCATTAATTAGCCCATAAACAATATTTATTTTAAAGCCTAAACGAATTTGTTTAAAGAAAAACACCAGCGTTGGGCGTTTATCTGTATAGGCTAAGTGTTTCAGCCGCCCTTTTCAAACTGGTCCGTCCTAGATAAATGTTTGCTATTATGAAGCGTATAATAGTGTTTGTGCGGAGTGTGGAGCGCGCAATTTGACATGGATGGAGGCGCCGGTGCCATCACTCGCATTTTCCCATCAACAGTGGAAACAACTTAAAATACTCCATCATTTCTGGTCATACAGAAAATAATAATACATCAGTCGCAACTAATTTTATTTGTGTAAACTCACAACAACAAGAAAACGGTGTGCTTTTGTAAAATAAAAGAAAACGAACAGGGCGCGCTTTCATGATCTCTGTGAATTGGAGTGCGCCTCAAAAATGAACTGGAAAACAGTGTATAGACAAGCCTCACAGACATGAGAAATATAACTATAAAGTTTATACAAAAAAATGTCCACCAACGAAAAAAAAGCCAATCGAAAGCATGTACGGTATACCATCTGATTAATCCTGTCCGTATGAAAGGCTCATACATTACAGCGGAGATGTATGGAGATATGTATGCAGGCAACCTACACTGATTTAGAAAAGACTAGTTCATTAATAAACAATTAAAATGCTTCGTTATTTTTTTTTCAGATACATTTATCATATCATTAGCATACTTTTGCCGGCGCTTTGCGGCAAGTTTTATGCATGCGCTTGAACGCAGAATATAGCGTACATGCACCCAGCATTGAATATAAACGTGCGATTAGTCCTAATTGCTTAAATGAATGACTACTAGTCTAGAAAAATCCTTTAGTCTATGGCAACTCTAATCAATAGCCTACATTTAATATCTGACATTATTTCATTAGTAATTAGTATCCAGCTCTTCACATTTAATTAGTTGAGTTAGCATAATTAATGAACTAATAAAATAATAAAATAAAATTTAAATTAAGATACTAACCATATATTTATATATATCATTGCTTATTCCACTACACAAAGGACTGTTTATGTGACAATCCATTATACATGTGAAGATTGTAGGCTGTATCTTGAAGATTTTTGTATTGTATTGAATCTTCTGTTATAAAGACGAAGATTGACATTTCGTTAATTAAACAAAATAAGAACACAATGTTGTAAAATATTCTGTTAGATGTGTTTTGACTACTTTTTGGTTAATTATATCTCTAGGTAATGAATGAAGATATAGGCCTAGCATATTAACAAAAATAAATCTTAATATATTATATATATATAAAAAAACTTATAGGCCTATTTAAAATATATTTTCAAAAAAGGGCCTTATTGATTAATTTTGCATGATTGGGGGCTGCTACTATTTGCTTAAGCTTTTTGAACGTGTGATAAAGGCGTCAATTTTATGTGTATAAATGCATATTTTGTACATGACTACACATGTCCTTTTAAGGGCAAAAAAAATATGTCGTTTTAACGACATAACATCTCGTTATTACGAGAAAAAGATGTCGTTTTAACGACATAAGATCTCGTTATTACGAGAAAAAGATGTCGTTTTAACGACATAAGATCTCGTTATTACGAGAAAAGATGTCGTTAAAACGACATAAGATCTCGTTATTACGACAAAATTGAGGGGGAAAAATAATATGTATGTGGCAGCAATGCGTCACCGTACAAAGCTGACATTGGAGGTGGAGTATAAATTCGGCAGATGCTGTATTTAAAAATTGTAGTGATTTTATGTGTCACTGCATAAATACATATGGTTATAATTTATGCTGTCAACCCCAACCAAACATTTTCCTCGCAGCCATTAGATCTAATAAACAGGTTATGTTTTTTATCAGTTTCACTTCCTATTTATATTCATTTGTTATTTATTAATTTACACACACACACACACACACACACACACACACACACACACAGTATACAAACACTAAATGCAGACAGGAATTACAGGTGTGGAAACCATAGATGAACAGTAAAGGATTTTGTTTTTTACTTTTTTTATTAAATGCCAATCAAATTACAAATAATAAACATGACAATAGTCTAACACATATACAAATGTAGTCAACAACAAATAGTAAAAGAACATGAACATGCGTATGTGTGTGTTAATGCATAAATCCTTGGTTTCTGCCTGAATATGTGTACACTTCACAATATAATGTGACGTAATGCACTCGAGTAGTTTCGGAGGACAGTAATTTACTGATTAATATTACAGCTGGTACCTGTAATGGGTACATAGAGTAATTTACTGTAATTTATTATTTGAGCTGCATAAATTCTTGAAGATGCACCTCATATTACAGTAAAATACTGTTCCCAGATGATACAGCAAAACACTGGCTATTTTACAGTTATTTACCCTAGAAAATACAGCAAGGGTTAACAGTGTATGTTTTCACATTTTACAGCATGAAGTGCAAAAGAAATGGTGTAACACAGCCTACCTTTACTTCTGGCTCTTCTGGTTCTGTGTAAAGAGCTTGCTACAGTGGTACAATATAAGCCAAAGCCTTGTTGAGACTACTCTCACTTCGAAGGAACTTTACACTGTAGCCAGAGTTTGGCACTGGTATCTGTATCAATGCCCGGCTCCTCGCACATCTCATTATTTTAAAGCCTCCTGCCTGTCTCAGTAAAGGATAAGCACTAAACAGTTGTTCGCAAAATTCAGTTTATGAAGAGCTGTTATTATTGGGGAAAGTGATTTTTTCCCAGACCAACATTTTGCAACACACTGCGCTCTTTGGCTAAAGGTGCCTTTTCAGCCTTAGGGTCAACAAGACAAAAAAAAAAAAAAATGGGACCATGGGGTTTCATATGGTCTGCGGGACTGAGTAGGCCGCCTTGCTGCTTGCAGTCGATAAGGCTGAAAAAGTCTTGAAAGATTAGCCTGCACAAAATCTGTTCTGGAGGTTGATGGCTGAGGGAAATTATTGGAATTTCTTGATTGATGAGACTCATTCATTCTCTCTGCCAGAGGAGAAGAAATAGACCTTATTCGCTCTGTGCACAGGGTGACGCGACGAACGTTCGAAATCTGTGTGGTGGGCGGGGGGACTTCCGGTTTAGGTTACTACCGGTATTTCCGATGTAGATGTTGTTGAAGAGTGAGTGGCAAGCTATCAGTGAGTACCGTATGTAAAATGTTAACAGTAAATAAGAAAGTCTTACATATCAGTATCAAATTGGCAACTCTAAATTACATTGTAGTGTTCCTCGATGTGCCGTTTCATCGAGGTATAATTCTGAAGTAAGTTTTCATCGTTTTCCGCATCAGCCTCTGAGGTACGAGCTCAGTGGCTAGTCAAAATAAGACGCGAGAACTTCACTCCTACCGGTAACACCCGGGTCTGCAGTCGACATTTTAAGCTAGCAGATTTAATCACAACAACCACAGGACGTCGAAAACTTGACTCCTGGGGCATGACTCCTATGTAACTCCGACGACATCGGTGGCTCCATCTGAGTTAGTGGAAGAGAACGAAAAGTTGAAGCAAAAAGTCCAGGAGCTGCAATAACAGATTGAAACTCTGCAACTGCAATCGAGATTTGAGTAATGATGCTGAAAATTCAGCTTTGCATCACAGAAATAAATGTTAATTTAAAGTATAATAAATTGAAAACCAATTATTTTAAATTGTAATAATATATCACAATATTAATTTTTTTTTTCTGTATTTTTGATCAAATAAATGCAGGCTTGATGAGCAGAAGAAACTTCTTTCAAAAACATTAAAAAATGTAATTTTTCCAAACTTTTGGCCTGTACTGTATATTTAGACAACCATAATCATATTAGTTGATTAATTCTAAATGAACAAGACATACTGGACATACCTGACACCATTCGCTACCGTCCTCTGTTAGGACTTTGCAGACAGCACCACCATGTCACTTACACGGCCCGGCTTCACACCCTATCAATAATAAATGAAAAGGCATTTCAGAAGTCACAGAATGGGACTATAGGCAAATCTTGCATAAGCATGGAATTATGCAGCTTAAAGTTTACCATAGTTCTTGGTTTGTGCCAACGTTGTTCGCTCTCTGTGCAGCTCAAAACAGGTGGTACAGCTGTGATGTTTAACCCTCTGGGGTCTGGGGTGTTTTTGGGGTCCTTGAGATGTTCTGACATGCCCTGACATTTGTGCTTTTTTCAGTTGCTTATAAACATATTAATGGCAAAGGTGTAAATTCACTCTATATAGCACAAACAGGACTTCCATAATATGTGAGCCACATGTATGTACATGTTTTCATTTTTGAGAGAATAATGTTTATGCATGGTTATCGAAAAAACTAAAAATTAAAGTTTCTTAAATAAGGCCACAAAACACTTACTAAATATGTGGCAATAAGACTTTTGACTAATGGATGTCATCGCCTGGTGTTTTTTCTTCAAAATGATATGAAAATCATCCTGCCTAATCATTCACAAAAAAACGATACATTGATTTTAGTTTTGTGAAACACTTTTAGTTTGGAAAGCCAATATGCGGATGGGGCGTAAACGATCATGCATATTTAGTAGTTCACACCTGGTGAGACTACGTCCCTGCATACTTAATGAGCCATTCATTCAGGTGTGTCACCTATAGCTAACTTAAATATACAAGCTTCATAAAAATGATCATTCTAGGAGAAAATTTCAGATGGCATTTAGAGGCTTTTGCATCTGAACTCTTCATATATACACACACACATATATATATGCATGCACATACATACTTTATAATCTTTTCAAAACTAGTCAACGTCTTTCAAAACTAAAGTATACATTTTATCATACGTATTTCAAAGTAAAGGATTCATTAGTTAGTTGATGACTTTATTTTTGACAAAACACATACAGTATATATTCCTCATCTCAGTATAGCAATAGAGTTTGCTAAAAGCTGTTCATTCAATACAGCAGTATTTGAAAATCGATCATATTTTGTAAAATTACATTTATATTTGCATTTATGTCAAAACCTAGACACTTTTAAACATCAAAAGGACATTTATTAATATGTATTCGTGTCAAAATGACAAATAAACAGATTTTCATATTCAATTTTGCATGGAAACGCTTCCAAGACGCTTGCGTGTCGCGTGAAAAATAGGCGTCGGTTCTATTTCTAGAATGCACGCGTTTTCCACGCGGCTCGTGCCGCGCCTGAGACGCGCGTCTCACACAGGCAGTGTGCAAACTCTAAACTGTTAACATGGGAGCCGAAATAAAAACGGACACGCCACGCAGCTGAGACGCTTACGCCACGCATCCAGTGTTTCACCGGCCTTATCCAGCGGATGTGGGCGTTTCACAGGTTTGTATGGATCGCCTCACATTTGCGTCTGAATAGCGCGGTCTCCGTAGGCGGAGTCACATTAAAACTTAATTAGCTGAGATGAGAACGACTGACATCTCTCTCTTTACATACATATTATATAAACTGTGAATATTTGTTTTTTATAAAAATTACTTCATTTAAAAGAAGAGAATTCAAGCTTCATGCCTGTGTCTCTGTATGTCTGTTTGACTGAGTATTCGCTGAGTTACAGTTCATTTTCGGACGCGTTTCAGAATTGACTTCACTGACGGAGAGTAGGCAGAACTCGCATCATGTTTATTTTTCTTTATTTGGCGAAAAGCACAACACTTTGTTTTTATTATGAGCATACACAAAAAAAATACACACTAAACAGGATCGATTGATGTATAACACAAGCATATAAGTTAAAAATTTATATATTTTTTTTATTTATTTTTTGCACTCATACGGAAAAAAACGAGCCTATCGCGCCGGCGCGATAGCCGACCTCAGGGGGTTAACTGTGAGTAATGAGCAGTCTGATACAGTAATGCAACGTTATGATTGTATAAGGCTCTGCCAGCCACACAGGAGCACTCGGCCTCATAGAGCTGAACAGGGGTGGAGTCTTAAAGGACAATCTTATAAAAAACAAAAAAGTGTGTTATAATCAGCAGAGATCACAAACTGATCAGATATCTCAAAGTCAAAGGTGCATTTTGCATTATTTTTCAAGTTAGCTACTATGAGTTAGAGAATGAGGTTACTTTAGGGTTAGTAAGAAAGTAAGTTAGTTCAACAGAACACAATATAAACAGCAAAGCAACTGTCTCAACAACCAGCTTCTGGGGTTTCATATAGGAATGGTAGGTCTACTAGAACACTAATAGGGCAGGCAAGTGTCATCATAGTGTTACCTACTTCAAATGTTTGGCTAGCTAGATAGTTGTCTAAGATGTTCAACTTGTTTAGGTAATTATACATTTGTTTGCCAGTTTAACCCATCATTGCCAAATTGAAGCCCCAGAACATAACTGGAACAGAACTGGTTGGATCAGACGAACAACTGAACTGTCTTTCATCCTACTCTGATGGTGTGAGGTTTCTCATGTTTCCTCAAAGATCTATGACAGGTACTGTAGCACGGATGCTGACTCTCCCTGTCTGTAGATCTTTACTTGATACTGGGGATAACCAAATACTGTCAATACATGTAACTGAACAACACAAGTCATTCATATATATTTACTCAATGTCAGATAGTAAAATGAACATATAATAAACCACATGTGACCAACCACTAAAATGAACCGTTTAATAAGTATTTTGTAAAGGTTACTTTCTAGCCTAACATCACCTAGCATCATCGCTAACGTTAGGGCTACAGCTAGGTAAAGACATAGCATAACTTACCTTCATGATTGTCAATGAATGAAGAGACGTATATCTTGAAACCCTTTTCCCTCTTGCTCTTGGGAGCCGATGATGACGCTTGAATTATTCGGTGTACGTCGTTTATCGTTATCCTTGGCAGATGTTGAAGGGATCTGGTGTAGAAAGCCATGTTTATCTGGTCCTAGTCTTACCTGACAGTTACCGGCGTCGTCGATGAAGCTAGCGTAACGTTAGACCGGAAATGCCATCACCCACCAGTGACATCTGACAATCATGGAACGTTCGTAAAATCAACTAGACTATTTGACAACCATATACACAAGTGCAGTAACACATTTAAAATTATTAATCTTTTTGTTTTTCCTTTTGATTAATACAAGGTGTGAGACTGCGAACCCTGGACTGCAGATACTACTATAAGTTGTGATTATATGTATTTGGTGAGGTCAGATAGCCTAGAAATCTAGACGCACTCTAGTAGCAGCAAAATTTATTTTGCAGCCAGTGTAGTCTAGCAACTCTCCGTTGACTTTCGAGCTGGAAAAAACTAATTCTAGTCAGGCCAATCAAAACGTGTATAGAGTTGGTGGGCGGGCTTAATGACGGCAGAGTTATGACAGTTCTGCGTGAATTCCCTGCTACCTGAAAACGAAGAATGGCGGCTGTTGCTGGTGAACAGCGGTCTTTCGAATTGGCTTTGGCCACAACTCTGGAGGACTTGGAGTTAAACTTTTCTTTGAGAAACAGATACATAACTCCATGTTAATCAGATTTTGCCGACCAGATACGGCAAAAGTTTAATCTATCAACTAGCTCTGCTGTTGGGCAAATGCTCTGGTTGGTTGTAGCGCTATCCTATTGCATGCAGAGGGAATTTGAAAGACAACTGTTTATCCCAGCCCTCGGATTGAGCCGTGCCAATGGTGAGTTGCCAGACCTAACATGTTAAGCTTGTTTGACTTGAAGCAGTGCAAGAGACTATTTACAATCTATCTCAGCGACTTGAGTCAATTTCTCCTGACGCTCCTAAGTTTATTCTGGGTGATTTTAATAATTGCAACATTAAGAAGAGTCTACGCACATATTATCAATATGTTGACTGTCCCACAAGGAAAAAAAAGACTTTAGATATGTGCTATGGAACTGTTAAAGATGCTTATACTTCATCTGTCCTCCCACCACTGGGGCGTCTGACCATAGTGTTGTATATCTTCGTCCTGTTTACCAGAGGTTACTTGAAAAGGAGAAACCTCAGAAAAAATCTGTTAACCCCCTGAGGTCGGCTGTCGCGCCGGCGCGATAGGCTAATTTTTTTCCTTATCAGTGCAACAGAGACGAAAAATACTCTGTTGATTTTGATCTTACATACTTGTGTTTTACATCACTCGATCCTGTTAAGTGTGTATTATTTTGTGTATACTCACAATAAAAACAAAGTGTTGTGCTTTTTGCCAAATAAAGAAAAATAAACATGATGCGAGTTCTGCCTCCTCTCTGTCAGTGCAGTCCATTCTGAAACGCGCCCGAAAATGAATTGTAACTCAGCGAATTCTCAGTCAAATGGGCATACAGACACACAGGCATGAAGCTTGAATTCTCTTCTTTTAAATGAAGTAATTTTTATATAAAAAAAAATATTCTCAGTTTATGTAATATGTATGAAAAGAGAGAGATGTCAGTCGTTCTCATCTCAGCTCATTAAGTTTTAATGTGACTCCGCCCATGGAGAGCACGCAAATGCAAATAATCTGAGGTGATCCAGGCAAACCCGTGAACGCCCACATCAGCTGGATAACACACACAGCGAGTTCACTTTCAGACTCATGTACTTTATGACGCTGTGAGGAATAATACTATCTTGATAATAATCCTGGAAAATTTACCTCAGAAGTGCTGGAAGTTTCATTTCGAGGAGCAAAGGGATCCGGCTGAGGAATAGGTCAGTTCTATATCTGCTTTGTTCTAATCGCAAGTGTCTGTACACGCTGAATGAATGAACGCACAGATGCGTGCTGTTATGTAGCTACAGCTGGCAAAAATACTGTTTAAAAATGAATCGCGTTTCTGTGTGTGAATGAATGAACCGCTTTTACCAAACTCTATTGCTATACTGAGATAAGTAAAAATCGGATAGATTATAAAGTTTTTACTGTAAAATACTGCCACATCAAATAAGCTTATAATGTTGCCAATTTCTGCTCATATGAATTGAATTACGTATGATAAAATGTATACTTTAGTTTTTACAAAGAAAGATTACACTGGAAATATTGTTACAATTTTAATTGTTGTAATTGTATAACCTTTTTAATAAAATAGCACAAAAAAAAATATATATATATATATATATATATATATATATATATATATATATATATATATATATATATATATATGTGTGTGTATGTGTATGTGTATATATACATACATACAAGGATAGATGTAAACAAAATCTTAAAAGGTCAATATAAGCCTTCTCTTTAAATAATTTTATTATGCTTTATTAGTGACACATTTGGGTAGAGAATATATTCCAAATCTGAAAATACAGTATGAGAACAATTAAAGTGTGGGACAATGATAGTACAATGGCTTTACAGGGGTGCTTTGAATGTACCCAGTGGGAGGTTTTTGGTAGTAGAGACCTCAATGAGTATGTTGAAATAGTTAATGAGTATATAAATTACTGTGTGGATGCTATTATTCCTACTAAGACTTTTACGGTCTATCCTAATGATAAACCCTGGGTGTCTAAAGAATTAAAGATCCTTATTAATAAGAAGAGGAAAGCATATAGAAATCAGGATGTGATAACTGAGGCATATACGGAAGCAGATTAAAAGACAAATTCAGATAGATAAGTATGCATACAGACAAAAAATAGAAGCGTCTCTGACGTGTGGTAACTCACGATATGCCTGGCAGGGGATTAAGAATATGACAAACGTTCCTCATAAGGGAAGAGGCAAACAGCCTCTGGTGTTAGAAGAATGTGAGGAGCTAGAGATGGCTAATCAGCTCAACTCATACTTTTGTCGTTTTGATAAGGGAGAAGCTAATGCTGCCCCAGTGTTGCCACCATCACCCTCGACTAAATCTCCTGTTGGTTTTTATATCAATGAAATAGAGGTTAGTCAGATTTTTAAGAAATGTAATCCTCAGAAAAGCCCAGGTCCAGATAAGATATGCGGTAATGTTTTAAAACACTGTGCGGCCCAGTTAGCGCTAGTTTTTACTGATATTTTTAGAACTTCGTATAATTCTGGTATTGTTCCTGCTATATGGAAAACATCTACAATAGTACCAGTGGCAAAAGTTTCTAGACCCTTAGGATTAAACGATTTTCGACCAATAGCACTCACATCTCTAGTGATGAAATCTTTTGAGCGTTTAGTAAAAAAGTACATTGCATCTAAAAAAGAGCATCTTATAGATCCTCTGCAATTTGCATATCAAGCCTCTAGGGGAGTAGAGGATGCAATTTTAACTGTACTACATCTGTTGTATTCGCATTTAGAAACACCAAAAACTCATGCTAAAATTCTATTTGTGGATTTCTCATCAGCCTTTAACTGTATCTCTCCAAGAACATTAGCAGACACACTGGCAAAAGAATTCTCATTAGATAATAGGATGCTTACATGGGTGATTGATTTTCTTAATTGTAGAAGCCAGCAGGTTAAGTTAGGAGGGTCTATCTCGGACAAAATGATTACTTCGGTCGGATCACCTCAGGGATGTGTCTTATCTCCATTATTATTTATTCTATACACTAACTCTTGTGCTAGTGTTTTTAAAAATAGATTCATTTTCAAGTATGCAGATGATACTGCCATAGTGAGCCTTTTATATGACGGAGAGGAAGAGCATGGTCCTGTTTTGAATTTTTTTCTTGAACTGGTGTGAGAAATCAAATCTCCTCTTAAATGCTTCCAAAACTAAGGAGATGGTTATTGATTTTAGAATGAGAGAACAGGATATAACCCACTCTACACTAATTAATAGGGAACAAATACAATTAGTAACACATTATAAATACCTCTGTATAGTTTTGGATCATAAGCTTAAATGGGATGTGTGGACTGACTTTTTAAGTAAGAAGATACAACAAAGGTTGTACTTCTTAAAGAAATTACTGTCTTTTAACATCCATAGCAGATTGCTCTTGATGTTTTATGGGGCTTTTATTGAAAGCACTATGACATTTTGTGTGAGTTGTTGGTATGGTAATGCTTCAGAGGCTCAGAAGATATCACTAAGGAAAGTAGGGACAATGATAAGCAAACTGTTAGGAATCAAGTTAACAAATATAGAGAGTATATATATAGAGAGAGAGAGTGCTGAGTAAAGCTAATATCATTGTGAATAATAAGAGGCACCCCTTATCTTATGCATTTGAATTACTACCATCTGGCCGAAGATATTGTGTTCCACGATGCATGAAAAACAGGTCCAAACAATCTTTTATCCCCCAAGCAATTCGATTTTTTAAATTCTTCTCCTAGTCTTGATTGATGGTCAGCTGGTCTGGTCAGGGCAAATTAGATTGAATTATTGATTGTTAATTTGTATATGCCATATATGATTGTGATTGTGATGTCTGTGGGAGTATACTGCAAATTACTTTCCCTAAGGGGATAAATAAAACTGACTGACTGCATGCCGGTTAGAAATTTTGTCCGACTTGATACAGCACCGACACCACATGACTGTGACTGTGACGTGTGTAATCATCAAAGTACTGCAAGAGCGATTCGAGAGTAGCCGGAGAACTCGGCCAGCGCAGCTTCTCAAGAGCGGCTGCACAAGCTCTGATGACGACACAGCTGTTCTACGATTGGCCGGATTCACGCATGACAACGTGTGTTTCATGTTTATTCGAACACCTTTAGTTCCTCTAAAGATCATAAATCAGTTTTGTATAACAGTAAACACTCTTTCATGTAGTTGCGATGGTATATTGTGTCATGTTTCAAGTCATCAAATTAAAACTGATTAATGTAGACTCCACTTCATTGATAGTAGCTTATGTTGAACTTTATTCTTCTTCAAACAGACGCTGAATTGAAGCAGTACATAAAGTATTGAATGATAATGTCTCTGAAACATCTGTGTATTATTTGGCAAATATTGCATTTATTTCACTTCAGCTGTGGTAAAGTATGCAAACTCCACGTGTGCGGTCACTACGGGAACCAGAAAGTGTCCGACTTCACGTCTCCGTTTGCAGCTCCTCCCCGCCTGCACGCGGCTACTCTCGCCGATCGGTTACATCCAGCCGCAGCCGATGTCGAACACACCTCTTGATGTAGGTCTGGCTTGCCAGGCTAGAGGTCAGACCCAAGTAGATATTTTTCCTCTTTTTTTCTGGTGTTAAATCATACTAATGGATTATATTCAGCCTCTTAATTAATATATTTCGTTTGGTCTTTGTTATGTTTTATTTACAATTCTCTATTTTATAGACTTTTATGGTCTTAATTTATTTGTAATGTTTTTGTAATCATGTGATCAATAGTTAATTAATAAATGAAGCTAAGCCAATAGTAATGGATGTCTATGTGTTTTTATAATTTATTTATTTTTGTTGTTGTCATGGTTTATTGTATACTTTTTCTGTGGACAATTATTACGTTTTCAAGTTGGGTTTTTAAAAGGGACATGCAATGAATGTATTGAATGTTTTGTATTTATAATTTATGTAAATAAATGTTTTGTTTCGCTTGTGTATTTATGTTTTCCTTTGTGATTGTGCAAGAACAGGGTCGGGTTTCCCGATAGCGATGTATCTCAGCTCTTAAGAGCGCTCTCTATGTGCAAGGTTGCGAACGCTCGCTGCAATTCCACGCGCGTTTCTTAAAAATGCATTTAACATGAATGCTTGCTACTTAAGAGTCACTGTCCTTTCGCGAAGTTCTGAAATATAATGTTACATACTAGGATGGCAGCAAATACAGGCATGGAGTCATGGATCCGTTTCAATCATTTATCTGAAACCCATTTGAAATAAATTTACAGCTCACTATATGATGTTTCATTAACAAAGTTCGGGAGGAGCACGTTCAAATAATCAATCAATCAATCAATCAATCAATCAATCAATCAATCAATCAACTCATCAAACAATTACCATGTCTACCCTATCAGCATGAGAGGAAGCATATATATATATTCACTCTGTCAACTCACCTAACTTCTTTGACAGTTTTCAGCATCCCTCCACCACCCCGACTCCTCACTCTTGGCTTGTTCTTTCACAGCCAGGAATACGGGGGGAGTACTCTGGGTTCGGGCCGAATACCGAGCCCGGAGCCCTCTCCTCGGACAGCACGCCAAATACGCATTTATTCTATCTGACTTATTTGTAAGTGTGAACTCGTGAAATCACAGTCGTTTTTTTTTTTCCCAGGTCTTAAACAAAAAGGTTCACATTCAAATCACCCCAAAACATGTTAACATTACCACAGTAGCCTGATGATACATTTCACTGTCCTTTAGACATGGCCAATTCGACTAGCCTACCGCACACGCACACACGTAGTGTCTCTGTCACTGTCCCAAAAGTTCGACGGCGCAAAAATCCTGGAAAACATCCAAAAGATATGGTATCCACTCCCGAGAAAGTCCACGAGATCTGTGCAAAGAAAGGGATCCAAAAAGTGAGAAGACATATGGTCCAACCATGTCCCTCGCGACAACGGAGTGCATCCGAAGCTTGTCCGTCATCCCACCGAATTCGCACTTATCCAGAATGTTCTCCTCACAGAATTCACGCGCTATCGTGTGTGATCAAGAATGAACCAATCACAAAGCATGCTGAGATGATCACTAGCCATTTGACTGTATCCGAACTCGTTGATGAAACATATGAGGATGAAACATAGATAACATCTTTACCACTGTATATTACTTATTCGTATGTTATTGCAATGTACTTAATCAGACAAATAGATGACCTTATGACAAAATAAAATACAAAATCATATCAAAATAAAACAAAACAATAGAGAAATAAAATGTAAATGTGGGTTCATCACAATAACCTTAAATGGTATCGTATTCTTAACGTTTACTCTAATAATCATCATCTGTTGTGGAGCAAGACAAGTCTATATAAAGCACCTACAGACGGAGGCACTGACAAAAAAAAGAAAAGATACCTTTCAAAAAGATGGGAGTAATGTCCTTTTAGAGGAGATAAGTTTAACAGATTTAAAGGACACCCTACAAATAAGGTAAAACAAAACATCTGGAAGGACATTGCTACCAAACTAACTGCATCCTCCAGGGGTGTTCAAAGATCAGGGAAGGAGGTCCGCATGAAATGCCCAATACAGGGCCGGTTTTCGTGCACGTCAGCAAGTTATTATACGTTTATCTTTATACAGATAAATGTGTTATCTGCCGGTTGCCCTGCAGGAGTCCGTTTCAAGAAAGCATCATTAACCATCTATGTTCGCAAGTTCTGTTGTTATTAGTATCAGCAAGTATCTGTGTTTCCCGAAACCATAGTTAGTCTCTTAAAATTTCTAGTGTGTGTTTTATTTTATCCAGAGAAAGATTGCAGTTTTGTTTTGTCGAAGTGTGAATGAAACAACATGATCGGAGCCTTTTTCTTGGGTATGTTTGTTTTTAAACTTTACATGCGAAATGTAATAATTCAAGTGCAAGAAGTTTAAATTAAAAAATTAAAAACAAATTTATTGTTGTCTTTTAAAATAAATGCTTGCTTATATTATGTGTAGCCTTAATGTCGGTGCTGTGACGAACGTTTCTAGTGTGTACTGTTGAGCCGGCGGCAGCTGAGCTTTGATCACTGTAGATTCGTAGTGTTGTTACGTTGATGTGAAGCTAGCTAAGCTTGGCATGCATTGTGAAACAAGATTTGTCCCTAGCTACGTAGCGCAGGTGGGGGCGGGAATTTTAAAAAAGGCACAGAGTTTTATGGTGTTACGTTTTTTTTGTATAACCTTAAAGAGCATTTGCAATATCAAATTGCAACCCAGTTTGAATTTTGTGCATCAGCATTTGTTTATTTTTTATTGCATGTGTGGTCCATGCACCGTGATTGACGTTCTTGTTTCATCTGTGGTCCATATTTACTGTGATTGACTTTCTTTGGTGGACATGAATTCGACAGGTATATGAATAGACTGTCGTTGAATGCTATAATTATAATTTCGTGTTAGTGCTGTGGTTTTATTTATTTATATTTATGTATATTTACTTTTTTAGGTGGTCAGTGTGGTGAAGTGGTGTCAAAGATTGGCAGGAAAACGTCTCAGGTTACGACTGTAACCTATGTTCCCTGAGAACAGGGAACTCGACACTACGTCATTGACGCTTTGTCGTTGACGCTTTGGGGAACGCCTCAGGCGTGACAGATGTCTGAAATCAAATATCAACTCACAGCAATCATGTTGACCGGCAACAGCCCGTGAATCATCAGCTTGATTGATTAACGCGCGACCTGGATGTTTAAAAGACATCCTATCGTCTGAAGGGACTGTTGCAGGCAGGCCCCGAGGCATGGCAGGGAGACGTAGTGTCTCGTTCCCTGTTCTCAGGGAACATAGGTTATAGTCGTAACCTGAGACGTTCCCTTTCGAAGGGAACTCAACACTACGTCATTGACGCTTTGGGGAACGAAATACCCACTCCGCCATACTGAGGGGAGTGCATGCCCAAAGGCAGTGACAACTGTCAGAACCAGTAATTCAGAAAACACTGGAACCACTCACCCTTAGGTCACATCGGGCTGTCAGTGACAGCACTCCCTACCGGTCATAGCCCAAGCTAATGAACCAAGAAACCGCCAGAACATAGTTAATGGGGGGTATATCTGGGCCAGCTCAAAGGCTTAGGACCACAACTTCCAATAGAAGGGGTCCTTTTTAGGGAACCCGAGGGACCCCCAGCCAGTCACTATTCAGGGGAGCATGACTCCTGAAATACCACCAGGCTGGCCTGGTGATCTATACTAAGACACATAGTCTGGCCATTGCCTGTCTGTCCGAGACAGAGCCTCTGGAAGTTGTCTTGGATAAGGCATCCAGAAACCGAAGGCCTGCGAAGCTGGCAGAAACCATTCAGTTCCGGATCACAGAGACGGGATCTCCCGGAGAGTGTGACCCAACCTCAAGAAACGACGGAAGTCGTCCACTCAATCCACGGGTCTACCCAGTGCTCGCTCTGAACACTGGGGAAGTAAGAGAGGGTTCAAAACCAGGAAGGTCTACTGAGACCTAAGACTTGATGACCTCCTCATGTGGGGAGCTCCAGTACATGAGGGCTCATATCAGGAAGGCCGGTGAGGCCTGTAACCTGGCGACCACAGTATGTGGGAGCTCATACTCAGGAAGGCCTGTGAGGCCTGAAACCTGGCGACCACAGTAAGTGGGAGCTCATATTCAGGAAGGCCGGAGAGGCCTGTAACCTGACAGCCACACAATGTGGGGCTACCTTCAGAAAGGCCTAATGAGGCCTGTAACCACAGAATGTGGGAGATAGCTTGAAAGGGAAGCGCCTGTC
This sequence comes from Vimba vimba, assembly GCA_022828995.1. Classification (NCBI taxonomy): domain Eukaryota; kingdom Metazoa; phylum Chordata; class Actinopteri; order Cypriniformes; family Leuciscidae; genus Vimba; species Vimba vimba. The sequence goes on from CM040821.1 coordinate 27,542,012, forward strand.
GTAAAACATTGCGACAGAAGACACATCTAGAGTGGGACCCAAGGTGAAGAACCGGAGTCTGAGCCACGTAAAAAAGGGAATGAAGCGGCCAGCGCATAACCCTTACCATAAATATGAATTTTAGAAAGTACACGACATGAAAGTCCGTGTGCTTAGCCATTCCGAATCCAGGAAGGCCTGGTGAGGCCTGAAACCTGGCTACCACAGTAGGTGGGGGCTCATATCAGGAAGGCCTATGAGGCCTGTAACCTGATGACCACAGCATGTGGGAGCTCATACTCAGGAAGGCCTATGAGGCCTGTAACCTGGTGACCACAGTAGGTGGGAGCTCATACTCAGGAAGGCCGGTGAGGCCTGAAACCTGGTGACCACAACCTGTGGGAGCTTACTTTCAGGAAGGCCTGATAAAGCCTGTAACCTGACAACCACACCATGTGGGGGCTACTTTCAAAAAGGCCATAAATATGGATTTTAGAAAGTACACAAAACGAAAGTGTGTGTACTTAGCCATTCCGAATCCAGGAAGGCCTGGTGAGGCCTCTAACCTGGCGACCACAGCATGTGGGAGCTCATACTCGGAAAGGCCGTTGAGGCCTGTAACCTGGTGACCACAGTGTGTGGGAGCCCATCAGAATGTGGAAGTTAGCTAGAGAAAGGCGTCTGTCGTAGCATACTTCGACGACAGGACGCATCTAAAGTGGGACCCGAGGTGAAAGACCGTGGTCTGAGCCACATAGGAAGGGACTGAAGCGTACAGCGCATGACCCTTATCATAAAATATGGATTTGAGAAAGTACACAAGACGTTCAGTCGTGTGACTTACCATAAGTATGGGTTTAAGAAGGTACGGAGCGTACGTACCAAAAAGAAAAATAGATGAAGTAAAGGTGCATGTACTTGACCACTGAATGTGGGAGCTTAACACTCAGGAAGGCGAAGAGGCCTGAAACCTGGCGACCACAGCATGTGGGAGCTCATACTCAGGGAGGCCTATGAGGCCTGAAACCTGGTGACCACAGTATGTGGGAGCTCATACTCAGGAAGGCCTATGAGGCCTGAAACCTGGTGACCACAGTATGTGGGAACTCACATTCAGGAAGGCCGGATGAGGCCTGTAACCTGACATGAGGAAGCTCATAACTAGGAAGACCTGCAACCACGGTGTGTGGGAGCTCATACTCAGGAAGGCCGGGTGAGGCCTGTAACCTGACATGTAGAAGCCCATCACCAGGAAGGCCGGTGAGGCCTGTAACCTGGCGATCACAGTATGTGGGAGCTCATAACCAGGAAGGCCTGGCGAGGCCTGTAACCTGGCGGCCACAGTATGTGGGAGCTCACATTCAGGAAGGCCGGGTGAGGCCTGTAACCTGACATGTAGAAGCCCATCACCAGGAAGGCCGGTGAGGCCTGTAACCTGGCGATCACAGTATGTGGGAGTTCATAACCAGGAAGGCCTGGCGAGGCCTGTAACCTGGTGACCACCGTGTGTGGGAGCTCATATTCAGGAAGGCCTAGTAAGGCCTGTAACCTGATACCCCAGTATGTGGGAGCTCATAACCAGGAAGGCCGGATGGGGCCTGTAACCTGGCGACCACAGTATGTGGGAGCTCATAACCAGGAAGGCCGGATGAGGCCTGTAACCTGATGACCACAGTATGTGGGAGCTCACATTCAGGAAGGCCGGTGAGGCCTGTAACCTGACATGTGGAGGCTCATAACTAGGAAGGCCTGGTGAGGCCTATAACCTGGCGACCACAGTATGTGGGAGCTCATACTCAACCACCGTATGTGGGAGCTCATACTCAGGAAGGCCTAGTGAGGCCTATGACCTGATAACCACAGTATGTGGGAGCTCATATTCAGGAACGCCTGGTAAGGCCTATCACCTGGTAATAAGCCACAATATGTGGGAGCTCATATTCAGGAAGGCCTGGTGAGGCCTATAACCTGATAACCACAGTAAGTGGGAGCTCATACTCGACCACAGTATGTGGGAGCTCATACTCAGGAAGGCCTAGTGAGGCCTCTGACCTGATAACCACAGTATGTGGGAGCTCATATTCAGGAAGGCCTGGTGAGGCCTATAACCTGATAACCACAGTAAGTGGGAGCTCATACTCGACCACAGTATGTGGGAGCTCATATTCAGGAAGGCCTAGTGAGGCCTATGACCTGATAACCACAGTATGTGGGAGCTCATAATCAGGAAGGCCTGGTGAGGCCTATAACCCGTGAAGCCTATTACCTGAATACCAATAATGTTGTTTGTTTTTTTTCATTTTAATTCCTCAGAATTAAATGCAGTCTTTTTTTTTTTCTTTTTTTTTTAACCCTCTGGGGACCAAGAACGCGCCGGCGCGTTTTGCTCGTTTTTTTTTTTTAGCAATGAAAATAAACACTAAATGCTCTGTTAATTTTGATCTTTCATTTTCGTGTAATACATCAATCGATCCTGTTCAGTTTCTATTTTTTTTCTGTATACTCACAATAAAAATAAAGTGTTTTGCTTTTTGACAAATAAAGAAAAATTAACATGATGCGATTTCTCCCTTCTCTCTGTCAGTAAACTCCCATTTGAAACGCGTTCGAAAATGATCTATAACTCCGCGAAAATTCAGTCAAACAGGCAAACAGACCCACGGGCATAAAGCTTGAGATTGCATCTGTTAAATGAAGTCATTTATATAAAAAACAAATATTCTCAGCTTCTGTAATCTGTATAAAAAGAGAGCGAATCCAGTCGAGCTCATTACGAGATCATTCACAGTAATGTGACCACTCCCCGCAGAGCGCGTGCTATTCAAACGCAAATTCTGAGGGGTGTGAAACGCCCACATCAGCTGTAAACAAAGCGCGTCGCGATCGAGTGAGGCATAATATAGCCTACCTTATGGAGAAAAGATTCCTCAGAACAGTGCTGATATGAGGAGCAATATCTCCTGATATGAGGAGCAGATCCCGCTGAGTAGTGAGGTAGGCTGTTTTCTTTTCTCACGTGTGGAATAACGTTATGGAATAACGTTAGTGTAGGCCTATGCAAACCGCAAAAAGATGAATCGCATTTCTATAATATGACTCGCCTTTCTGTGAGATGAATGTAGGGGACATATTTGTAAAGACTGTTTAGCCTAAATATGAATCGCGCGTCTGTGTGTGAAAGAATAAACTGCTTTGCTATAGCCTACTGAGATGAGTAAAAATCGAATGGAATAATATTGTTATGTTGAAATAAAATGTATTTGTATAATCAACGTATTAAACTGCAAAAAAAAATACTATTTTTGTCAAAAATAAATTCATAGACTAAGATGTTAGATGTTCCAATGTTGGCTATATTCAAACTAATGAATACATCTGATAAAATGTAGGCCTATAATCTTTTTTTTATATATATAGGCTATATATATATAAAGAAAGAGTACAGTTGAAATATTGTTGAAATTGTAATTATTGTTGTAATTGTAACATTTTTAATAAAATAGTAAAACATATTTACAAGAGAGATGTAAGCGAAATCTTAAATGGTCAATATAAGTCTTCTAAATACATCTTTTGTCCTTCCATTGTGGCTCAGTCAGTGTCACACCTGAATGAATGGCTAATTATGCAGAGTCATTATTCAGATTGGGTGGGACACCTTAATCTAAGGTGTAAACTACTCCTCCCCCTCGCATATTGCCTTTCCAAGCAAAACCTGTTTTACACCATTTAAATCAATGTATTTTTTTTTGTGAACGATAAAGCAAGACTATTTTTACATCATTTTAAAGCTAGAACTAAAAGGGAAAACATCCATTAGTCAAAAGTCTTGTGGACACATATTTAATATGTGTTTTGTGTTCTTAATTCAGCAACTTTCATTTTAATTTTTTCCAATAACCACGCATAAACATTATTCTCTTAAAAATACAAACATCTACATACACGTTGCTCGCATATTATGGTAGCCCTGTTTGTGCTATATAGAGTGAATTTACACCTTTGCCATTAACATGTTTATAATTAACTGAAAAAAGCACAAATGTCAGGGCATGTCAGAACATCTCAAGGACCCCAAAAACAGCTTGGTCCCCAGAGGGTTAAAACACTGGATAAGTGAAACACGGTCTGGATGGTAGGCTGAATTAAAATGGCAGAATTAAATGCAGTCATAATCACCAGACAATACTGTTTTGATATTTATCTATACGTTCTCGTAATCTACACACTGCCTCGGCAAACGCGAGATTCGAGCCGTTTAAAATATATTTGGCTTTCATCCCTCGAGAAGAAAGTCAACAGGTGCGAGGTTGAAACATCCAACAGCGCACGGATGCACGCGCGCCAAGATATTTCTCAATGAACACTGCCAGCACCCTCAGGAGCTGACTGTGAATGCCTCGCACCCAAACAGTATTATTTCACAGATCGCGTGCACCACAGGGCTCAGATGCTGAACCCTCCTCCCTCGAGAAAAGGGTCCGACGAGAGCGGAGCGTCTTCAAATGAAAAAACGCTCACAGTTTGCACAAGAGGCTCTCTCGAGAGCCTCTCGTGCGTGCTCTTCTCCCAAGCAAAAAAACGCACAGATCGTGTGCGAAAATTCTCCTTCTTCTCTGCGCGTTTCAGCGATATTCTCCAAACAGACAAACAGTCCCTGAAGACAAAAAGATGTTGTCATGTGTGCAAGGCTCCCTTTTATACATCCAGGTCACGTGTTAATCAATCAAGCTGATGATTCACGGGCTGTCGCCGGTCAACATGATTGCTGTGAGTTGATATTTGATTTCAGACACCTGTCACGCCTGAGGCGTTCCCCAAAGCGTCAATGACGTAGTGTCGAGTTCCCTTCGAAAGGGAACCTTTGTGGTTAAGAAAGGTATTTATTATTAAAGGAATTTTTGCTTAATTTTTAAAAATGTACATTAGTAATTTAAATGCTATTGCAAATGCTCTTTAAGGTTATACAAAAAAATCGTTTTATCATCTCATTTTATGTTGTTTGTATGCATTGTATATTGTTATTACACAAAGTAACTACAGCAGAGGCATTAGAAAAATCAGATATATTGTTATTCAAATGGTTGTTTCTGGAGTTATGTCAATCTGAAATTATGTTATGTCTGTCAAATTAATATATCATAGTTTAGTTATGTTCAATGTTTTTGAAATCGTTTTTTATAATTTAAAGAATAATAATGTTTTGGCTAGATTAAATTGTACAGTCATTTAGAAATTTCTTTTTTTTTTTTTTTTTTGTAGGACATTTTTCACTCAGAAACATTAATATATTTTTTAACATGGTATTTATGTTCAGTGTGAACAGTCAAATGTCAATTGATTGCTGATTATGTAGCCTAATATAGATATAGTAATACAGGCTATATTTGTATTATTTTTTTAATGTCTTAACCATAGTTAGCTATGTAATATAATTTTAGATTTAGATTGCATGTGTGTTTGTGATTTTATTATCAGTATTTGTTGTTTTTGTTTTGTGATACTTTTTGTGTACATGTAACAGTTGTCTGTTTTTTCTAGGGTTGAAGGTGTGTCTGCTGAGTGACTCGATGTGCCATGGAATTGAGGAGCACATTAAAAATATCCAGGCGTTTGTGCATCCTGGTACAAACCTGAGCCGCAGTTTGGCCCAGCATGCCTGCCATTTTGATGACATGAAGGGGCCAATGTTGGTCTTGTTAATGATAGGTACCAATGATGTTGCCAGTGGTGCCAGGCCTCAGATGATTGTGGGCCAGATGCTGGTGCTGATTCGTCGGATTCAGAATGGGCATGATGTACAGGATCTGTACTTTGCTGTGTGTGCAGTGCTGCCACGGCCTGTGGATGACCTGTACACCAAGGCTGGGGTGAAGGAGTGCAATGTTCTTCTGGAAAGGCGTTTTGGGGAGATGGACAATGTGGTGTTTTTGCGCACACACATTCAGTTTTTCTATCTAAGGGAAAAATCACCAGGGATCTCTATGGGAGGGATGGTTTACATTTGAGTTTTGGGGGCAAACAGTGGTTGTTTTTGTTTATAAAGTTTAAAGTTTCTGTGGCATTTTTGTTTCTGTGGCATTTTTGTCACCATGAGAATTTTTTTTTTTTTTAATAAAAATCATTGAATAACAGTTTTGTGTTATGGTATTATATTTCAAATTTCACACCACAATTATAGTGAGGAATATTTCATGTTTATTAATTTTATCAAAGGTTCTAAGAGCACTCATACATTGAAATAATTTAGTAGAGTTTTATATTGAAATCCAAGAAACAAATTATTTTATCACCATTATGCAGTTATTTGTTTGCTTACATAACAAATAAATAAAGTTCAAACAATATTACAATTGAAATACAATAGATACAAATGTAATAAACAGTGCTATGGGTTTTTCAGGTAGTTTTAACAATAGTTTTCAGCTACAAAAATTGAGTAATCAAATATAAAATTGCACAATGTAAACATTGGTTTGGTGTAATCATATTACTATGTATTTTAATGTAATTTGTGAGGTTTTGTTGGCTGGAAGGCAGTAAATTGGTTAAACACTATTTTATAGATTTTTAGAGAACTGCATGAGGTCATCAAAAGTGTAGCCACCATACTGGTTCTCTATTATTCAATGGTTCTTGCTTGTTTTCATAACAAAAGGTCATTTGTTTAAATCAAGCGTGCCGCACAAGCCCTGAAAAGTGAAGCCAAAACGTCTCAATCACCCCCCGGTGACTGGTCCTCGTATAGGTCATAAACCCCGCCTCCCCGTGTTATTCAACGGGACGTGAGACCAACTAAATTAAATTACATTTCAAATATCTTTTTTTCCAAAGGTGGTTTCTTTCATTTGCTGTCGTTTTTATCACGCTGATGTAAGTTCAAGTGTCTGTTTTTAAAATACGTTGGTTTTTAGTTAGTTACGTGATGCTATAAAAACGGTGGTGTAACGTCATGATTGACAGCTGTGATTGACATGTTCTCTGAGCGAAGTAGTCACTGAAGCACCAACGTACATTTTTCGGGAGCTTCAGAGGACTGTATTTACTTTATTTTAACAAGCCTCTTGTCGTACTGCAATCAATTTTTAAAAAGTGCACTCAGGGAGAGTGAGGGCGGATACAGACAGAGGATACAGAACAGAACCCAAATTACAAATGTCTAAGTGGTCATTCTGACATTTGAATAATAAAATGTATTTGTAATGTATGCTGATATCTACCTACAGTTATTCAGTTTAATGTTGTGTTAGCTATATAATGTGTTTTTATTCGTATGTGTAACTGCTACAATGATTTTGTTAACTGCATGTATTTTTAGTTGAGAAAATATTTTATATGTAGGTTTAATTAATTAATTGAAAAACCTATAGGATATAGAACTCGTAATTATATGTAATTTGTAATGCTAGCATAACGCCAATGATTTTGCGTTGTTTAAAATAAATATTGCGTTAGTGTCAGGACATAATAGTTTACACACTAAAACGTTTTCAGATAAATATGCATAAAGGGAGCGATTTGTGTAGAGTACAAGTGAGTGTTGTTTGCACATGGGAGGATATATTGTGTGCATAGTTAGAACAAATTGACAGGAAATTCTTTTGCATTCATATTTTTGACTGTTCCATTTGATTGAGACACAATTGCGTAATTTATAATTTATTAAATATTTATTTTAAAAATGTGTGTTACTTGAATAGGATTGGCTGACACATACAGGAAGTCATTTTTTTACGGGAGTTTTTCTTGACTCAGTGACAGTAGGCACGTTTCCATTACAGATTTACGCAAATCTTTTGCGATTTTTTTCTTCACAATTTCGACAAAAAACTATTGCAAAATGACAGCGTTTCCATTAACCGATGTTATGTTATTCATTTTTTTCTTCTTCAAATTGCCTGAAAAACCACCTCATGCGAGCGTAAAAAAAAATTTTTCGCAATAAATGGGAGTTTAGTATATGTGTTAACCCTTTATGCGCCAAGGTTTTTTTGAAAAAATGCTGGATTTTGACATCAAAATTTCAAAAGCTTGTGGCTTGAAAGGGCTTAAAGATAGAGATCTACTGTAAATTAAAAAAAATGTTGGGGATGACTGAAAGTTTATGTGGGGTGTAAATATACTCATCTAATTTGCATATTATGACGTCATCAGGGGGCGGCCCTCTTGAATTTCATAATATTCAGGAAAAAGTAGATTGATGATGATGAACTGATGTTTGGACTTATTTGCATGTTTTATTTTTATTTTTTTTATTCTCATTCCAAATGATGAGAAAAGAGGAAACCAACAATAACAGGAGAAAGTACTAAATTATTACTATACTATATAGTAGTAAAACGCATGTGAACAGTAGCCTACTTTTTGATCAGTTCATCAGTAATATTCAGGAAAAAATATATATGCAGTGTTTTTTTTTTTTAATCCTCATTCCAAATGATCAGAAAAAGAGGAAATCAACAGTAAAACTATAAGTAACTATAGTAAATCAGAACAAACGACACAATCTGGCCGATCATCTGCAACGCGGAGCCAGTGGCGCTCAGTGAGCCCCCCCCCCCCCCCCCCCCCACTCCACTGAAGGCCTTCCTGGTTTTTTGCTTTCCCTCTTGGAATAGCCCTCAAGCAAAGCAGTAATAATGTCCTGGACGAAGGCCTTCAGTGACTTGTGTGGACCAGGTGCACATTTGGAGTAAATTATATGGGAGTTCACTACACTGATGCTCAGAATTGCATTGAAGATGCGATTGTACCATTTCCTTGAACGGCGTGGAAAGAGGTAGGTTTTCATCCTCTGATCAGAGGTGTCTACTTCTCCCATGAAGGTGTTGTACATCAACGCACACAGGTCTGTTTATCTCACGAAAACCTGTCGCTTTGCTTTGACCTGATACGTTTTCGAACACATGAGTTTCCATGAAGAGACGAGAGCATAGTGAGACGCTTTGTGTCATGCCATGCACAAGCTAACAGTTTGCCATATCTCATGAACACTGGGTCATCTCCTTTGCTCAAAGGCAACTCAGTTTGTCTCAGACACCTCGGCATACCACGCCTTTTGCAGTTCACTCTCCCACATACCAGTGTCATTATGTGCCAGCTCGTTTGCTATGGCTGGTGATATGTAGTAACTATCCATGTACACCTCATGCCCTTTCCCTGTGTATTGGGCCATCAGCTGATGAACAATTAGATGGGTGGCACCTAAATCAGCATCAGCATTTTGGCCAGTGTACATGGACCACTGCAAAACATAACCTGAGCTGGCCTCACTCAAAACATACACCTTGTAGCCATACTTGTCAGGTTTTTTAGGGTTGTATTGTTTCAAGGTGGACTTTCCCTTGAATGCTATGGTCATTTCATCCAGAGAAAGCTCCTTGAGTGGACAATAAACGGCTGAGAAAAGCGGAATTATCAGGTCAATTACTGGACGCACCTTGAACAGCCTGTCATGACCTGGCTGACCCCTCCCCACATACTCACTATTGTTTGTGAAATGGAGGAAAGACAGAATGATCTCAAATCATTTGTTGTGAGGTTCCAGAAGTCATCAGTCAGAAAAAGCACATCTCCCGGCTCTCCCACGCACAGCACGGCCACTTCCACCTCAAGCCGCTCTGACTGGATCCAAAGAGCTATCGCTACTTCCAGCCCTATTTCTTCTACCCCTGCTGCCTTTACCTCTAGCAACAGCTCTCCTATGTACACTAAGACCTCGTCCACCCCTGCCACCCCCATCCCCGTTGGGCAAATGGTCAAAATGATCTGTTTGAGCTTCGTGAACACTCGCGCCTTGCGCGGCAAAGTTGTACCGGGAGAGGCCGGGCGGCACCATTGCGCGGCAAAGATGTACCGGGAGAAGCGCGGGCGGCACCATTGTGCGGCAAAGATGTACCAGGAGAAGCGCGATCATTAGATGGCTGATCGTCATTTCCAAAAGGCAAATATTCCCCTTCAGAGTCAGAATCGGTGAATAACATTTGCAAAACATCCTCACGGTACAACTTTGTTTTTATTAGCCATTTGACGATTTTCTCTCACAAATCTCACAATTTACTCAGACACTCTGAACTGAACTGCTTCCGCATCAATGACACGATCGCTCACTTGCTCTGCTGTTTCCTCCAACACTTTGAATAGGAACATGACGTCATTTTGGTCTTGAATCGAAGTATTACATGTCTGCCATCTAGTGGTAGGGAATACAAATGAGATATTACACCATATTAGGATCTACAGCCTGTTTTATTAAGTATGACGTCTTGGCGCAATTTTGCGACTTGGCGCTTAGAGGGTTAAGTATATGCGTGAATATTGTTTATAGTTGATTAACTGTATACTGTGTTATTGGCTGATTTTTCCCCAAGTAAATTTGCCAGTATTAATGATGAAGATGTGGAGGCGGTACGACAGGATTTTCAACTGTCAACAGTAAGTAATAAATGTGGTTAATGTAATTTATGAATTAATGTAATAATGTGATAACATCAAAAAGTCAGTGGTTGATTTTAAAAAAAAAAAAAAAAGTGAACATAAAAACATTCAGTTTTACAAAAGATGGTTAAAGTCCATGTGGTACGCCTACATAAATATAATGATAGCCTAATTAAAGGCTTTTAACTATAAAGTATTGTTATATTATTTAATTTGGCTTTAATTTGTTTTGTTGGTTGTTGAAGCCAGTTTAAAAAGTAATGTCTAATGTGCCTATGTGAATGTCAGACAAAGAATCTTGTGCTTAAGTAACTGATACCTAACTTAAAAGCATCCGTGCAGCATCATGTAAAAATCAAGGTTGCCCTTGCATAGGCAATACTGTGCCCGAAATTCGCATCAGAAATTTTCACACGTTAAAAAATAAATACGACGTCAAGTAATGTCAATCACACTTTCGAAACTTTCGTCTGTCATAAAAAAAAATTCGGATCAGGTTCGATTTTCTGCGTTTTTTGCATCTGTACCAGCATTTTAATGGTGTTTTGACAATGCGACTGTAATGTGTATTCATGTGATCCTTAATAGATTTTTTTGGTGTCTTTACTAGAAAGGACAGTGTGTGACTTTACATGCTAAACAACATAATAGCAGTTTCTTCCACCGTCGGGCCGAATGGTAGCCTGGTTGACACTAGACCCTTCTCAGTTGTGACTGAGAGTGGGTCTGGGAAAGGTTAATTCATAGCCTGTTTCCAAAGAGGCGTCACCAACGGACATCGCTCAAATGCCTCTGGGCGCAACTGTATAGACCTAAAACCAATAAGAACGATCGTCATCGTGTAAAGCCCGCCTCAACGTTTGTGATTGGTGCCACGATTTGGAAAGATTGGAAATGGGCTTGAATGGGCTCTTGGCCAGACAGACTTGCAGCGCAAATATTAATTTGCTGGAAGTTCGTCTGGGTTTTCCCAAGCTAGCCGAAAGGCTCTTCCTATAGACTTATATAGACAGACGCCCTATTGACGCTACTGCCTACTGGCGCGGAGGAGCCGTGGGGCCGCCATCTTAAACCGGTCACCCGCTCCATTCAGTGTAATCTGTTTGGCAGGTGCAATGAGCTGTCAGCGCATTTAATTAATCATACCTCACTGAATACCGAACTAATTTTCACGTGTTTTTTTCCCTGTAAAGGTCATTCATGTAGCTATGAAACAGACACTTGGTTCTGAGTTTTTTATTATTCATAGTGGGTTTAACAGTAATAGAATATTGTGATATATGATATAAAGTGACCAGACGTCCGAGATCAAAACTGGGAACATAATCTCCAAAAATGGGGAAAAAACTGGGACATTTTGATTATCAATCTGATTGAAAAACCTAATGTTGTGTCTTCAAAAACAAAACAAGGACAGAAGTAGTTTTTTTCTGTATTTAGCCAGGGATAGTAGGGGTTGGAACGATTCGTATTGAACCGAAACGGTATGGGCGTCACGGTTTGGTGGAATATACATGGAGAATACACGGTATAAAAATAAATAAAACTTGTGTGCAAATTAATTAATGTAATGTAGGGGTGGGAATTGGCAAAAATTTGACGATTAAATAGTATTGCGATATTTGGGCCATATTCAATATTATTGCGATTCTTAACATATTGCAATACAGCAAGTATTGCGATTCGATCTGCAATATATTGCAATTCATGTCCCCCATATTATTCAAAGGCATTACAAAAAATGAGGAAAATAAGACTGCTCAACTCACTTCAAATGTCACATTAAATCTGTGAACATCTTCTACACATTTACTGAAGTGCAACTTAGGAGGGTAGTGCAAAAACTTTGTCCTTGAACATTCAGGACACAGGACCTTATTACAGAACGTAATTATATGAACGCGTCACCAACGCATTAGCACCAAAAACATGGAGATTTTATTTTAGAGAATAATTACACAACCTATTCGATATTCTATAATTCTATAATTAAATAAACTAATCGAATATTCAAAAATTGTGACTCATCCCTGCATGTAATCTCTTGTTTTTTCCCCAAAATCTTCACTCACGTCGCGATTTTCGAAGGGGATTATAAACGTTTCTTCCTTGGTTCGCTTTTAATCAGGCCTATTATATTCACATTCTTTACTGTGGTAAAGTAGGAAAACGTTGTAGGACAGATAGCCTACATTTTTACTTGTACGTCAGATTCATTTCAACATAGTTTTTGCTTGTTATTATGTAAGGCGCATCAAGTTTATTTGTAAAGTGTGTTTTACATGCGCGGGTGATTTTTAGTTTCGCTCTCACTGGCAGCGCAATTTCAAACATAGCTTAAATGTCTTGCCCTTGTGGAAGATTAAATTAGCTCTTCATACCTTTTACAACAAGTAGAAAACATGAAGATATCAGAAAATAGATCGATGGTCTCTTTCCTCCTCGTGTCTCACATCCCTCTCAAAGCGCAGAGCGGTAGGCTTCATGTGGAATCACGCGTCTTTGTGTGGAAGTATTAAAAGAAAGTTGTTGTTTTTTTGTTTTTGTTTTTTTAAATAGATTTAACTTTTCTATTTAAGTTTACAATATTTACTGATATTTATTTCAATGCTTTACAGGCTTTGTGTTTCTTTGACGGAATTGCTCAAATAAACACTTTTTTGCTCGAATAAACACTATATTTTTTTTATTTCAATTTTCAAAACAACCCCCCAACAATCGCAGGTAGTTGGTCCATTACCACCGCAGTGGTAAAAAACTGCCACCGTCACAGCCCTATAACCCGAAAGTAAAACAGATAATTTTATTATTAAATATTGCAATACTTTGCGCTACTGTATCGATATAATTGCGTGCGCAAAATATTGCAATACTGAACAGAATAGATTTTTTTCCCCCACCACTAATGTAATGCGGAACTATTGTTAGATACGCGGGTTGTTTAGGGACACCTAATTTGTAGTCTTAGCTCTGTGGCTATAATGAACAGGCTGCGATGCGATGTCAAGAGGCGCAGGCGATCAAACAGTGGAAACATAAAAACATACTCTGTCATTTTGTTCATACAGGACATCATTGAAATTGCAATTTGTTTACTTATATTTGTGTACACTCGCAATAAAACACAACATTGTGTTTTTTGTCAAACTGTAAACACTTTTCAAACTGTAACTTAAAACTGTCACCTCACCAAAATCACACAGTCACACATAGTCGGGTGAACACCGGTAAAGTTAACATAGCCTAGCTTGCTGGCTATGATTTCAACAGTAATATCAAAGATCCTTGCTCCACCTCAACTCTCTGGTAATATTATATTCACAAAATATAACCAATAGTATGGTAATGTTAAATTTTACTTATGAAAAGTAATCCCCGAGCCCTTTTAGCGATGGTCTGCCAATTTAAGCAGGTATATATTGTAAAGTGTCCTGCATCTTAACTGCTGCCACGCAAAGTAACTAGGAATACGACCGGTTTAAGATGGCGGCCGCATTTCTCAGTGCCCAGCGGCCAATAGGGTATCTAGTTTCTATATTATATCTATGGCTCTTCCCACCTTTCCAGTGCACACGACATTTGCATACGATTGGGAATTTCAACCCCTAGTGTCAGTCGCATGGAACTTTGAAATTGGTCGTGAAGCAACGTAAGGTAAAATGAATGATTTTAATTAATGTAATGCATGGATGAATATATCCACACTAAACAAATGACTCTCTATACATCTAAAATAAAAACATAGTAGATTTTATAGAGTTAATCAAAGAAATGTTTAATAATTATAAAAAAAAATTTTCTGCCATAATTATTAATTACTGATATTTTGTAGAAATAGCATTTACAGAATGACGTTAAAGTGTTAAAATATTGGTAATTCTGGCTTTGCTCTCATAGTTTTGATTAGAATACATCACATCCAGTTGACTTGGTAGATCTCTTGAAGTGATGTCGCTTCTCAATTGTTCACTTCTGTTGCCTGGTTACCAGTTTCTGTGTAACTGTTAATAGTGTTTTTTGTGTGAAGAAAGGAAAGATAAATTAATAGCAATAGCTGATCGTTCTTCACAATGACAACGACTGATGCGTTTGTATTTCATTACACATTGAAAAAATTTAACCATAGTTGATTCGGATCAACACAGAATGGAATGGTTTTGCAATGAGAACCGTTCAGGACAATTGTTGAAAAGAGGCTATAATGTAATATTTGAAGAACGACAGTCAAGGGAAGCTCTGTTTCTTAACATTTAATAGGAGCGCAAGAAAAAAAATATATTTCATAAGTGTAACTCTAACTCAACAATTTTAAAGAGTCCGTGCCCTACAGCACTGGTATCACAAAACCTTCACTGGCACATGACACTTAAATACAGATGTACCTCACACTGGCAATATGTTTGAAATTTTGTAATGTGTTTAATTGACATTTATTTTAAAATATCACTGATTTAGGCTATTTAGGGATTTGTTTCACTAATCACTGGAGGTGTTATATTGGTATTTATTTTAATAGTCATATTTCTAAAGTGTTCATTCATGTTTTTTGTTTTTTTTTCTTGTTTTGATGGTTGGTTGTATTTGCAGTATACCTGTTTGGACAATGCTATGACTCGCCTGAAGGTTTATTCACAGTGTTTGCAAATAAATAAAAGGGCTATGGAGCTGCTGGTACGTCAGGTGCGCTTGAGGCGTTGTGCTGAACAAAAACTTGCTCTAGCAAAAAAAAGAGCTCCAGGCAACAAAGAGCCAACTGGGCAATGCTCTTCAACAGTTGGAGGTTGCCCAGGCATCTTTTGTGTATGTACGTGAAGGTAAGTATTTAGTTTTGTTTTGTATTTTGCAAAAGACAAGACTGTCATGGTATACATGTGTAATTATATTACCATAATATGTATTTTTTTTTGTTGTTGTTGTTGGCTGGAATAGAGTTAAGTGGTCAAACCACTGATCTAAAATAGAGAAGAAGATTGGTTTTGTTTGTCAGTCAGTGATGCTTTGTGTTAGTGCCCCTTGAACACTTCTATTGACTTTACAGCCTGATTGCAGTTTATTGCAATACAGTCATTTCAGTAAGTCAGAGTCAATATGAATACTGAAGTAACTGATTGAGTTTTGAAGTCACACTATTACATTTCAAAGTATGTGAGATATTAAATGAAAGGTGTTTTTAATTATTTTATCTAAATCTAGGTTAATCATGTCCTGTGTTGTGTTATTTCATCACAGTTTTAAGAAGAATAATATTACTGGGTATAGTATTTCAAATTGAAAGTAAACTTTAAATATGTAGGAATTCCATCAACAACTGACTATTTAAAATTTTGGCATTGAGTGTATGGTGCTATATAGTGTAGCAATGTTGTTGATTGCATTGTAGCAAATCAGCTCAAATGAGGGGAATATCTATTTAATAATTAATTAAGAGAGCGTTTGCTAATCGGCAATATGTCGCCGCGACGTCGGCATCTGATCGCAAATGATCTCCAGCCGATGTTTGAACGATGCAAAAGCTGTAAATCCCGGCCGCTCTGTATGGGCTTTCTAGGCTGAACCTTTCGGGTTACTCCTTTACATTAGACACAATGCGCTGCTTTCATTGACACACACACACACACACACACACACACACACACACACACACACACACACACACACACACACACACACACACACACATAATTTGCACTCAGAGAGCGGAGATAACGCTGCAACAGAAACTAGTCAACGCTGCCCCGCAACTTTCATTAATAAAATAGCTTCGATACTTAACACATGCAACTTTCATCACTCAAAATGGCCATATTCGATAGAAAAAAAGTCGAGTGGAAATAAATGTCAGTCTAACGGTTTAACATTTCTATCATAAAACAGTTGACTAATATGATTTGCAACTTCCATCCCATCTCGCATTATTTCAATGTTAAACTGAACTGATGGAATACGTGCCCTGCTTCTGTAAACAGTAAACCCCGCCTACTTTGATTTGATTGGGTATCTATTTGGATTGTCGCTGTTAGACCACTAAGGTAGACCAACCTAAAATGTAACTTGAATTTCTAATATTGGGGGGACAATTTGGCCATTTCTAATTGTTGTTATTAACATATAAGACTTGTCCCCCTCAACATAGCCTATATGGTGGTATACAGCCCTGGGGCTACTTGAATATCCAACATGAAAAACAATATGAAAAAAAGTAGGCTATACTAACATCAAAAAATGATCCTCTTCATTTTGTGTGTGTAACATAATGTGTATAATGAACAGACACGATTCAAAGTTAAGACGCTTTAATATAGAACAAAAAAATAATTTCAGGAGAAAAGGGATTAAAAAGGAACAGGAACAATAGAAACGCAGTCTCTCTTCTCTTCCTGGCAGCCTGTAACAGAGTGAAAAAACATAGGGAAAAGCAGTTAAGACTTTGCTTTAAAAAACAAATAGCCTACATCAACAAATACGTTTTAACTGTGTTCCTTTAGCCAGATTATGGGCTTTAGTCTTTTGATGTCTGCATCTATGCAGTATGTCCCGGTCATCCGTGAAGAGTCACCATTTGTGTTTACCAGTTTAAGGACTGGGTCAGTTTATTTTTGCAGCCCCTGCATGAGTGAATTATCGAATCTCTATCTAGCCATATCAACCAATTCAGCACCATCGCCACGGACAGCACCTGTTAACATCGTACGTAAGAAGGTATAATTTAAGCAACCTCTTATGGTATAGTTCAGGGAACACGCCTAGAAATGGTATACCTTTAGTGTCTTTGTAAGAGAATATATACGTTATCGGGAAATTCAGCACTGGGTGTGCCAGTAGCATTGTAGTACAGCCGTCTGAGCTAAATGGTGTTTGTTTAAAATTGATCGCATGCTACTTATAACGTCATCAAACTCTTACTATTGTGCAGTTATTTTTACTTCACCTATAATGCCACATTGTTTGTAAAATTATATTGTTCCTTTTTTTTATGGGGAGGCAGAAGTCAAATTAAAAAGTCTTCTGATATCTACTGAGCCCTGAATGATCTGGTTAAAGATGAGGTAAATTACTAAAGGCTGAATACAAAACATTCCCTTGTTTAAATTTTTTTAATTTAATTGTATTTTCATGTGTACAGTAGGCCGTCTTTATCAATAAAATGTCAAGGTGCATGTAGGGAACATGTAATTAGGTTGCTATCTTTGCTTGAAAAAGTGTATGAAAATGTGATGAACTGAGCAGCATCAGTGTGGCTTACGGGTATTTACAGTAAGACTGCAAAGTAACAAATCCCTAGATTTTTAGATTTTGAAACCACCTCCTAGATATTTAAATTGCACTGCCTGAGCTGTAGTTTCATCGATCAGCCCACCTTCACAGCTGTGGTCTCTGCCTCCGCTGCCCTTCAAGTCTATCTTGACTCAGCCTGAGCCAGTTTTGAATGGCTGTTTCCACCTCAGCCCTCAGTTATGTGTGCCAGGGCACCATTCCTAAGAACTGTCACTACAAGAGAAAATATAAGGGGAAATATTAATATTAAGGGGAAAAAACACCATCAGGGAAGTACCAATTGTACCCACTACCTATGTCACCAATAAATGTATCATCTACAATAATGTGTGGGGGTGCGTGTAATTTACTACCAATATAACACCTGGTAGAACATACACAATACATTTATCAACCTTTTACCTTCCATTCTAAAAATAACACCCTCACCATCCCTTCAACTTGTTCTATTATAAAACAACTCCCACAAACCATTTTTTCCTAACCTCTAATCTCCCTTTTGACTCTTTGTAATTGTAATTAGTGTTTGTGAATAAATACTGTAGTCATTCATTTTTTTTGTAGAGGTGGTAAGTTTATAAAGTGCAAACAGAACCTCTAAACACTGCTATTTTCAAGTCTGATATTACTTATAAATATTTTACTGTTTTTATAAAGTTCAACTACTTTTTTTACAGAGGTCCTTGTACAGTATTTTTGACCTTGTTTGGAGATTCAAGCAGGGGAGTGCAGCTACTTTTATACCAATGATATGCTCATCTCAGGGGCACACGTCCTCTTCCATTGGGCATGTGGATTAGAGGATTCTTTTGTGTCCCATTACACATCACGGTTTTCTCTAGAGCGGCTATATATATAAAATAACTAAAATAATAACTTTTTTACAACAAAAATGAACCATCACTGAACTTATTTAAGCTGGAGTGTGATGCTATTTTCTTCTGAAACAAACTTTGTTTCATTATTTTCCTGTTATCTCTGTAAAGCTGCTTTGAAACAATCTGTATTGTAAAAAGCACTATATAAATAAATGTGACTTGACTTGACTCCCACACCATGGCTCAGTATCCATTTAAGTTAGCACACCTCCTCAAGAGCTACATTAAGAAAATCACTAACACTGACGTTATCAGTCTCTGGACCAGCCCAGTGGTCTGCAGTCAGCACAATCTCGTTACCAGTCTGTGTCCCAGCCCAGCAGTCTGCAGTCAGCACAAGTCCGTTACCAGTCTGATGTCCCAGATTAATGGCCTGCAGTCAGCACAATCTTGTTACCAGTCTGTGGACCAGCCTAGTGGCCTGCAGTCAGCACAAGCCCGTTACCAGTCTGTGTTCCAGCACCGCAGTCTGTAGTCAGCACAAACCAGCTCTCAGTCGGTGTCCCAGATCAGCAGTCTGCAGTCAGCATAATCCAGTTATCAGTCTGTGGATCAGATCAGTGGCCTGCAGTCAGCACAATCTCGTTACCAGTCTGTGTCCCAGCCCAGCAGTCTGCAACCAGCACAAGCCCGTTACCAGTCTGTGTCCCAGCCCAGTGGTCTGCAGTCAGCCTAATCTCGTTACCAGTCTGTGTCCCAGCCCAGCAGTCTGCAGTCAGCACAAGCCCGTTACCAGTCTGATGTCCCAGATCAATGGCCTGCAGTCAGCATAATCTTTTTACCAGTTTGTGGACCAGCCCAGTGGCCTGCAGTCAGCACAAGCCCGTTACCAGTCTGTGTTCCAGCACCGCAGTCTGTAGTCAACACAAGCCTGTTACTAGTCTGTAGACCAGCCCAGTGGCCTGCAGTCAGCGCAAACCAGTTCTCATTCTTTGTGCCAGATCAGCGGCCTGCAGTCAGTACAATCTCGTTACCAGTCTGTGTTCCAGTTCAGTGGCTTGCAGTCAGCCTAATCTCGTTACCAGTCTGTGTTCCAGTTCAGTGGCTTGCAGTCAGCCTAATCTCGTTACCAGTCTGTGTTCCAGCCCAGCAGTCTGCAGTCAGCACAAGCCCGTTACCAGTCTGTGGACCAGCCCAATGGTCTGCAGTCAGCACAAACCAGCTCTCAGTCTGTGTCCCAGCTCAGCGGCCTGCAGTCAGCTTTATCCCGTTACCAGTCTGTGTCCCAGCCCAGCAGTCTGCAGTCAGCACAAGCCCGTTACCAGTCTGTGGACCAGCCCAATGGTCTACAGTCAACACAAGCCCGTTACCAGTCTGTGGACTAGCCCAGCATTCTGCAGTTAGCACAGTCTCATTTTCAGCCTGTGTCCCGGCCCGTCAGTCTGTAGTCAGCACGAGCCCATTACCAGTTTGTGGACCAGATCATTGGCCCGTAGTCAGCACAATCCCGTTACCAGTCTGTGTCCCGGCCCAGCGGCCTGCAGTCAGCACAAGCCCGTTACCAGTCTGTGGACCAGCCCAGTGGCCTGCAGTCAGCACAATCCCGTTACCAGTCTGTGGACCAGCCCAGTGGTCTGCAGTCAGCCTAATCTCATTACCAGTCTGTGTCCCAGTCCAGCAGTCTGCAGTCAGCACAAGCCCGTTACCAGCCTGTGGACCAGCCCAGTGGCCGGCAGTCAGCACAAACCTGTAACCAGTCTCTGGACCAGCTCAGTGGTCTGCAGTCAGCACAAGCCCGTTACCAGTCTCCGGACCAGCCCAGTGGTCTGCAGTCAGCACAACTCCGTTACCAGTCTGTGTCCCAGCCCAGTGGCCTGCAGTCAGCACAAACCAGCTTTCAGTCTGTGTCCTAGATCAGCGGCCTGCTGTCAGCACAAACCAGTTCTCAGTCTGTGTTCCAGATCGGCGGCCTGCAGCCAGACTAATCTCGTTACCAGTCTGTGTCCCAGCCCAGCAGTCTGCAGTCAGCACAGGCCCGTTGCCGGTCAGTGGACCAGCCCAGTGGCCTGCGGTCGGCCTAGTCTCGTTGCCGGTCTGTGTTCCAGCCCAGTAGTCTGCGGTCAGCACAGGCCCGTTGCCAGTCTCTGGGCCGGCCCAGTGGTCTGCAGTCAGCACGGGCTGGCTCTCAGTCTGTGTCCCAGATCAGATCGGCCCGTCAGTCTGCAGTCAGCACAGGCCCGTTACCAGTCTGTGGAACAGCCCAGCAGTCTGCAGTCAGCACAATCCAGTTACCAGTCTGTGTTCCAGCTCAGCGGCCTGCAGTCAGCACAAGCCCGATACCAGTCTGTGGAAAATCTTACTAAATTTTACTAAAACATGGTAAAAGGTTATGGTAGGACAACAGTTAAATGCACTGATTATGATTATGTATGTATGTAAAAATATATCACCTCTATATAAAATAAAAATAAAATAAAGTTGTCCTCCGAAGAGGGGGGGTGGAGGTGGGAGAAAAAAAAAAGAAAAAAAAAAGAAAATCACTAACAACAGTATTTACACACACACACACACACACACACACACACTTACAATTACAAAAAGTGACAGGTGTAAGTTAACTTGTAAGTTTGCCATGTAAACATGTGTTGTTAACATTCAAGGGTATGTAAACTTTGATCAGGGCCATTTTGGTGTTTTCAGTTATCATGATTAAAAAAAGTAGCCAAACAACTTTGTGATAAACGGCCAATATTGTGACCAATATCCTTAAAAGTATTTTGCATGATCAGTTATATTTTGCAAAAAAATGGCAGTATTTAACAACATCTTCCGTTGTATGCAAGCTTTTAAGCACAATTATATACGAAACAGGAATATTGATGAAGTCTCCCTTGATGGGATTGTTACTGCTAACCTAGTAAAACTTACGCAGTAGAATTTCACGCACTGGTCGTGACTTTATGCCAGTCTTCTGTCCTCTCCCACACCAGTTTAGTTGAGTGGCCAGTTCTGGGGTAAATACTTTCCTGCAGACTCGCCACACTGTTTTTTTCACTGTTTCCCCTGGTTATGGACAGCTTTGCGATCTGTAATAAAATACAAAATCAAAGCAAATGTTACTACAGGCAGTCAAAATCCTATTTTCTGTCACTTGTCTTAGTTCAACCCTCCTGCTTGGATTTGTGCAGGCCAACAAACAACTGACTCAACTAATCAACTCCCCATTTTGATGTTGCCCACTGTATATACACTTCAAAGTATTAGAGGACATACCGTGTGTTTCTTAAAATCGGCATCTTGCCGAAGCCTTTCATCAAAACTGTTTAGTTCTTCCAATGTGGAAATTGGAAGAACTTTTGGATAGTCATCATGGCTTTCTTGTTGTAAAGCCCTGTTTTGAGTTAGGGACTGGACGATTGTCATCAAATGGTCCAGCTTGAGGTGAAGTTCCCCTAATTGTTCTAGGACAATCCTTTCAACTGCTGTTAGAAATACAGCAACAATTCCATTATTAAACTTATCCTAAAAAGAGCAGTTTACCGACATCAAAAGAAAGATGTGACCAAACGTACCAGTGCAGTTAGTTGGCATGCGTTGATGGGTAGGAAGGCAATATTTTGGTTCTAGGGAAAGATAGATATGTCACATGTAGGTCAGGAAACATTCAGTGGACCCCAATGAGGTAATTAGGATTAAATAGCTTACGTTCAGGAAAGCCCAGCCCTTCATCGGGCAATGGAGTTGGATGCCGTTCCTCCACTTCGTCTGGCCTCCAACTAACCGTTGTTACTTGGAAATAATAATATAAAATCATTACCTCATGTTTGTGATTAGTGAAAGGATCCTAAAAAATCTAGTAACTCTGCACATGTTAGGTTAAGTACAAAGGCCTACTGGCCATTATTTCTGAAAGATGCTTACATTCAGTGTAAGCTGGCCTTTGATGACAGTCTGTCTCTAGTCTGGCCTCCAATTCTTGCCTCCAATTTGATGTCATGCCTTTGAATAAGAAATAATGTATTGATGTTAGTAACACATGTCTCGCAAATATAATCAGAAATGCTTGAGTTAGAGATTTTCTTACATACACCATATCTACACTATGTCATATATCTTACGTTGAGAAGAATGCATATTCTGTTGCCAGGCTGGAACAGGGCTATGGTTGCTGTGGGAGGACACTGGTCGGGGTTTTGAAATCCCTGTTATGAAATAAAAACATTAAAAAAAGATTAGAATAGTATGTATTTGTCACCACAAGCCTTTTGTACATTTTTCAGATACACCATATCTTGACTAGGTCATCACTCTTACGTTGAGAAGAGTCCAAGTTACTTGGTTGCCAGATTGAAACTGGACCATGGTTGCTGTTGGTGGACACTGGTCGGGGCTGTGAAATCCCTGTTACGAAATGAAAACATTACAAAAAGATAAAGCTAGCATGTTTGTCACCACAAGTCTAGCGATGTTTAGTCTTAGATGTGACTTTGATGTGATTTATTTTGACACACAGATTAAAATAAGCTTACCAGCTCTGATGGCATCTGTGGTCTTTGGTCTGACGACTGGTAAGGGAGGAGGGGCTGTTAAGTTTCTTGGAGGGGGTCGATTAAGTCTTTTTGTTTTTTTGGGTGGGCGAGGTTGTGTTTCTGGTAAAGCTACCAGAAGGTCATCTTCCTCTTATGATGTTGATGAGGGTGATGGTGACCTGAGATGTTTGGTCTGTAAATTAACCATTATGAGACTTTTTGATTTTCATGCATAATGTTATGCAATACAAGCAAAGGTGACAACATTTCCCTCAAGCATAAATACATGACACAGTTCCATTACATTTTGTGTGATACAGTTAAAACTCAGACTAAAATGAGGATTATTTCATATTCAACAAATAAATATGTGCTTACTTCCCTTCGTTGTCGTACAGGTGTAACGTCTTGTTCTCTGTCTGTGTTAAGGTCTGATGTTACACATGACCTTTCCCACTTTTCTCTTATTTTGTCATTGAATCTGAAGCCCTTTGATGGATTGGGGGCAACTTTTTTTTTAACATTTCTCAAAATCTGGAACTTGTCACTATACGGGTCCACCAAGCAAGGCCATCTGAATACCACTCCTTTGCCACCGGGCCAGTTTTGCTTTCCTTCTCAAATAGTACTATTAGGTATATATTCACCTAATACAAAATAAAAAAGTGTACTTAATTAATAATCAGTTGGGTAAAGATAAAAATACCACCTGGTACAGGTCATGCATAAAACCAGAAAAATCTCTCACAACCAGTTTATATCAGGGTTTAAAGTTGGCACCCGCCCATCCACCCAATGCAGGTAAAATTTTTAGTTGATAATTCAAGATAATAATTCAAGTCCATATTTTAAAGCTCTTTCTTGAAATTGTAATTGGGCTTGAGTCCGATAATTGATCTGTTAAGTTAGTCCAGCTATAAAAGCTCATAATGCGCAATATATACAATTAATTAATAGCCTGATTCTATGTTTCGGCCTCTAGATGGCGCCTTGTGTTGTTTATTTTGCCACGTGAGTCTGAGTGCTGCACGGAGAGTGCTGACCCTTCAGATGCACATTTAAAACACAGACAGCGAAACGGTATGAATACAGAGCACTACGGTACATGTTGCCATATCATTATAAAGTAATTAATGTGTTGACTAGATGCTGCATTAGCAGAGAAAGAACAGCAGTATGTTTGTCAAGGCTGAGAGGATGCTAACATTAGGCCTCAAGCAGTAAAAACAATATGACAAAAACGCATGAAAACCTGACCCAAATGTTTAATGTCACAATTGTTACATCTATTAGTTTATATCCAGCTGGTCACTTTTATGCAGTATTTGGCAGCGAAGTTGCATATTTAAAGCTAGTGACATGATACTGATATAAAATTGGTTTGACATTTTTTTGACTTTTTAAATTTTGTCGGAGATTCAGGTTCGAAACACTTCAAAAGATCAACAACAATTCAGCATAACGGTTCGTTTTGTAAAGTCTTTACACACAACTGAAAACATAGTTATGTATATTATATTGGATTTCTCTCAATAGATCCTCCTAAATATTACCTTTAATTATACGTTGATTGTAGGTCCAACGTAGTGAAAATGTGAATGTGGCTAGTGAGCAAAAAAACAAAACATTTTACAGTTACTACTTACTGTTCATGTAAGGAGATTGGGGCAGATCAGAGGAAGAAGCTTTGGTGGCAGAGGAGGCAACAGCAAGGGGGCAGACGGACAGACAGCTAGACAGACGGACTGACAGATAGACGAATGTAGGGACGGACGGACTGAAAGACAGACAGACATAATACACAGTACATACACAATTTCATAAGATTGTGGAAAGAGTCAAGCAAGAGTCTGAGAGATGGTAGATGGACAGGAGATGGGATAGTTTTAGTGTGTGTTTGGATTGGTTTAAATTATCAGTTCATGTGTATTAAAGGTACTGCAACAAATTGTCTTCCATGAGGTATAAGGAAAACCTTCCCTTCTACCAGTCCAATACTGCAGTGCTGTGTCATGTCCAAGAGGCCATCTACTAAATGTATGCCAAATGTAGAGGAAGATGTAGGATACTCAAAGGACTCTTGATGGTAAAATGTGGAGTAGACCAGGTATACCTCCTCTTTCTCAACAATTATATTCCTGATCTTTGCTACCTTTCCCTGAATGTAGATGTGGCTTTTGGCTTGGTCAAGTTTAAGGGTGAAAAGTTCTGCATTATATTGGGTGTACTGTTGTGCACAGTGAAACAATGGTGGTAGAGGTCCAGATGTGTGTTCTCTCCTTACACCTAAACTTTCTACTCTCTCCATTTGTACAGACTCTCTCTCTGCAAGCCTCTTCACAACCTGGCAGCAGGGAGATTCTGGTTTCCTGACAAGCCTCTTTAGTTTTTGCATGAAAATTTCAAATTTGAAGGCAGTGAAGGAATCCAGGTTCCCATGCACCTTGACATCTTGTGCAAGGTGTACAAGGTTGTGCACATTGTAGGAAAAGTACATGTCACCATACAGCTTTCCTAAGTGCTGAACAAACAACACAAGCACATCATTTGCATAATCAGTGTACGTCTCAAGCAGCGCCTTGTTTGACAGTATGAACACTCCAACAAAAAAAAAGTAAGAAGTGCTGGTATGCTGCAGTATGCAGGAAATCTTTAAGGAGCACAGGACCAGTATAAAGCAGGAACTGGCGGAACTCAGAGGCTTTCCATCGGTCTACTTTATTCAAAAATTTGGGCCTTCGTGCAAAGTCCACTGGCACACTTTTTCTGATCTTCAAGAGCTTCTCAGAGAGAATCTTCATCTGTAAACCTGAGAGCCTGCAAGCCAGTGGAACCTTGATCCACAGGTGCAAGAGTTGCTTCATGACACCCAGGCAAACAAGATGCATGTAGTCTAATGGAAACCCACTGACCAGGCCCAAAGATGTGGCAGCCAGAGGTGAATATCCGAGATGATGCCCTTCATCAGCCATTTCTTTGAAGCCTCTGTCATTCCAGAGGCGGGCATCAGTCTGAGGGAATATCACCCTATTGTTCACATATTCCCCCTCCTGCATACATTTCTCACACCCTGAGTAGCCTGTGTGTCCTTTAACTTTCTTCAGAAAAGCTCTGGCTGGTGCATCACAGACCATTGAGCACAGCTGGAGCCTCATGGTAATTCCTTGAAATGTAAATCCTTTCTCCAAGTCAATAACTTCACCAACAAAATCTTCCAGATACTCAATGAGTGATGGCTTTCTGGTACCACAGAAAAGCCCGATCACAAATGGCTGATGCTGGGGGAGGTTCCTGATGACTCCAAGAATGGGCCAGAACTGGGTGGAGAAACTTTTAAAAACTGGCAACCCATCCACATTTTCTTGAAGTTCTAGGCATACACCACTAGTCAATCTGGACTTATTTGCCTCCAAAGTGGTCTTGATTGACTTCAGGATTCCAAAGTAATGGTATGTCCCACCAGCCTTTTCCTGGACAACCACTAACTCTGACCGTGAAGTCCTAAGTAGTGCAAACTGTAAAGAATCTAACTCCTCAGGGAAAGATGATTCACAGTCCATAAAGTCCTCCTCATTGTTAACTGGATATTCATAATTGTCAACTGGTGCATTTTCAGCCCTACAGCCTAAAGCAAAACCAGACTGAATTGACTCCAATTGTTGGTTAACTCTTTCTCTAGATTTTCGTTTCAAGGTCCAGTAGGAGGGTGTATTTGCCATACTTCATGGCAGAAGCAATAGTTTGCCATAGTTTGCTCACATCCAGATACAATCTGCACTTAGTATTTTTCAGTGAAATATATTTGGGATCAAAAAATGGAAAAGGTTTTTTTTTACTGTATATGTGTTTTACATGTGCTGTGTGTTAAAATAATGATTGCCATGACAAAATGGATGGTCAAAAATTGAGATATTAAATTATATTAAATTATTTATATGGCAGTTTACAGTATGTGGTTGTTTTCCCCATGATACTGAAAATGATACTGAATATTTATATTTTTCAAAGTATCATATTGAAGTTAGAAATTCCAGTATTGTGACCACTAATTCAAGTTCTTCATCAAAAGTAAAATACTGTTTTGCTGAAAGTAGCTATTTTCTACAATGATTTGATTAAATATTTATTGGTAATGTATTAAATATCACCACCTAAGTCACCTTAAATAAAATTCAACTTACGTTTTGTATGACAAACTCTGTTTTTAAAGTTTATTCAACTATTTAACAAAAAAAGTTGAGATAAACAATGTAATTCCAATATCATTTAATATTTAAAGTAGGGAGAACTAACAACTTTTTGGTTTGTTAACAGGATAGACCACACAGGATGATGAGCATGCGCAGTTCGATCACTGTTTTTTTTTTTTTTTTCTTTTACACGGCAGCAGCGCCACAATTAGCATTTCTCCTGCTTCGTTTGCAATTCGAGTTGCATAATGCAGCGCTAATTTTTTCGACAGTGTGGTCACTTCGTTAAGTGTTGTTTTGTGTATATTAATTTACGATAGATTATAAATGATATTTGTTGACAAAATGTGCTTCTGTATAACTGTGTATGTTATAGCTGCAAGTTGGTCAATTCCATTTCTCCTGCTTGTCTTCGAGTTGCCTCATGCGGCGTCTATTTTTCCAACACTGTAATCACTTCGGTAAGTGTTGATATATTTATTTAATTTACAATATGCCAAAAAATAACAATACAAAGTTAAGCTTGTGTTTTCGACCCAATAAAGTATTTTCTTAATTTAAATGCTCTTCCTCATGCACAATTATGTCAAGTTAATGTGCTTCAGTTGAAACTTTTTCATGCAGTTTTGCATGAAACTGGCATGTGCCAGTGGATATGCATTACTTGCATAACAATTTGCTTTATGCTGTCAAACATGTGATTTATTACATCACATTTATTACATCACAACATTTATTACATTAGGAGTATAGTGAGTACATGCATTACCTTCACAAATTAAATACTCAAAGAACATTTGCATTTAAAGAAAGGCCATTTTGAACTGCGTTTCTATTATTTACACACTTTTATGCAATTTCAATGTTTTCAATCTAATGCTTTTACAGGACTTGACTCTTTGTGATGCAGTCATATAAATAATTAACCATTTGCATAACTTTAACACAAGCTTTTATTTCTCAAATAATAAAAGCCAACAGAGCTTTTGCTGCAAAGTGAGCTAATATCACAAACTATATATAATATAATATCTTTTTTTAACATAGCCATTCTAAATAAATAATACAATGTTATTTTTTCATTTCATCTATGTTGATTATATGAAAAGTGAACAGCATGAGCAGGGCCGTACGGTCCGTGTACTTTTTGATCATTTCATTTCCTGTTTGGAATGGAATAGCGAGAAATGAATACAAATGCTTTTTAATAAAATGAAACCACCATTTACTGTCAACTACATGCAATATTTGAAACAGAAATATGTTGCTGGTCATGTAATTTGTGCTGCTGCAACTTGCAAGCGACCCCATTAATGTGAGCCACAGTATATGACAGATTATTTGGCATGATGTAGCTATTTTCCATTGATAAATACAGTGCAAATAGTTCCGTCTCTGGATAAAAGGGAAGTGAAAATAAAAATCAATAATAGGCTGAACTTTACCATGATAATATGTCTGTAACATTTACCACTCTCATCTTTTATTTACACCAACAGGCAGGTAGGCGTGTGTGACATATGTATAAATAATTTTGAAAATTGAATAGAAATAAAGATTATATTTCTGAATGTAAGCATGTTTAGCCTACTCAGTTCACACGAAAAGAACGAGACAGAAAAGAGAGAAGCTAGAAGTGAACGTACATTAATACTAACAAAATTAGCAGGGTTTGGGCCTGTCCTTCATAGTTGGTGTATGAGGTATGAAGGCAAGCATAATTTTTTCAGCCCAAAACATCATAAAAAACTTTTGTGCGAGAATGCACAAAAAACCGGCCAATTTTTTTTGTGGCTTGTTTCTCGTTTAAACGCATTGAAATCATTAAGAAGCTTTAAAATTACCCATTTTTCAACTTAGCCTATCCGATTTTAGAAACAACATTCAATCAAATGAACGCAAAAGTAGGCTACACTGACCTGAGTCAGACTATTCTAGGCTACTATTAAACTATAAGCTTATGTTACGGAAAATAATGCGATCAACTTAGGCTATCAATGAGTCTGTTTTGTCACTAAAAGTATAAAACATTGAGTGGATATAATGGACATAAAAAATAACCCACTTTAACATTTAAATTATTTCAAATAGCAATATAAAACATGCATATTCATTAAGGCTGGGAGAAAAAATCGATTCACCTAGGTAGCTTATCGCGATTGTTTATAATTTTTTTATTACAGAATATTACCGATATTATTTCAAATTAAATTGCTTTATTTTTGCCCTTCCTTATAGATGAGGTTGACATAAGTTAGCCACTTTCGTTAGAGGATGAAATCAAATGTGTCGTTGCACGATGCATCTATAAAAGACTGCGTGATCTCGATTTAAACACTCACGCGATCTTCTTCCATTTTGTCTGTCTATTAAACCTTTGGCAAAATCATATCGTAACATTCAAATGTGTTGGTGCTGCTGCTGACCCGGAGAGAGTTGTCATGAAACCACAGTGTCAGTCAGCTAGCTAAGTTTGAAAACCACGCAATCTAGTGTGTTTGAGGGGCAGGCAGTGCGTCAGCCAGAGCTGTATTTTGAGTGAGTGAGTGAGTGAGTGAGTGAGTGAGTGAGACTGCTGCCTGCTGAAAAGAAGGATCTGAAGTGCCGCTGTTTCGGCAACAAAAACCTGCCGAACTGATCCGAAACCAGCCCAATTTTTATCCACTCGCCCAAACCCATTTTTGCCCGCAAAATAGATTGCAAAACCGCCCAATTGGGTGGTAACCCGCCCAATCTGGCAACCCTGTGCTCTTGCCAAATAATCATGAACACATTGACGGGGTAAAATGGGCTGTGATGCATGGGGCACCAGGTAAAATCTTGCCTAGGGCAGCAAATTGGTCAGGGCCAGCCCTGCCAGAATAAACAATATTTTCTCCACACGAGATGTTTAAAAACCCTGCATGTACTTTTTGTGAAGATGAGCGCATATCTTACAAAGGTTCCAGTTCTGTTTAGGTTATTGTAGTTTGTAATGCATATGTTCCTAAATTTATATAGGCCTAACATCTATCTATCTATCTATCTATCTATCTATCTATATATCTATCTATCTGTCTGTCTATCTGTCTGACTATAGCAGACCATTTAGTAATAATATGGTGGATTTGTTCGACCGCCATGACAGGTGCCGCAAGCGGAGTGATACATAAGGTGAAACGGTTAGAGTGATAATTCCCCTTATTCAGCGCACATCCATCTTGAAAACCAAAATGAGGCTAGGGGGTACACTCTAAACCGGAAGTTCAGTGACAGAGCGCAGCGGGCATCTGTCATCATGGCGGTACCTGTGTGGACAACAAACCTTTCATCTCTTCCGGAATTCGCCTTATTCACCTACGTCACCATCTTAACCCTTTAGGCGCCAGAGGTTTTTTCCTAAAACGTTATAGGCTATAAGGCTATATCTTAAAAGTGATAAAAGATAGAGACTTTCTGTAAATTAGAGAAATATTAAGGATGACCCAAAGTTTATGTAGGAATTACATTTTCCCATCTAATTTGCATATTACGACGTCATATGGTGGCGGCCATCTTGTATTATAGAATTTTCATGAAAAGTCACGTTTAAATGATAAAATGCAGCACTTCTTTCCCCCAAAATGTCCCTCACCTTCTGTATGCTATATTGCACAATACTGAATGCTCAGGTAAATAGTAAGTAGTAAACAAACTGTGTAAATCATTACTAATAAATGGTAGAAACAAACCAAATGCATGTAGCGGTTGGCCTTTTGTTGTAGAAATTTTCCATTTACTACATACACTAGGCACTCTGATTCCATGTATGGGGCACATATATATTATTCATATGACACACAAACACAAGTAGACAAGACCTGTTTAGTTCAAAAGCTCACTCGCCACGGCAAGGCACAGATCATGAGTGAGATAACAAGACAAGACGAGAGACAGACGAGACAAGACGAGAGACAATGTTTTTTTTTTTGTTTTTTTTTTGTGGTTTTTGTTGATGTTTTTTTGGTTTTTTTTTTTTTAGCTGACAAAGACGCACACATCACAAGGACATGAACACACAAAAAAGAACACATATTGTACACTACTAAATGGTCAGGGAAATGGATAGTAAATCAACAGTGTAAATCATTACTAATAAATGGCAGACAAAAAAAAAGAATTTATGTAGCAGGCCTTTTGCTGTAGAGATAATGACTCCCTATCCATCCAGGTGACATTTCTTGTAGTGTTTCATGGTGTGGTACCTCTCATTGCAAGGCACAACACAAAGACCCACCCCACACTGCCTGCACATGTATTTTGTCTGACGGCGGCCTTTAGGGCAGGTCCAATCAGAACAAACTACACAATCTGGGTAACCATCAGCCTGGCAGATAAAGTGGCGCTCAGTGAGTCTCTGTGGCAAGTCTCCCAGTGAGGACGACTTTCGGCCTTTGTTGCTCTCTTTCCTGGAGAAGCCTTCCAGTAAAGCAGTGATGACATCCTGCACAAAGACTTTCAGGGGCGTGTGAGGAGCAGCAGTGCAGCGGCAGTAAATGATGTGGGCATTCACCATGCTTACACTGAGAATGGCATTGAAAATCCTGTTGTACCATTTTTCCTTGACCTATGGGGAAAGTGGTAGGTCTTCATTCTCTGGTCTGCTGTGTCGACACCCCCCATGAACGAATTGTAGTCATCAACACAAACAGGCCTATTTATCTCCCTATAGCCACTATCAGTGTGTTTGGTCCTGATGCGCTTTCTGACACGTGTTGGAATGCAGTGTAGAGAGCATTGTGAGGCGCTTTGTATCATGCCACGCACAAGCTAGCATTTTCCCCTTCCTCATGAAAACTGGGTCATATCCCTTGCTCAACGGCAACTGTTCACGGGTGAGGCCCTTTGGCATCCCCTTCCTCTTTCTGCTGACAGTCCCACACAAACCAGAATCATTGCTTGCCAGCTCATCTGCTATGGCTGGCGAGGTGTAATAGCTGTCCATGTACACCTCATGCCCTTTCCCTGTGTACGGGGCCATCAGCTCACGTACAATAAGGTGTGTAGCACCGAAATCACTTGCATTAGGCCTACTTTGTCCAGTGTACATGGACTACTGTAGCACATAGCCTGACTTGGCTTCACTCAGAACAAATACTTTGTAGCCATATTTGTCTGGTTTGTTTGGGTTGTACATTTCTTAGGGTTGATTTCCCTTTGAACGCAATGGTCATTTCATCCAATGACAGCTGCTTAGATGGACCATACATTGCTGAAAACCGGGGGATGACCAAATTGATGATTGGGCGGATTTTGAATAGCCTGTCATACCCTGGCTGACCCCTGTCAACACACTCCTCATTATTGGTGAAGTGAAGGAAAGACAAAATCATCTCAAATCTATTCCTGGACATCACCTTGCCAAATCCAGGTGTTGCTGTTGGCCAATATTCGGACCAATAATCCTCCAACTCTGACTTCTCTACCAGACCCATACTCAAATGCAGAGGAAAGAAGGCTTTCATTTCACTGACAGTTACGTCAGACCATTGATGAAATCTGGAGTGTGGATGGAGTTGATGGGAGGCTAAAAACGGAATGGGCATCTCATTTACAAGTAAATTCCAGAAATCAGAGAGAAAGAGTGATAGAAAATCTAGGGGTGAATTGGCATTGGAGAGTTCTCTTTCCCACAGATATCCAATTGGCTGATCAAAGGGTGTGATCCAACTTTGGTACTCATCCTCATTGGCCAAGTACTCAAAGCCGGCATTCCCATCAGCTTGCGATAGACTATGCATAATAGTCCATCTGCCCCGTGTCACACCGCCTCTGCTCCTGCTATGAGCAGCGCGGCCAGATCTGCCTCGCGTGCGCGCCAAGTGTGCACAGCTCGGACTACTGTCATTGTCATTGCGACTCCCCACCCTGCCTCCACGTTGCCCCCTAACTGTCCTATGAATACTTTGTCTAATGCCACTGGTTATGTTAGACGAGGTCAATGTCTCCACCACAATACTGTCGCCGCGATTGCGGAGAGGCCAGAAGACAAAGCTACATGGCTAGCGTGGTAAAAATCTCCCGTCTCGTTCTCCACAACACTAACACGCCTGCTAACTTCGCGATGAACACTCCGACTCCGGGAAACATTGTTCCCACCACTGACATTGGGCAAAGGTCCATCTACATTGGGCAAAGGATTCACCGTTTGTGCTTGGTGTAGGGCTATACTTTCACTTTCAGAATCACCGTCATCTTCTGAAGGCAGATATTCCCCTTCAGAATCAGGGTCCGCGAATAGAAGACCCAACACTTCATTGCGGGTAAGCTTTATTGATGCCATTAGATAATAATAATAATAATAATAATAATCTAATGCAAATACTTGCTGACGTTGACAATATTGCTCTGATAAAATGTCTCACTCGCACACTAGCTCCGCTTTTGTTCGCACTGATTCAATGCGCTCTAGCTCGAAGATTTTGTATAGAAGCATGACCTTTTTTTGAGTCTGGGATGAAGTATGACATGTCTGCCATCTAGTGGAAGGGAGGTTGAATGAAATTTGACACCCTATTTGACAAAATCGTCCGTTTTATTCAGTGCCGCATCTTGTCGAGTAAACTCGACCGTGGCGCCTAGAGGGTTAAACCAAAACAAGGCTGTGGTGGACGGAAGTAACGTTGGCCCTCTGTAGGCTACTGTCATAAGTATGTTCAGATCACTTCACAGAAGAGTCTTTTTTGAAGACGCTGGTTGGCATGCGAAAGTTGAAGAAGGGTGCTGTTCCAACATTGTTTGCCTGGACTGATAGCACTGTGAAGCCTGCAAGGAGGTCTATCGTCAGAGGAACTACAAGGTATTTTTCTGTGCAGTTGCATTCTTAGTCCATAATGTTTTTAAGACCTCTTTTCATGTGACTAAGTTTCAGTAATACTGTTTTCCAGTCATGCAACTACTGCAGTTGTTGAAGAGGATGTCTGGCCTGAGTTAAGGTAAGTGACGTGTATCTCTGAACATAATTTTTTTCCCTACTATTATCTGATTCCTAGGATCAGAGGAATGCTGGTAGAAAATTATTATACTCCTTCTGCGCGTGCGTCGCGACTGAGTGCGTTGTTGTGTTTGGAGCTCCGTCGAATTAATTCATAAACCTTGATTTCCTTCTTTACACTCTTTTACAAACGAATATTTTTCATTTTTATAGCGTGTGAACATATCTGGAATACTATTCTCTTTAAAAAACAATCGGATCGCTTTGATATCACTACTTATATCCAATCTTCCGCTACTAGCCTTAGCCCGCTAGCATAGCACGCGTGGTCGCGCCTATCTACACACGTATCACTGAAAGCTATAATTCGCCATTGTAGCACATATCTGCTATAATGGCGAATATGACGGATGTGTGTCTAACGTTACCTTTGAGTGCAGGTGAGGAGACCCTCGAGCTACATGCTGTGCAGTTAGAGCTTGAGTCGGTGGAGAGACAGATCCGCGACCTACTAGAGAGGCAGGCCGAGCTGCGAGATCGGCAATCCGCGCTTGAAACATCACGCGCTGATGCTCACAAGTCAGTGGTTAGTAACCTTTTGACTCCGACCTCGTCTACTCCGTGTGTTTCTCTGCACAGGACCCGAGCACCCAGGACGCGATCATCCCTGGTTTCGTTCACTCCGGCACCGACACAACACGATGGACCCTGGGTGTTTCCACAGCGGAAGACGCGAGCCAGGACCAGAGCTAGGACCTCTCCGCCCCTCCCGGCCTTCGAGATCTCCACCCGGAACCGCTTCTCTCCTCTACGCGAGACGGAACGCGACGCTGTGATCATCGGCAGTTCCATCGTCCGGCATGTCCACGCTACCTCAGGAAGAGGTAAGGTGCGCACTCACTGCTTTCCTGGTGCTCGTGTTCTTGATGTCGCTGCGCAGGTCCCCGAGATCCTGAACAGTGACAAGCGCGTCGGAGCTGTCGTGCTGCACGCGGGAACGAACGACATCAGGCTGCGGCAGACGGAGGTTCTGAAGAAGGACTACAGGAGCCTGATCGAGACGGTACGCAGCACATCGCCTGAAACAACGATCATCGTGTCTGGACCGCTTCCCACGTACCGACTAGGACAAGAAAGGTTCAGTAGACTATTTGCTCTAAATGAATGGTTAATGTCATGGTGTAATGAACAGAGACTTCTCTTTGTAAATAATTGGAATTTGTTCTGGGAGCGACCTAGGCTCTTCCGTGCTGATGGCCTTCACCCCAGCAGAATCGGAGCGGCTCTTCTGTCGGACAACATCTCCAAGACGTTACACACCATATGACTAGTAAGTCAAAGTCCAAATCACACTCTTTGCTGTCCAAACTTAATTGATATAAGTACCAATGTAGAACATTATATTGAAACTGTGTCTATTCCTCGTTTAGTGAGGTCAAACTTTAAATCTACTGTAGGATCCAGGAAAAATCTAATTGTGATTAAACCAGAAAATCTCAATATTAGTGAACAAAAACAATTTATAAAGCTAGGTCTTCTTAACATTAGATCGCTCACACCTAAGGCGGTTATTGTAAATGAAATGGTCACAGATAATAGTTTCGATGTACTTTGCCTTACTGAAACCTGGCTTAAACCTAATGATTATTTCGGTCTTAATGAGTCTACTCCTCCAGGATACTGTTATAAGCACGAGCCCCGTCTGATTGGTCGTGGCGGCGGTGTTGCGACAATCTATAGAGATATTCTTAATGTTACTCGGAAA
The DNA here is from genome assembly GCA_022828995.1 of Vimba vimba. Lineage (NCBI taxonomy): Eukaryota > Metazoa > Chordata > Actinopteri > Cypriniformes > Leuciscidae > Vimba > Vimba vimba. The sequence goes on from CM040821.1 coordinate 27,577,957, forward strand.
ACAGGTCACAGGTTTAACTCGTTTGAAGTAATTGTGCTAAATGTTACTCTCTTAGATATAAGAAAGAAATCCCTATTATCTCTAGCCTTGACTACCGTATATAGACCGCCTGGGCCTTACGCTGATTTCCTAAAAGAGTTTGCAGACTTTCTGTCAGATCTATTGGTCAATGTTGATAAAGCATTAATTGTCGGAGATTTTAACATACATGTAGATAACACAAATGATGCGTTAGGGGCTGCGTTTACAGTTTTATTAAACTCATTTGGGGTCAAGCAAAACGTCACTGGTCCCACTCATCGTCTTAATCATACGCTGGATTTAATTATATCATATGGAACCAATCCAACCGATATAGATATTATACCACAAAGTGATGAAGTCACTGATCATTACATGGTCACTTGCATACTGCATACTGCTGAAATTTGTCACGTTGCGCCGCGTTATCGACCAGGCAGAACAATCCTTCCAACTACTATAGATAGATTCTCAAATAGCTTACCTGATCTAACTCAGCTGATTAATATACCCAAACAAACAGATGAACTAGAGGAAATGACTTGCACTATGAGCACCATTTTCTCTAGTACATTAAACATTGTTGCACCAATTAGATTAAGAAAGGTTAGAGAGAAAACTAAAGCACCATGGTATAACAATACTACACATGCTATCAAGAGAGAAACCCGTAATTTAGAGCGTAAATGGAAACAAACTAATTTAGAGGTCTTTAGAATCGCGTGGAAAGACAGTATGTCACGTTATAAAAAGGCACTAAAAGCAGCCAGGGCTGAGCATCTCCGCAAACTAATAGAAAATAACCAAAATAATCCAAGGTTTTTATTTAACTCCGTGGCTAGACTAACAAATAAACAGACGTCACCCGGACAAAATATCCCGTTACAGTTTAGTAGTAATGATTTCATGAATTTCTTCAATGAGAAAATAGAAAGCATCAGAACCACAATTGTAAATGTACAATCCTTAATGGTGTCTTATGATTCAGCCTCAATTATCGCTCCTCAAGAAAAACTACAGCACTTTACAACTATAGGACAGGAAGAGCTAAATAAACTTATCATTGCATCTAAACCAACAACATGTTTATTAGATCCTATACCAACTAAACTACTGAAAGAAGTGTTACCTGTAGTGGAAGAGCCTCTCCTCAATATTATTAACTCGTCTATATCTTTAGGTCATGTTCCAAGAATATTCAAGCTGGCAGTTATAAAACCTCTCATTAAGAAACCACAATTAGATCATAATAATCTAGCAAATTACAGACCCATTTCAAATCTACCTTTTATGTCTAAAATACTAGAAAAAGTTGTGTCCACTCAATTGTGCTCTTTCTTGCAAGAAAATGACATCTATGAAAAGTTTCAGTCAGGATTCAGACCGCATCATAGCACAGAAACTGCACTCGTTAAAATCACAAATGATTTACTTCTAGCTTCTGACCAAGGCTGTATCTCAATACTAGTTTTACTCGATCTTAGTGCTGCGTTCGACACTATAGATCACACAATACTCTTAGATCAACTACAAAACTACACTGGTGTTCATGGACAAGCATTAAGCTGGTTTAGATCGTACTTATCAGACCGCTACCATTTTGTCTGTTTAAATGGGGAAAAATCGAAGATAACGTCAGTAAACTATGGAGTGCCGCAAGGATCTGTGTTAGGCCCTCTGCTATTCTCAATATATATGTTGCCGCTTGGAAATATTATAAGAAAACATGGAATTAATTTCCACTGTTATGCTGATGACACTCAATTATATATTTCATCACGACCAGATGAAAACAATAAATTATCTAAATTGACAGAGTGTGTTAAAGATATAAAATACTGGATGACGTGTAATTTTCTGCTATTAAAATTAGGAAAAAACGGAGGTATTACTTATTGGTCAAAAAAACTGCCCACAAAACCTCTTACAATACAACTTTACTTTAGAAGGATGTCCTGTTACTTTATCCACTACAGTAAAAGACCTGGGTGTTATATTAGACCGCAACTTGTCTTTCGAAAATCATATTTCATATGTTACAAGAACAGCCTTTTTCCACCTTAGAAACATTGCTAAGCTACGTAACATGCTATCTGTTTCTGATGCAGAAAAGTTAGTTCATGCATTCATGACCTCGAGACTAGATTACTGTAATGCTTTATTAGCCGGTTGTCCTGCATCCTCAATAAACAAGCTACAGTTAGTCCAAAATGCAGCTGCTAGAGTTCTTACTAGATCGAGGAAATATGATCATATAACACCTATTCTATCATCTCTACATTGGTTACCTATAAAGTTCCGTATCAATTACAAAGTATTACTAATGACCTATAAAGCCCTAAATGGTTTAGCTCCTGGGTATTTAACGGAACTTCTATCACCCTATAATCCATCGCGCTCTTTAAGATCACAAAATTCGAGGCTACTGGTCATTCCTAGGATATCTAAGTCCACTAAAGGAGGTAGGGCTTTTTCACATTTAGCTCCTAAACTGTGGAATGGCCTTCCTGATATTGTTCGAGGCTCAGACTCGCTGTCCCAGTTTAAAACTAGATTGAAGACGCATTTCTTTAACCAAGCATTCAAATAATATTTACCTTTTATACTACATGTGAATCAGAATGAATGCATTATTGTTATGAACAGCAGCTACGCTAATTATTTTCCTTCTGCTTTTCTTTTGTTATCTCGGGACGCTAGTCCCGAGGTAAATACAGATTGTCAGCTCCAGTTTGTATCCAGCCTCCCATGGAAACTACAGATGCCCCAACACCCGTGCAGAGACGACTCGAAGCCTGTGAAGAGACGACTCGACGCTGGCGATATGTTTATGCCCTAAATTATTGCATGTTTAACTAATTGTATTTTTCTATGTACATTTCTATGTCTTTTTCTATGTACAATTATGCCCTAAATTAATGCATGTTTAACTAACTATTTTTTTTTTTCTATGTACATTTCTGAAATGCACTTTCTGTAAAGCTGCTTTGAAACAATATGTATTGTGAAAAGCGCTATACAAATAAATTTGAATTGAATTGAATTGAATTGAAAATACAGTAGCATCTAACAGGTGTCATGCAGAAAAGTGATGGTCTGCCAAAAAAAATTTGTGCCCAGTCTCTTTATGTCTACAGCTGGATCAAACAGACATAACGTGCAAATAACCATCAGTTTATGTCCGTGGTAATAGCAAAGGTATGTCTGTGTGATACTTTAACGTTTCTTTTAACATAATAATAACAATTATGGCCAAATAAGTGTTTGCAGTTTAGAGCTTAATCAGGTAGGCCTATGACATTTACATGATTATAGGAAATAATAGAAGCCTGTTGTTGCCGATGGAATACATGTTTGTATTTGAAAAACGGACTGTAGTCTATAATAACATGACTTACTGCTGAGCTATATACATGTATAAAATAAAGACATGATCTCTTTTGCAATTATCCTTATAGTCATAAGGATAATTGCAAAAGAGATCATGTCTTTATTGTGTCTATCATGTCATATATCATGTCTATAATGGCCTGCATTATTTTACCTGCTGTGTACCAACCAATCCAGACCTTTTTACCTGTTAAAATACCTTTAAATGTCAAAAATAACCCATAAAATGCAGTATTCTACTTACAACAAAATGATTGAAGCCTCTACTTGCAATTGCAATAAATAATGCAATCACTTTTCGGCACAACACCTGTCTTAAGACCTACTTTAGACATTAGACATTATACATTATATATTTTAACATTATACTCAAGAATTGCATTTAGGTCTGACACTTTCCCATAGTAATGGATACATGAAAATCACTTTAGTTTTTGGCCAAATCAAAGTGAAATTAATTGTATTAATTTAATATTATCTGTGATAAAATACAATAGACTAGTCAGTTTTTCTAATTGTTCTATTAGCTGCAAAGTGTAAAATAGACATGGCAGCAAATCAGGACCAAGCATAAAACATCATCCATAGTGATCTGTAGTTGCTGAGCCTTCGGTTTTCTTTTAGTTTGTGGATGATATCCTGTGTAAAATTTAAAGTGTTAATAGAAGCAAATGGGGGAAATAATCTGCATCATGAACTGAATGCATGTAGGTTCCCATGGCAATGTGGTGTATGAAGTTTGTGGGACTGTACTTGCAGGACTTGATTTAGTGGCATTAATGTACGGCTCAGCAAGTTTGCATATATAACTTATTCCCTCAGCTGAGAATATATATTGGTCATAGACATTATCATCAGGAAAATGATTTGTGACAGGGTGGTGCGTTTTATAGCTGATTTCAATCATAAACTCTGAACATAACCTCCTCCGAAGCAGGTTGGGTGTGCAGCATAAGTTACCATGGTGATATAGCCAGGTTAAGAGAGCCCCCCTTGTGACATAAAAACCCATTAACCTCACTTTGTAGTACACCACTCTGTAGTTGCCACTTAACCCTTTTGAGAATCTAAAACATGAAAATGATACATATTGTACCCAGATATATTTCATTCTGTCTGGGATCTAACCTTTCAAGAAGTAATATATCTCTTTGTAGTAAACAATACTGAGTGTTAAAAACTAATATTATTCTATATATTGTTGGTGGTGACAGCAGATTTCCAGAGCAGCTTATGTTGGAGGTGACTGCTACTGACCTGTTCTACTTAGGGAAATATCACTTTTAAGAGAAAAGCATCGTTTTGCAAATGACTGGCCTCAGATGGGAGATTGATCACTAGTTTAAAATATACTCTCCTAAAATTATGTCCCTCAATATTTTCTTGCCCTTGCAGTGCAGAGACGGCCCCTCTACACCCCGATCATGATTATGCTGAACTGCCCCCGCAACTGGAGGAGCAACTTAAGGAAGCCCACAAGATCATCAACGATCAAGCAGAATTAATTGCACGTCTTCAAACCAAGCAGTTTCTCCTTTCAAGATTCCAAGGCAATGATGAGAACATCATGTTTTTCACAGACTTTCCTGATTACAACACACTGAAAGCAGTGTTTATGGCCCGACAGCCTACTGCAGAAAACATGGTAGGGTGGAGTCAGGCACAGAGAATAAGGCAAGCTGATGGGGAAATTGTAAGGCAGGGGTTTAGCATTCCTAAACTGGCCGTCATTGACCAGTTTTTTCTATTTCTTTGTCGTCTTAGGCAAGGTTTTCCTGAACAGGACCTTGCAGTGCGCTTTGATGTGTCACAGTCAACAAATTTTTGGCGACTGAAGCCATCTACTGCACAGATTCCAAAACATTTTGTACATTCTTGTCATTCCCACACCAAAATACAGTGAAGAAAATAAGTATTTGAACACCCTGCTATTTTGCAAGTTCTCCCACTTGGAAATCATGGAGGGGTCTGAAATTGTCATCGTAGGTGCATGTCCACTGTGAGAGACATAATCTAAAAAATAAAATCCAGAAATCACAATATATGATTTTTTAACTATTTATTTGTATGATACAGCTGCAAATAAGTATTTGAACACCTGTCTATCAGCTAGAATTCTGACCCTCAAAGACCTGTTAGTCTGCCTTTAAAATGTCCACCTCCACTCCATTTATTATCCTAAATTAGATGCACCTGTTTGAGGTCGTTAGCTGCATAAAGACACCTGTCCACCCCATACAATCAGTAAGAATCCAACTACTAACATGGCCAAGACCAAAGAGCTGTCCAAAGACACTAGAGACAAAATTGTACACCTCCACAAGGCTGGAAAGGGCTACGGGGAAATTGCCAAGCAGCTTGGTGAAAAAAGGTCCACTGTTGGAGCAATCATTAGAAAATGGAAGAAGCTAAACATGACTGTCAAGCTCCCTCGGACTGGGGCTCCATGCAAGATCTCACCTCGTGGGGTCTTAATGATCCTAAGAAAGGTGAGAAATCAGCCCAGAACTACACAGGAGGAGCTGGTCAATGACCTGAAAAGAGCTGGGACCACCGTTTCCAAGGTTACTGTTGGTAATACACTAAGACGTCATGGTTTGAAATCATGCATGGCACAGAAGGTTCCCCTGCTTAAACCAGCACATGTCAAGGCCCGTCTTAAGTTTGCCAATGACCATTTGGATGATCCAGAGGAGTCATGGGAGAAAGTCATGTGGTCAGATGAGACCAAAATAGAACTTTTTGGTCATAATTCCACTAAACGTGTTTGGAGGAAGAAGAATGATGAGTACCATCCCAAGAACACTATCCCTACTGTGAAGCATGGGGGTGGTAGCATCATGCTTTGGGGGTGTTTTTCTGCACATGGGACAGGGCGACTGCACTGTATTAAGGAGAGGATTACCGGGGCCATGTATTGCGAGATTTTGGGGAACAACCTCCTTCCCTCAGTTAGAGCATTGAAGATGGGTCGAGGCTGGGTCTTCCAACATGACAATGACCCGAAGCACACAGCCAGGATAACCAAGGAGTGGCTCTGTAAGAAGCATATCAAGGTTCTGGCATGGCCTAGCCAGTCTCCAGACCTAAAACCAATAGAGAATCTTTGGAGGGAGCTCAAACTCCGTGTTTCTCAGCGACAGCCCAGAAACCTGACTGATCTACAGAAGATCTGTGTGGAGGAGTGGGCCAAAATCCCTCCTGCAGTGTGTGCAAACCTGGTGAACAACTACAGGAAACGTTTGACCTCTGTAATTGCAAACAAAGGCTACTGTACCAAATATTAACATTGACTTTCTCAGGTGTTCAAATACTTATTTGCAGCTGTATCATACAAATAAATAGTTAAAAAATCATACATTGTGATTTCTGGATTTTTTTTTTTAGATTATGTCTCTCACAGTGGACATGCACCTACGATGACAATTTCAGACCCCTCCATGATTTCTAAGTGGGAGAACTTGCAAAATAGCAGGGTGTTCAAATACTTATTTTCCTCACTGTATGTTAAAATAGGGCCCAGGTAAAAAAAAAAAAAAAAGAGAGAAATTACCCTTTTACTATATTAAATGATTATTCAAGAAATCAAACTTTGTCACAAAAACTTTTAAATATAAAACACGGTCTTTAAACATGGGCTCCTGTGTTTCATTTCATTTTATAGATGCTCTTTTCATGTATCTTTGTTGCACAAGGCAGGCAGGAGGAAGTATGTAAAAAAGAAACTGTCAAGTTTGGATTTCATGTTTTCCCATTCTTCAGGGTTGAAGTGGATGATGGTGATAGTCCTGTTTGCACCGGACAAAAAAATCACATCATGTCATACCGGTAATACCCATCTGTCCCGCCATCTGGTAGTAGTACTCATGGATTGTCTTCAGAGCATAGGTTCCACCGGTTTTGCAGCACAAGTATGCACAGTCTTTAAAACTGTCCTTGTCTGGACACTTGATTTTTTTTTTCCTACACTCCAGAAGTCCGTAGGTTGGTGCTGCACTAAGGTCACGCACTTTCCTATCAGGTGAGGCCCCCAGATGTGGGGCATGGGGGTTAATTACAAACCCGCAGGGGTAGACTTCATTGCCAGTGATTTCCTTGTATTCAGCAGCAGCGACTGGCTCCATTTCAAGGCCTCTCTTCATTGTTTTAGTTTGTGTCAACTATTTCTCCTTCATGTTGGCTGCCAAACTGTCAAAGTCTCTCACCCTGGAGCAGATTCTTTTGAATGATGATGATGTCAGGCGTTTGGCTTGTACTTGATGCCAGGTCTTGCTACTGCTTTGTCCTCTGGTTTCCATCTCTAGATGCTTTGCATCAGACAGTGTGACAGCCAGGCCACCATAGAAGAATGTTTCAGTATCATCTAGAGCAGTGCTAAATGAGCATGGCTGTGGAGGTAGAGGAAGTTCAGGGTCATTTTAACTGAAAATGGACAGTGGACGTTGAGTTTGGTAAGTTAACCCTCTGGGGACCAAGCTGTTTTTGGGGTCCTTGAGATGTTCTGACATGCCTTGACATTTGTGCTTTTTTCAGTTAATTATAAACATGTTAATGGCAAAGGTGTAAATTCACTCTATATAGCACAAACAGGGCTACCATAATATGTGAGCAACGTGTATGTAGATGTTTGTATTTTTAAGAGAATAATGTTTATGCGTGGTTATTGGAAAAAATTAAAATGAAAGTTGCTGAATTAAGAACACAAAACACATATTAAATATGTGTCCACAAGACTTTTGACTAATGGATGTTTTCCCTTTTAGTTCTAGCTTTAAAATGATGTAAAAATAGTCTTGCTTTATCGTTCACAAAAAAAAATACATTGATTTAAATGGTGTAAAACAGGTTTTGCTTGGAAAGGCAATATGCGAGGGGGAGGAGTAGTTTACACCTTAGATTAAGGTGTCCCACCCACTCTGAATAATGACTCTGCATAATTAGCCATTCATTCAGGTGTGACACTGACTGAGCCACAATGGAAGGACAAAAGATGTATTTAGAAGACTTATATTGACCATTTAAGATTTCGCTTACATCTCTCTTGTAAATATGTTTTACTATTTTATTAAAAATGTTACAATTACAACAATAATTACAATTTCAACAATATTTCAACTGTACTCTTTCTTTATATATATATAGCCTATATATAAAAAAAAAAGATTATAGGCCTACATTTTATCATATGTATTCATTAGTTTGAATATAGCCAACATTGGAACATCTAACATCTTAGTCTATGAATTTATTTTTGACAAAAATAGTATTTTTTTTTGCAGTTTAATACGTTGATTATACAAATACATTTTATTTCAACATAACAATATTATTCCATTCGATTTTTACTCATCTCAGTAGGCTATAGCAAAGCAGTTTATTCTTTCACACACAGACGCGCGATTCATATTTAGGCTAAACAGTCTTTACAAATATGTCCCCTACATTCATCTCACAGAAAGGCGAGTCATATTATAGAAATGCGATTCATCTTTTTGCGGTTTGCATAGGCCTACACTAACGTTATTCCATAACGTTATTCCACACGTGAGAAAAGAAAACAGCCTACCTCACTACTCAGCGGGATCTGCTCCTCATATCAGGAGATATTGCTCCTCATATCAGCACTGTTCTGAGGAATCTTTTCTCCATAAGGTAGGCTATATTATGCCTCACTCGATCGCGACGCGCTTTGTTTACAGCTGATGTGGGCGTTTCACACCCCTCAGAATTTGCGTTTGAATAGCACGCGCTCTGCGGGGAGTGGTCACATTACTGTGAATGATCTCGTAATGAGCTCGACTGGATTCGCTCTCTTTTTATACAGATTACAGAAGCTGAGAATATTTGTTTTTTATATAAATGACTTCATTTAACAGATGCGATCTCAAGCTTTATGCCCGTGGGTCTGTTTGCCTGTTTGACTGAATTTTCGCGGAGTTATAGATCATTTTCGAACGCGTTTCAAATGGGAGTTTACTGACAGAGAGAAGGGAGAAATCGCATCATGTTAATTTTTCTTTATTTGTCAAAAAGCAAAACACTTTCTTTTTATTGTGAGTATACAGAAAAAAAATAGAAACTGAACAGGATCGAATGATGTATTACACGAAAATGAAAGATCAAAATTAACAGAGCATTTAGTGTTTATTTTCATTGCTAAAAAAAAAAAACGAGCAAAACGCGCCGGCGCGTTCTTGGTCCCCAGAGGGTTAATACAGAACCCCGGGGAAGGTTCCCAAATTCTGTGGTGACCAGATCAGCAGGCTGCTTCCAGTTTGCTTCCAGTAACTTTAACATCTGGCTCTTACTGCCGATTGTAGCCAGGTTGCTACGAATAGTCTCTGCAAATTCAGCACTTGGTAATGGAAGTGGCACAGGACAATACAAATTAGAGACAATCCCCTCAGTTGAGCGCTGTTTTTTCTTTGGTGATGCATTAGCCAATGGTGGTTTAACTTTGGATAATGTCACATTGCTAACTGCTCTTGGGCTGAGACCAAATGTCCTAGATGTACACTGAGTGTGCAGTTAATTAGGTTAACTGGCGTTTTCATGTTCCAGCAATGAAAGCATAACAGTCAATGTTTAAGTTGCTAGGTTTGTTCTAGACATCAGACATGATACTGATTAATACAGATTGCAGGGTACCTAATATATTGGACACTTATTGTACTAAAACCCAGGGTTGCAGAATAACAGTAATTTGACGAGCTGTTTGACACCAGCTGTTTATTAAGATAAGATATTTTTGAGGCAGAGATGCATAAAAGTTTCAAAGTAATCAAATGATGTTACTGGGTTTGTGCATCCCAGTGGACATTACTGATTCGTTTTTAGCATCTGTGTTACCTGTGAGACCTGAAGACTACCTTCCCCAACCCTACTTAACATCGTTATGTAAACTGAGCAACCCACGCCTGTAAACAAACTTACTTATACTTAATATTTATTAATTTTAATAACCAACAGTAGAACCCTGCCTTGCTTTGTAGTGACGCATTGGAAACAAGTTATTTTGACTGATGGTTCCAATACACTTTTAGCTAAAGATCACATCAACTGCACATAACATGTTATTTTTAGTCTAGCAGGGAAAGATGAACTGTTGATATGAACGATCAAAATGAACATTTGAACGTTTAGCAAGCGTCTTTCTTCTAGCAGTGGCACCACTCCACAAACTGAGCAGTTTATCCACAGTCATTTTTCAACATAGTCCACTGTTAATTCCGGAAGAGATGAAAGGTTTGTTGTCCACACAGGTACCGTCCTGATGACGCCCGCTGCGCTCTGTCACTAAACTTCCGGTTTAGAGTGTAGAGTGTACCCCCTAGCCCATTTAGGCCTAAAACGCCTGCTAAAAAAGGCCTTTTTATGCCCAAGTACTTTTCTGTAAACCCCCTCCCAAAACTTAAGGGTTTCCAGAAATATTTGTCAAAATTTGTCAACGCCTACTAAAATCTTAATTTCTCAGGCTCTATAGCAGATAAAAACATGGAATAAAAAGCATTTGAGAGCTTACTTCTTTGGCTTTCAACTTGACTGACTTGCTTGGCCATAATTTTTAACTGAATTTTTAAAAAAAATCTATAAACAACAAAAACATCAAGAATATTTTGAAAATCAGTACAGATCCGTTTTTATTTCATTATTTCATACTTTTGAGGTACCAAAGTGACAAGTGAACATTACTGATACAAAGTTATAGAAAAAACCCCAAAACAAAACAGAGGGTTACTTCTTCTTTAAATAACAATTTCAATATTAATTTATGTTAATTTTGTTTCTTGTATTTTTGGATGTCGCCTTTGATAAAAGCATCAGAGAAACCATAGCACTAAGAAACCATAGTCATAACTCGGTGGTGAGTGTACAGATCAACAGAACAGTACAGTCTCAACTTTTACATTCAACTCAACACAACTCATCATTCACTGTCAAATGCTGCGGTAATGCTTTCCGAAGCACTGCATGTACAGTGGCACATTGCACTGTCTGCAGCCATTATTTCATACTTTTGAGGTACCAAAGTGACAAGTGAACATCACTAATACAAAGTTATATAAAAAACCCAAAACAAAACAGAGGGTTACTTCTTTACATAACAATTTCAATTGGCCCCACCTATCTGCTACTGGTGGAGCGAGTGAGATGACGCAGCTACATGGAGCGATCTTCAAAACCCCTCCATGTAAGTGATTAATTCAGAGGAAAGTGATCGAATACAACAGAAAATCAGGATTTCTGATCTGATGCTATAATATGAAGGAGCAGATGCCAGAGTAAGAAGCGGATGAGACGGAGGCTTGTGAAACAGATCGATGCAGATACACGGAACATCAATGTGCCACAAATGAACTTCCTTGTTGAAAATATATAAATTCATCGCCTTGGTGAGTTAAAACTCAAACATCAACGTGACGTTTATGTAAAAAAAGTGCCGTGAATCTGATAGATAATCAGTAGAGTGTTTATATAGGCCGTGCGAGCTGAAGTGGATAGCACGTGTGCTAAAGCTGACGCACGTGTGAGAATGCTAATGAGCTAGTGAAGTATGCTATCTAAGTGTTAAAGTGTTGTGTTTAATGTGTTATTTGAAGTGCATACATGTGATTTGATGATGAAATTGTTTGAATTGAAGATTAATTATTGTTCTGCCTTGTGTTTTACAAGGCTGGGTTTTTTGTGAGATTCAAGTTCTTCTGTGAGTTCCCTGATTCGTGCTGGACGCACGAGGTGCAGATTGTATATGGCTGTGTATTGAATCAAACTGATTGTCCATTTGATTATATTTTGAGGTATTTGAGCTATTGATTGCAATACTTTGTGTGAAAGCATTATCTATTGTTTCATTAATTTTGTTGTTACAAGGAATCTGACACAGAGATTTCTTTTATTTCTTTTATTATTCATAAGTATGTGAGAATCTGTTCTGAGTCGAAAGTGTTCATTACCACTGTCCAAAACTGAGTCCACGTATCTGGAAAAAACAACAAGAAGAGTGTGAATATTATCATTTATTGTATTTTAATTGTTTACCTTTGTGATTCACACATTTTGAGCAAAAGTGTATTTTCTCCTAATACAAAATCAAACTGAATCAGAAGCAAGACTTTGTATTGATTGTTCATTCAATTTTAGGAGTTTAATTTATAACATTGTTATTATTTACAAATACATTTCAGTTGTGTGGTTCTTTATTTCAGAACAACACTGAACAACAGGTTTCCCTTTCCCTGGAAATCTCAGAAGAAGAAGAAGACGACACAAAAAAAGCTGAAGGCTTTTGCTTTGTATGTCAAAACAGATCTCTGGAGACATCACAAACGTTGCAAATTACAAGTGAAAGAGAATATGCCAGTGAAACGAAAAGTTCAGGCAAGTTGTTCTCTGTTGTTGCCAATGGACTCTGAAGTTTCCAGTGGACTTAAAAAAATGATTGAAGATATGACATATGACACCGTTACTCAAGTGGTGAAATCTGACCCGTTGATTCTGTCACTGGGTGAAAGAATGTTCCTCAAAAACGGAGAAGTTTCACGGCACTGTGCAGACATTAGAAATAAGATGAGAGAACTTGCCAGACTTCTAGTGACAAGAACTATTGACAAAGACATTGTTGCTTTGAAGGAGTTGATCAACCCAGGAAAGTTCAACACAGTACTTGAGGGAGTAAAAAAGATGACTGGATTTGATTCCTCAACAAACCGATTCTCAGTCCCTTCAACAGCACTGAAACTGCGCCATTCCCTTGTGAAAGTGTCATATATTTTGCAGGGAGAGGCTTTACGTCAAGAGGATGATGCATTGAAGGGAAGAGCAGAGCAATTCAGTAAATTAATTGAACTGGAATGGACCATTCATGTTTAATCTAATGCACTGAAAACTTTGTACCAGAAAAAGTGGAACAGTCCACAAATGCTGCCTTTAGCAGAAGACATAAAGAAGCTCCATGATCATCTAAAGTGTATTGAGGAGGTCAACAAAAAAGCACACATTGAACACACATCACAAAGGTCATGGAGTGATCTCTCTCAGGTGACTCTAGCACAGCTGATATTATTCAATCGGCGTCGAGAAGGTGAGGTTTCTAGGATGGAAGTCAAAACATACCTGCAGAGAAACAAACAGATGATTCAGGATGAAATTATAACAAAAAAAAACAGTAATATTATGAAATATTATTACAATTTAAAATAATGGTTCTCTTTTTTAATATACTTTAAAATGTAATTTATTTTTGTGATGCAAAGCTGAATTTTCATCAGCAAGTACTCCAGTCTTTGGTGTCTTATGATCCTTCAGAAATCATTCTAATATGATGATTTATGATCAATGTTGGAAACAGTTGTGCTGCTTAATATTTTTTTTATAACCTGAGATACTTTTGGTCCTTCCAAGTCATTTTCTTCAGAGGCTAGGCGAGGCTCCTCTTTAGCATTTGAAGAACACGTAAATGGAACAGGCTATCAAGTGCACATCATTGCGTCATTACGTCAGTGAAAAGGTCCGCTTTCGGCGCTGCAAAAATGGATGTGCTACTGGTTTGGTTGCTGTACAGCATTTTTGCTGATATGGAGATGGAGATAGTGAGGCAGCATCGGCGTCAGGCTCACAGGAGGAGAATGTTAATTTGTCGCCACCTCTGCCGTCAAAGACGTGGGATGGTAAGTAACGTTAACGCTCCTATCATTAATTTAAAAATAATTACATCCATTATGTTATGGGTCAAATTGACCCGCACTGTTTAAACACACTTGACAGTCAAAGAAACAAGTAGCCAAAACCTTATTTTGTCTTGTCAGCCCTCATAGAAAAAAAGAAATGCATTAAGTAAGGGATAATGTATAGTGAGGCGGTTGTTATAGCGAATACAACCCAGCAAACCCTAACGCGAAGCGGAGGGGTCTTGAATCAGCCTGAAGGGGTTGTATTCGCTGTAACAACCGCCTAGGTATACATTATCCCGCTTATTACATGGCTACCTACCAAATAAATCAATAATTTGACACAAAATATTGATTTAAAAACGATTATATTGCCTGAGTGAACAGAACTGCGCCCATAGCAACACTCTGTTTTTCATGGCAACGGTGTGTTATACTTCGCAGCGATCTGTTATCAAGAAATAACAGACCGGAATTCAACCAAGCCATGTAATAATATTTGATATTTAAAAATATATATAATTTAAGAACTATTTGTTAAAGACTTGTCCTATCTCACAAACAAGATTTTTTTAATTTCCCCAACTAGGCTTTTTTTTTACCCTATTGAACAAAATGATCCCTTCAGTCTTTCTCTCCACATTTTGAACATAATGTATGTGTGTGCTTTCTGCATATGTATTTATTGCATTCAACACAAGTGGTACTGGTTTTACTGTCTTGTCCAGATGAGCAGAGCTGGCATCTTTTCCATTGACACTTTTTATTTTGAAAAAATAAATTGACAAATTGTCAAATTGACCCACAACATAATAGGAGTGTTAAGCTTATTGACTGGTAACATTCTAGCTGTTAAAACACATGCAATGGTAAAATATTTGTGATAAACAAAAAAAGGCTAGGCTATATGAAGTAAAAATTACAAGGTGAATCACCAGTAAAAGGGAACAGCTTTAAATCCCCCCTCTGCAAATCAGTTGAGCCGATATGTTTAATAGTTTAACAAACATTAAATAAATAGCAAAACAGAAATTATACTTAAACCTTCCTCTCTTCTTAATGTTGTACAGGCTCGGCACTACTGTGCCATCAATGCCACAGTGCCAGTACTGCAGCGGTACTATGGAGGGGAGGACACTCGGCCAGACTTCAGGCTGGGCAGAGAGGCCATGCAGCAGCTGATGGTGGCCCTGAAGACTGACGGGCAGCACGGATGGGGCCCGACCCTGGAGACACTCGTGTTCCTGTTCTGGCTGGCAACCGGTTCAGCCTACAGAGTTGTCTCCAGGGTCTTTAGCATGCCTCTTCCCACAGTGCACAGAGTTGTCCACAGGATGGTGGATGAGGTGGTGGCTGTGCTCCCCCAATTTGTGCACTTCCCCCGCACACAGGAGACAACAGAAAGCTCTTCCCTTCAGTGGTGCTCCAGGCAGTCTGTGACCATCAGGGTCACTTTATTGACATCTTTGTGGGTTACCCAGGAAGTGTGCATGATGCACGCATCCTCAAGAACAGCCCCATCTACACTAGGGGGACTTAACTAGGTAGGACCCAAGATCCTCCATGACATTGTATGCAGACACTGCTGTGGGTCTGTGGGTTCCTTCCAGGATGGTCAGGGCTGTCATCAGCTTAGAGCAAGTCTCTGAGATGAAGGTTAACTTGAGAGTGAGGGTCTGCACCTTCTCCTCTGTTTCCAACTGGCTGAAGATGTTCTTGACTGCCATGGCTGTTGACTCCTTTGACAAGAAGAACTGTCTGTACCGGTGAACATGCTCTGCATGGTACTTGACAGCCTCAAACCAACTATTCCACCGGGTATACATAGCCTCAGGAGGAACCTTGGCCTGCACAGCCTCCTTGTTGATGAGGAAGGACACCCATCTTCGTTTTCTGGCAGTCTTTTTGAAGAACACAGATCTCATCCATGTGACAAGTGAGGTAGCATCAGAGAAATATTTGTAATGCTGCCAGGTCTCACCCACCAGATTTATGATGTGGCAGAGGCAGGTAACATGGACGCTGTTTGGCATCACTCCTTTCAGGACCTCCCTGTATGCTATCAGACAGTAGGCAGCATTATCTGTAACCACTGCCCAGGCATCATTCAGATCTAGAGGATGAAATGGACATGGCTGTTTGAATCTCATCCCTTCAGGCTTGCGTTATCAGAAATGTTGTCCACATCTGTTCATAGAGAGTTTAAAAGCTGCAAGGCTATATCACGAGGCCCGACTGTGCCATTTATCATCCCTCTTGCCTTGAGCAAAACTTTGCTGTAGGATAATGAAATGTCTGGTGTTGTGTTGGAGGTGGACAAGCATCTGGTGTCATTGTTAAATGTTATTTTTATGTTTCTTTTCTTTTCTAACACTGTTTGCCCTAGCGATTTGTCTCCTCAGATTAGCCGCATATCAGTTTTTGAATGTGAATCCGTTGCTGTGGAGGGAGGCTAGTATTGCTTGGGAAACTGTTGAGTAGTTGCATCTATCCATGAAGATGACATCCACAAGAAAATATTGTTTTTCAACTCCTGTGATGAAAGAAGAAGAAGAAAAAAAAAAGCTGTAGTTTTAAATTCAATTTTTTGCATTAATATTAATTAAAAGGCAACAGTGGCTGTACTGACATGATTTTGAGTTAATTATTTTATTTTGGACATGTACATACATGTAGTAGTAATAATAATAATAAATCAGTTAAAAAAAGAAAAGAAAAAACATGAGAAAGGAGATCATGGCCATTATTTCCAACTGTATTACAATTTAACATCCTGATTTACATGTCCAAAAAAAGAGTAATAAGAAGTAACTAAGTTTATTTTTTAACTGGTATATTCAAATTAACCATTTTAAATCTTATTTAATTTGCATGTCACCCAGTTTCCCCCGTGGGCATCAGTTGTTTTCTAATTCTGACGCAGCTATAAATCATTATGTATTTTGAATTACCTATATTCAGTTATCCCATTACATAGTTGCAATGGTATGTTATTAATGACTGAACACAAAAAAAAATTATAAGGGGGTGCATCAGTTAATGCATTCACACATTTCTATATTAACTTAGTGTTGACCATTGAACGGTACATGCAGTTAAATTCACACTAACTTACCAATGACGATGTTTAGGACGCTGCAGTCTCTTGCATCAGTAGTCTCATCCACAACAACGGAGTACTTTATCCCACGGATCTTTTGTAGCACAGAGGAGATATGTTGCTTGAACACTCGGGGTAGGTGAAGTTGGCGAAGGCTGCTTACATTTTCAGGTAGGGTTCCCCCATGTTTGCAGTGCTTCTTTAAAAACGGGTGCAGTTTTGTCATCTTTTCTAAAGGGATGTCAGCCTCAGCACACATGGCAACAAAATCCTCAACAAACTCTTTTCTTGAGTCTGAAGATTTGAATGCAGCAGCAGTAGTGCACGTCTGTATTGACGTGGTGGCCTTGCTAGCGTTATTGTACTTCTCGTTTTTCACATGGCTTTTTGATAACAGGTGGTCAGTGCATGTATCTTTGCGCTTCCAGTCAACAGAATGTTGACAAAACTTACAAAATAAGAGTTCACCTGTCACATAAAAGTCATGTGGGAACTGCTCGGCTTGGCACTGAGGGCTTAGCGTCGAATTTCTTAATTTTTTCGCCGACGAAAGCGGAGCCGTGGAGAGCTGCTTCGCCATGGTTTCAGTGTTTTGAAGGAGGAGCTGAAATGACGGGATGGGTTGTGTCGCCCAGATTTGCTTCCCCCGGTCTGCATTTTCCCCAGACATTCCCAAGTCACAAATTAAATAATATTGTGCTTCAAACATAGAATTCCAAGGTACAGCAAATGCTTTAGGACTGGATCTATTTGTATGTAATGGTGGAAAATGGGTCAAATATATTTGCATGAGTACAGTCATGAGAAGTGATGGAATTTATTTAAAACATTGTGAAAATAATTATTTTGAGCCTGTAATTTGTCCAAGATGTTTGTGTCCAAGGTTTGCTTTGGTTTGTGCAAAGTGGATAATTTGCCCAAGACAAGGAATTCAAAAACTAAGGTAGAGACTGCAAACATTTGTATTTCAAATAGTAATCATTGTGTTTCTAAGTATTATAAAAGGAAATAGTCCTTTAAAAAATATATTAAATATCAGGATAATGTGTTGTATAAGGAAAAGAAAAATGCCATGATCAAACAGAAGTATCTGTAAAATGTGTTGCATAAACATAAGGTAAAGGCCATGAGCAAATGGAAGTATATGAAAAATCTGTTACATAAGGATAAGGTAAAGGCTATGAGAAAATCTGTTACATATGGATAAAGTAAAGGCTATGAGCAAAAGGAAGTATATGGAAAATCTGTTACATAAGGATAAGGTGAAATAAATGAGTAAAATAAAATATAGGTTAAATCAATTGCACAGACAGAATGTAAAGGCCATTAGTACAAGAAAGTATCATGAAAGCCCTGAGCATAAAACGTGTGTAAAAGCAGATGTGAAATTTAAAAGGCAACAAATTAAAGAAAAAACAGAAAAGTTTGATTTTGTAATGCAGCGTTTGGATTTAGTAAAAGATAGTTTGTTGTGTATGCCAACGTCTGTTGTTTTGACATCAGGTTTTGAATTGTAATAGGGATTATTATAACAGAAAAGCAATAGTTTCAATTTCAGATAAATGTATAAGTGAAGAATATTTACACAAATGTAATTAGAAATGTGTAATTCCATGTCATTGGCTGGATACATCTAGGGGCAAACTATGGATTTGTTTCACGTGGATTTTGCCACCTGAATGTGTGACAAAGAATTTGAGTTAATCGCATTCCACCAGAATTGGCATTTTTGAATAGCTTAGAACATTTGATTGCTTTACATATACAATTTATGAAAATGTTAGCATTACCTAAAGAGGGGCAAAATGGGAGTACATGGACCTGTAATGTGTTCCTGCTAATATTGTGCAAACGTCTAATTTGTTGCCTCTTTCTAGTATGGAAGGATCTTTGCTACCTGTAAAACTGAAGCGCAAGTTGACTTATAAAGGTCATTATAAATATAAGTTTGTTGATACTATGCACATAAGAGAAGCATTAAAATGTTTAAAACAGATAAATCTGTTATAAAGATGTAGAGTTTAATGAAGTTTGGCTAAATGAGTTTTGTAGGGAACAAGATAATGAGGTTTTAGGGAAGGTGAGTGATACACATGCAGAAAGTGGTGAAGCATCTGTAGATGTTGGTGAAGATGAGCTTTTGCATGATAGACAGCAACATTGCATGTTTCAGGACACTTCTAAGTGCTTAAGTGCTTTAAAGTACTTTTGCTCTTAAGACACTTCACTTTCTAAGAATTGCTCTTAAGAATAGTCTTAAGCTTTGACTTAAATGTCAAAAAAATTCTTAGTAAAGAGTAGGACTTTTCTAAGAGTAGGACACTTTTATAAAGAAGCTAAAAGCAACTTTCAGTAAAGTATAAGACTGATTCTTAAGTGCTGACTGAAGTGGCACTTAAGTGCTGCAAACTAAGGACTACAATGATGTCAACACAAAATGGCCACCCTCAACCACTGAATAAGCCAATAGTGAGCCTGCAAGGGTGAAGTCACAGAAGCATGACACAATTCATTCATTATTTAAATAAGACATTACAATTATTTCAATATTTAAATTTATTTAAAAAAAATAGTTTTTGCTTTGTAGTACATGCATTTATTTCACACAATTTTAATTTTCAACACATTAATTAAATGGACAAATGTGATGCTATTTAAGTAATTAAGCTAATGAATCACATCATTCTAAATTGCACTCACAGCTGTATGTAAAGGAAAGACCAAAGTTGCAAACTGTTAAAAATGGATGCAAAAAGAAAACCAAACTGGTCCAAGGAAGAAAATCTTCTAGTGCAGTCAGTCCTTAAATGGAAGGACGTGAAAAGAGGAAAATTCAGTCCGACTTTAACAAGCAAGGACAACAACAAAAAACGCATGGCAACAGATTGTATTGACAGTAAATGCAGCATTTCCTCGAATAAGACGTTCAGCAGAGGATTGTGAGAAAAGGTGGTACAATGTGTTGTCAACAACACGCAAGGAAATTGCAGCATATAAAGAAAGCATGCGAGCCACTGGTACATTTTATTTTAGCTTATTAAATCCTTTTATATTAAATTATTGTCTCCATGTGGTCAGCAGCTGAGTTCTTGTTAAACAGGTGGGGGCCCTCTATGTAAACCTCTGTCTGAGATTGGCGAAATAGTAGAGGAGATACTTGGAACGGCCAATCCCTCTATTTGTGGCATTCCAGATGACCCTGACCCTGCACTTCTCAAATTGAAGGAGTTACAAAGACGGTAAGAAGAAAATTATGCATGTAATAATGTGTTTGCCTTTTTAATAAATTGATAGTATTTCAATCACCACATCGTATTGAATAAACATGTTGCACTGTTTAATATTTTCTGAATGTGAATGTAGTGTGGATAATGCTGGAGCCGGTCCATCAGATGCATCTTCTCCTATATCATCTCAGGACATCTCCCTGTGTCCTCCAGATGAGCCTTCTGCCTTACAAGACACTGGGTTTGCACAGGACGCAGCCACTGAGGACGACATTGAGTCCCTTAAAAGAAAAAAGCTCCAATTGCAAATTAAGTTGCTAGAAATTCAAAATGAATATTACGCACTAAAACTGAAAAGAATTAAGAATACTCAATGATTGTACCATATGTGACCCTGCCTGTGAAAACCCAGCTAAAGTCATTTTTTTGTGATTCAATGTTTTCTACATAAAATCATCCTACACAATGTAAAGAACATTCTGTGAAAATATAACCTTGATATCTGATAACCTTGAAAATTCGGGCTCAGAAAATCATATTTTTGAGAAATTCCAATTTAAAAATAGGTTATTTGTTAAAACTGCAACACATTTGATCCATAGTTATCCTCCATGTGTGCCATATAACACATTAAAGCTGAGATTCTCCCCTTTTTAGTGATATAAGAGACATCAGTGGAAAAATTCTTAAAGTTTTGTAAAACAGGTCTATTTATTATGATGTGCATGTCCAAAAAGCTAAAAGCATAAAAACATTGAAACAAATGGGGGTACTACAAGAGCTTGATCGTAGCAACAATTACCATGTCAATTCAATGGAATGATTTGTATAACTTTATTAGTAAAATGTAATATAAGTGGAAAAAAATGTCAATAATATATCAATTAAATAACACAGCATTTATCATTCTCTTACTGGCCCACGGTGTAACATTGAGTAAATCTGGGGTAAACAATAAATAAATAAAATTTCAAGGGATAGTTTAACCAAAAACTACAATTCTGTCATAATTTACTCGCACACAAAACCGGTTAAATCATAATTTGGGGCAATTCCACCGAGATTAATTAAAGCAGCTATTTTCCGTTCCTGCTCATACTTCGGTGTCACCATGTCAGATGTCAAAACAACGCATTACCATCCAGCAAATAACACGTAGCAGGCCAAAAATGTCCTTAAAATAAGTTTAATGTTATTGGCAGAATACTGAGCTACAAAACAAATAAGCAGTTCCTAAAATATTGGCTATGACAAGAAAAAATCACCACAGACATCTAAACGCGGCTGACATCTCTTTTTTTTCCCATTTCATTTTCTTTTCATTTCATTTGTTGACCTGATTACCGCTCGCGGATTGATATTAAAGTCTGTTTTTACTCTTTCTAATAGAAAAGACACAGAAAAGAAGTCTGTGAACCGAATTATATAAGAATCAGCAGTGTTGTTGCGCGAAATAAACCCAGAGACGATTGAAATCAATGTTTAGGAAGCCCTCGTCCTTTTTTTTTTTTTTTCCCCGCAAAAGTATAACATAGTGTCAATAAAATCATTAACCCCCTGAGGTCAACAATCGCGCCGGCGCGATAGGCTCGCTTTTTTTCAGTTCAGTTCAAAAGAAATTATTTTTGCTCTGTTGACTTTGATATTACAAGCAAGTTTCATACATCAATCGATTCTGTTAAATGTGTATTATTTTTGTGTATACTCACAATAAAAACAAAGTGTTGTGCTTTTTGCCAAATAAAGAAAAATAAACGTGATGCGAGTTCTGCCTTCTCTCTGTCAGTGAAGACCATTCTGAAACGTGTCCGGAAATGAACAATAACTCAGCGAATACTCAGTCAAACAGGCATACAGACACACAGGCATGAAGCTTGAATTCTCTTCTTTTAAATGAGGTAATTTCTATAAAAAACAAATATTCTCATCTTGTGAAATCTGTATTAAAAGAGAGCGATTCCAGTCGAGCTAATTAGAGCTCATTCAAATGTAATGTGAACCCGCCCACGGAGAGCGCGTGCTATTCAAACGCAAATTACTGAGGCAATCCAAGCAAACTTGTGAACGCCCCCCATATCAGCTCGAAAAAACACAAGTTTAATCATATCATTGTAGCCTACGTGTTTACACCATCTGGCAACGCTGTGAGGAATAATAATAATAATGGAAAATCTACCTCAGAGTGCGGGTATTGCAGGAGAGAGGATCCGAATATGTAGTAAGTTTTTTTTTCCTTCTCAAGTTAATCGCGTTTCTGTGAATGAATGAACGGCAGCCGCAGAGATTTAGTTTAGTTAGAGATTTTGTTTATCACAGCTCGCAAAAAGACAGTTTAAATTTAAATTGCGTCTCTGTGTGAATGAATGATGATGTTTTAGCAAACTGTATTGCTATACTGAGTTGAGTAAAAATCGACAGAAATATGTTGAAATAAAATGTAGGCTATTTGTATAAGCAACGTATTAAACTGCAAATTAACATTTATATGCCCTAATATTTCATAAAAACAACGTTACAGTCAGGCGTTTCTGTTTGTGAATGAATGTTTCGGTTTTAGCAAACTGTATTGCTATACTGAGTAAAAATCGACTGAAATATGTTGAAATAAAATGTATTTGTATAAGCAACGTATTAAACTGCAAATTAACATTTATATTTCTTATAATAAAAATGAAAGACCTATGTTACAGACATATGAAAGACAACATTTCGTTGATTAGTTTTGGATAGATTATACATTTTCACTGTAAAATATCTGCCACCTCAAATAAGCTTTTGTTTGCCAATATTTGCTCATGTTAAATATAGTATGTTTTGTCAAAAATAAAGTAATCAAATAATCAATCAAATCCTTAACTTTGAAATATGTATGATAAAATGTTTACAGAAAGTGCTTTGCAAAATTCAAATCAATGTATTGTGTTATGTGAATGATAAGGCAGGGTTATTTTCACATAATTTTGAAGAAAAAACACTAGGTGATGACATCCATTAGACAAAAGTCTTATTGGCACATATTTAGAATGTGTTTTATGGCCTTATTTCAGAAACTTTAGTTTTTAGTTTTTTCAATAACCACGCATAAACATTATTCTCTCAAAAATGCAGACATGTACATTCTTGTTGCTCACATATTATGGTAGTCCTGTTTGTGCTAAATAGTAGGGCTGGGTAAAAAATATCGATTCTCCGATTTTAATCGATATTCAATTTAACAGAACGATATTGATTCGGGAAATCCCCGAATCGATTATTGTGCGTGCTTTGCTTGAGAGGATGTGAATATTATCTGTACTTCGCCTCTCGTCCTGAAGATGTCGCATTCTTTCGAGAGGCTCCACTTAAAACAAATCAAAACAAAACAAAAAAAGACAGAGGATCATGGCGGAAGCTCACGGTAGCCAGTTGAAGCCAGCGTCGGCAAAATTAAAGTCTAATGTGTGGAAATATTTTATGTTCAAAAGCAGTGACGGTAAAGACGAGGTCGACAAAACCACTGTCGTTTGCAAGTTATGTCCGCAAGAACTGAGATTCTGCAACAACACAACAAACCTACGAGACCACCTGACCAGACGACACACTGACAAGCTATTTGATTTTTGTGATTCTGGACAGCAACGGCTAGACGTTGCATTTGCCTGCAAACTACAGTCAGATTCACCTCGCGCTAAGAAAATTACAGACGCCATAGTAATGCTGATTTGCAAGGATTTACGCCCATACAGCATAGTTGAGAACGAGGGCTTTCAAAATCTTATTAATGTTTTGGAACCACGCTACGTAATGGTAACGCGCAAGTACCTCAGTGAAATAGCGATACCAAAAAAGTATGCAGCGGTTAAGACCAATGTCGCAGCGTCTCTCCAGTCGGCAGAAAGAGTTTCCCTTACCTGTGACAGCTGGACATCCAGGGCGACTGACTCTTATGTCACCATCACATGTCACTATATCGCAAGTGACTGGACACTCGTGTCGCATGTTTTGCAAACCCGAGCTGTCCACACCAGCCACACAGCAAGTAACATCGCAGCATTGTTAAATGAGGCCTTAAATGAGTGGGGTATTACCGAGAAAGAACCGGCCCTGGTTACCGACAATGCAGCTAATATGGTTTGTGCGGCGGGATTAATGAATGTGCTTCACGTCGGTTGCTACGCGCACACGCTGAACTTAGCATCGCAAGCAGCACTCAAACTTCCTAAAGTGGCTCAATTGCTTGGCAAAGTCAGACGAATCACTGGCTTCTTTCATTGAAGCAGCATCGCCAGCCATACTCTGAAAGTCAAACAAAAGCTACTGGATCTACCCTCGCATAAGCTGAAGACTGACGTTGTAACTCGGTGGAACAGCGCGCTGGAGAGCGGTTCCTGGAACAGCAGCCAGCCATATCCGCAGCGCTGCTCTCACCTGAGGTTCGCAGAAGTGAGAAAGATCTCTGCACTTTGTCAGATGCTGACATAACAGCAGTAGAAGATGTAGTGAAGGCTCTGAATCCCATGAAAGCTGCTACACTAGCCATGTCTGAGGAGTGCTCACCAACTTTTTCAGTCATTGGTCCTCTGCATGCACGGCTGTTACAGGAGATGAGAATTGCACCCAGCGACTCCACAATCATCAAGGACTTTAAATCCACTATACATGACAACCTAATGTCAAGGTATGTTTACTTGTTTACATTTTTTATTAAACTTTTTTTGAATTCTGTTGTAGGCAGTGTTGATTTGTTAAACTTTTTTTTTTAATTCTGTAGTAGTGTTGTTTATAGACCCTGTGTAAACTAAATATAGATTTACATACATTCATAGATTTACAACCATATATAGATTAAAACAATCAATTAAATGCAATCTGCAACACTTTAATAAATTACTATGTGAAATTGACCTGTGGATGGACGTATAACTGCATATGACAAAAAAGTTATTTAAATATGTGTAATTTCCTTAAGATATGCTGGCCTGAAGGAAACATTGTATACAGCATCAGCACTAGATCCTCGTTTTAAGGCCCTTCCTTTTTTGTCTGAAGAGGATCGTGACAACACATTTTCAAGTCTGATGAGGGAAATTGTTAGTCTGGAGCAAATGAAAACACTGAATGTAAGTTGTACCAGTGTAGAAAGCAAATAGTTTGGTTTATTTTGATCAGAACTTCCAGATGTTTTTTTCTTTGTGGTAATTTATTATCATATTTTAAATGTAATTTTTAATTATTTTATTTTTAAGCAACAAGGAACTGATGGTGCTTGCGGTGAAGTCACTGTGCCTGTTCATCAGAATGACAACTCGTTGGGTCCTCCTGATGATGTGAGAGATGCAGAAGCCCCCTCATCACCCAAGAAGCCAAAAACATCTGCACTGATGGATCTCCTTGGACCAGTCTACAAAGCAGCAGCCCCAGCTACAAAGAAAACTGTCACTGAAATTGTAAAGGAGGAAGTGGCAAGGTACAGGGAAGTGAAACCGGTCCTTCTCTCTGAAAACCCACTAATCTGGTGGAAGATGCATGCAGCAGAGTATCCTATTTTAGCACAACAAGCAAAACGATATCTCTGTGTGCCTGGAACAAGTGTTCCTGCAGAGAGAGTTTTTTCAACTGCTGGTGATGTAATCACAGCGCAAAGGAGCTGCCTTAGGCCAGACCATGTTGACCAGCTAATCTTCTTGCAGAAAAATCTGGCAATAAAAAAATGAGCTGTAGGGCCGTTCTATTTATGAACAGTTAGTATGTTTGGGTTAGGGTTAGCAATGTCCAGACAAGGGCTTTATGAGCGTGTTTTAAAATTTGTTTTATTTCTTAAACGTTTCAAGGTGTTAATGAATTTCAGTGTTGCATGTTTTTTATTTTATTTTATTTTTTTACAGTAATGAGTATTGTGCAGTTTGTGCTACTTACCTTGTGTGCACTGTATGTGCATATTTATGAATTCTTGTTAAAGAACTGTTATGTATACAGTTACTATGTATACGCAATGTCCAGACAAGGGCTTTATGAGCCGTTTTGAATTTTGAAAAGAATTTTGTTTTATTTCAATGTTGCACATTTACAATGTTTTTGTTTGTTTGTTTTTTTACAGTAATGTGCACTGTGCAGTTTGTTCCTACATTATGTGCATTGTATGTGCACATTTATTATTATTTAAATCTGTAACAATGTTTGTTACTCAAAGTTAAAGTAAAAATTAATTAAACATAATTGTGTGGGCCCTGTTGTTATTGCAAATGTGCATTTCAGTATTATAGTTAAGTAGGAGGGTTTCAGTTACTAGCATTTATATTAAAATATGGATTCCATGTCTACAAAATTAATATTTTAAATAAAATATTGATAACTAATTGATATTGAATCGAATCGGAATCGAAATCGAATCGAAACTATATAAATAAGAATCGAATCGAATCGCTAAATTGTTCGCAATACCCAGCCCTACTAAATAGTGTGTAATTTTTTTTTGCCATTAATATGTTTATAAGCAACTGAAAAAAGCACAAATGTCAGGGCATGTCAGAACATCTCAAGGACCCCAAAAACACCTTAGACCCCAGAGGGTTAATTTCAGTATTTATCATGTTATAAAGGAAAATGCAAGTATTGCATCTCAAAACCATTGGTATAATCTATCATTTACAGCAATAAACACACATTGCCTATTTTTGTCATTTTTATGGCTATGACTACTTTGACGCTCGTTAACTCATAATTCGATTCTGCGACTTTAGCCGGGGTTTCACAGGCGGGGTCACATATGCTTTGTGTAAATAAAATTGTGTAAGGAAAAAATTGTTCATTGTTACTTATTGTCTACAAGTTTGCTTACCCAAAATGTGAGTTAGCAAAGCAGTCCCTTATTGATGCTCTCCCTAAAATGCTTTGTAATGTGTGGTTGGTGGTATTGTCATCATTCTCATCATAATCATGATCACTGTCATCATCTCCATGATCGTCATTGTCATCATCATCAAGCAGTGGGAGGTTACGACCTTTGCAAATATTGTGCAAAATGCCACAAGCACGCTCAGATGAATGTCGAATCTCTCCATGAAGGACATGGTATCTTCTTTTTAGCTGTC
This sequence comes from Vimba vimba, assembly GCA_022828995.1. Classification (NCBI taxonomy): domain Eukaryota; kingdom Metazoa; phylum Chordata; class Actinopteri; order Cypriniformes; family Leuciscidae; genus Vimba; species Vimba vimba. The sequence goes on from CM040821.1 coordinate 27,605,432, forward strand.
CAATTCCTCTCTCCACCACAGCTCTTGTTACGTTGTGTGCTCATCATGATGCAAAAACAATAAAAGAACATAGCTCAGATAAGTCAAGAATGCGAACATAATTGTGTTCGAATAACCCAGTGAGGCCACTCTGGGAAAGAACCCGAGCATCATGTGTTGACCCTGGCCAATTTGGCACCAGATCGAGGATCTTGTAATTGGCATCAAATACAACTTGAATATTGATGCTGTGGAATCCTTTTCGATTGATGTATGTCTCCTCATTTACAGTTGGAGCAATGATACGCACATGGAACTCCAGGGAAACCCGCAATCCTCATAAAATCTGCTTGCTTTTGCTGTATAGTTTGAAGGTCAGTTGGGAAGTCAATGAACTGCCTTACTATGTCTGGATGACACACTAGAGCAGCTAGAGGAGGATTGTCTGTTTTGGGGAGGGCAGACTGTTGGCTCCGACACAGATGCAGAGCTGGAGGATGGTGCATGTTGATTTTGTGGAGGACATATGTTTGGAGGATTTACCGTCATGGATGCAACAAGGCTCTGCTCAGTGTACTGGGCTTGTCAGAGGCAGCATGTTCAGTGTTGCTAGCAGATGCGCTAAGCTCGATAGAGGCAGCTTATATGGAGGGTGTAGGACAAGATGCCTGTTTTCTTATCATAATGTTTTCTTTTCATAAGTCACTTATGCAATTTTTATGTTTAATAAAAACTTGTATTATAACAATTGTACTTGTCTAATTATTACTTATCTAAAAGCCAATTTCATTGACTTCAGAGCCAACTTCAGTGACTAGAGACTACCAACTTCAGTGACTAGCAGCTAGCTAAGCAGCCTGAGCTAGGGTATGTTACCCAACAAATTAATAGCCTGCTAAAATGACAAAAAAAAAAAAAAAAACTTAACTGTTCAACTACAACTACAAGACTTTCAGGAAAAGCTTATAAGAACACACTAGCATTAACCCCCTGGGGTCGGCAATCACGCCGGCGTGATCTGCTCGTTTTTTTCATATCAGTGCAAAAGAGAGTCAAAATACTCTGTTGATTTTGATTTTACATACTTGTATTGTACATCATTCAAAACTGTTAAATGTCTTATTTGTGTACACTCATAATAAAAACAAAATGTTGTGTTTTTCGTAAAACAAAGAAAATAAACATGATGCGCGTTCTGCCGTCAGTCTCAATGTGAAACTCATTCTGAAACACGACAGAAAATGACCTGTAACTCAGCGAATGTTTGTCACACAGACTTGAAACACATGTCTATACAACGCTTGGAGTCTCTATTTTTAAAGTATCTAAATTATATTAAAAAAAAAATATTCTCTGTTTAAGTAATCTGTATGAAAGCAGCGGCATGTACAGTTTCTCAAACGCTTCCTCATTAACTCTAATGTGACCACGCCCACGCGCGCACGAGCGATTGACATGCAAATGATCCATGTGGAGAAACGCACACCTGTAAACGCCCTCATCACCTCAAAACAAAGAATCAGAGACTTCGGTAACTTACTCCTC